>JAMBLF010000009.1:600000-918586 GCA_030578115.1 Leucoptera coffeella
AATCATATTAAACAAATCTTCTACTCAAATATTCGTTAAATTATTAGGTATTTGTTTATATTGTATTAAATAAGTAATTTGAAAAATAATTATTATTCTAAGTCTAACAGACAGTGAAGTATTTAACAATATATATTATTTAGTGATTTATTATTATTAACAATCTTGTTTACCTAATACTCTTAATGTTTATAAATATACTATCAAATATAACTTATTTACTTTATACTATCAAATATATTATTGTATTATTATAAGTACTATTAAAAATAGTAATTATTGTGATAACTGTTAACTTAACCCACTTAAATATTCAACATTTAACTTACTAAATTACAATTAATTCTTTTATTGTATTCTAAACTATTCTATTCCATTTCAGTTTGAAGCCGACCGTCGTGCTTTCATCATCACCATCAACTCCTTTGGCACTGAGTTGTCCAAAGACGACCGTGCTAAGCTGTACCCCCGCTGTGGCAAGCTGCACCCTGATGGATTGGCCGCCCTGGCTCGTGCTGATGACTATGAACAAGTCAAAGCAGTTGCTGAATACTATGCGGAATATGCTGCCCTGTTTGACGCTGCTGGCTCTGGTGGCTCCGACAAAACCCTGGAAGACAAATTCTTTGAGCATGAGGTTTGTATTTTTGTTCTTGAATCTGTAAGTGACTAAGAAACCTAAAAGTTCAAATGTTAAAGTCCACAAGGAAAAGAAACTTAGGAAATCAACTTGGGAGATAAATCTATCAGTATGAGTGTTATTATATCAGTATATTACATAGGCAGTGCCACTCTACCTTAAGCTAAAGAACTTAAGAAGTTTTCAATACTTCAGTCACTTAAGACTATGTATTTATTAAAGCATTCATATTTGTGTAAATAAAAAACTGTAATCTCAATTTAGATTGCAAAAGCTAAAAAGGTCTTGTTCTATCCACCCACCTTGGAATATCAAATTTACTTAATTGCTCATGTTGTTATTTACGTGTAATGTTTAATACCAAAACACTATAACATTAATGAAACTTAATTAGCTATAAATGGGCCGAAAGCAATAATAAGCACTTGAGTTGGCATACCTGATAATAAATAACTTGAGAAAACTATTAATTGATTATTGTTTTTTTTTTCAGGTGAACCTGAATGTGAATGCTTTCATGCAGCAATTCCACTTTGGGGTGTTCTATTCATACCTGAAACTGAAGGAGCAGGAATGCCGCAACATCGTCTGGATCAGCGAGTGTGTAGCGCAGAAACACCGCGCCAAAATTGATAACTACATTCCAATTATGTAAACCTAGCTGCAAAATGGCCCTTGCACTGATTCCTCAACAAATTCCATTTATGTATAGATATCCCTGATGTCTAACAGTTTCTATATTTATTTATCAGTTGAGCTATCAGTAGAGTTTTAGAGAATTGTTTAATTGAAGTATAATCCGCAAAAAGTATTAATATTCTATGTAAATACAATTCATTGCAATTTGGAATACTTTCAAATGCGCAATACTGGTTTCATTTATTAATACAGGTGTAATTAAATATTTAAGAAATGTTATCGATTATCTATTTGTCTTTATTTATGGACAGCTTCTTGAGAATAAGTTATGCAATGAGAGCGAATCGAAAATATCATACTGTTAGTATTTCATACTCTGCATCTGTTTGAAAGTTAAGACATTATATTAGGAGCAGATTATTTATGTGGTTAAATGTTATTCAAATAAAATCAGTAACTTGTATTTTGTTGTTAATTCATATTTAACCTTCATTTCACAACCTTTCTATTCGTTTTGGATTGTGCGGAGCTTAAGCAATTCAACATCTATAGTTGTGATATTTAGTTGTCCGGAAGATTGCTAGACAATCGTCGAAAAATTCATTGACCTTGGAACATTCGTGTCACCGTACTCATCTGCCAGGGTCATCTCCAGACCAGGGTTTTCAATCAGTGCGTCCTACCTGTAATGACGTACGGTGCCGATACGTGGTACGTGACAGTCGGGTTGGCTCACCGTTTACATGACGCACAGTTAACAAAAGAACGTTCGATGCTGGATATCTCGTTAAGGGACGAGATAATCCGGCAGAGAAAAAAAAGTAGACATTGTCTATCGATGTTGTAATCTGAAGTGGCAGTGGGCTGGCCACGTCTGTCGTAGAACCGACGACCGTTGGAGCAAAATCGATCTCAAATGGCGTCCCAATGGTGTAAGACACTCCTTGCTAGGTCGATGCCCGATGACCTGAAAAAGGTCGCTGGTAGTGGTTGGCTGAGGGCCACGAGAAATCGTGTTTTATGGCGTACCCTTGGGGGGACCTACGTCCAGCAGTGGGCTGACATAAGCTGATTGATAGACTCATGTATATTGATTGAAAATAAGCTCACTGCATCCTGACATTAATACACATACCTAAATAAATATTAAACCTGTAAATTGAGAGTAAATATACTAAAAGTTTGAAACCCGTCAAAATTTAACAAGCGTCACATCATATTTGACGACCTTCGTGGTACGACCGGTAACCGCCTGAACGCTAATCGAGTGCTCGAACTATGCTTTTCTTCTGCTTTCCAATCTGGTCGTTGATTATAATTAATGAATTCAGGATTCAAATCCCGGAGCATGTACAAATTGTCAGGAAGTTTTCTGATTTTATATGATATTTTTACAATAAAATTATATTTGCGAAATGCGCTGAATACTACGCGGTGGGAACAACATTGTGCGGAAATCAACTCCCCGAATAGGTAATGGTCAGTAGTAGTAGTCAGGTAGTATGTAAATGGCTAGGTGGCTTTCCAGACCACACATTAAGTACGGGCTATAATAAATGATTGGTCAACGCGTGTGTTTGAAGGGGTAATAGAATTACTACCTTCGCAATTGTGGAGATGAACACGTAAACCTTTGAGTACTCCGCATCATTATGTAAATAATTTGTTATTTACTCAATTCATCTACACTTTTATTATTAAATTGACATTATAATTATATATGACATTATAATATAGTTATAATAAAAAGCAGATAGTTTAAATTATTATTTTCGTGAATAATTAACGTCTTAAATTACATTATTTCTACCAGAAACATTCCATATTATGTATTTTAAAAATTGATATAAAACAGTATGACAAACTTGATGTTAGCATATTTTACTTATTTGTGACGATATCAAATTGTTTTCATGTTTTGATTGAATATTGAGTTAGAGATCCCGCCACATAAGGTGGCAGTAGCCAAACTTGGAACTAAATTTGACGTTACCGCCATTGCGTGTTATTTTGTATGAAAGGTAAATTTAGTATTACCAGCGTTGTGTTTTTTGCCCACTCTTTGTAATTTTTATGTTTGTTAAGGGTGATTATAATAAATTGATTTCCGGAGTTTCTTGTTAGTTCTTCTCCAAGCTAGGGTCTCCGCTGATCTAACCTCGGTAAAAAATATGTAAAGACAATGCTCAGTGCCATGTTTGAAATAATAGTTTTAAGAGATTCGCGATTTATACTCATGATATAAGATATAAGGGTGTGTATAAGATTGATTGCAGCTGTGGGAAATCCTACGTCGAACACACTAAACGGTCTATTGCGGACAGAGTGAAGGAACACATAATATATGTAATATATAATAGGAAGGATAAGTCCCGTTAATTATTAATCATGTTTGAAATAGTTTAATCAACAAATTTTGACTTTGATATATTAATTTGTTTTATTTGAGTTTATAGCTCTGCAACCAAAGACCGTTACAAATGAAACCTATAATGTATCGAGCCGTATGGCACAGTGAGTGCTAGTTTTGGCGTGTTTACTGGTAACACTGAATTACGCGACTGTGGCGACGCCTCCAACTGCCACCTTATGTGGCGGGATCTCTAGGAATTCTGCTGTTTGTGTCTAATTAAATAAATTATACCAACTAGTAATTATATTCTATAAGCTTGAAAATGGACAGTTCCTACAATGACCAGACATTGAAAAAGAAGATCAACAAAATTTTTGATAATCACGTAGTTGCTGATAATAGCGAAGCATTATGTGTACTTTCAGGACTTTGCAGTGCCAACACACAGTCGAAAAGGCTTCTGATCAACGAAATTGAAAGGAAAGACCTTCTTATATCGAAAGGAGTGCTGCATGAGTACAAGAAAGTAAAACAGAAACTTTATGAAATGTATGAAACTATTTCATCTCTGGACAAAGCAGTTCAAAATATGTCATCACGTCTAAGTACGTCTAAGACTAAAACTCATCATCTTATTAGTCAGACAACCAAACTAAAAGTTTTAAGTCGAAATACAGAAAAGAAATTGCATTGGGTTAACACATTTGTTAAATATTTTCAATTATCTCCCAAGGACTGTGAAAATCTTTATGATACTCTCATAAAAGTACCTTTGACTCCTGAATTTCTAGCAACTTTGACAAACATTGAAAATATGTCTGATAAGACTAAAATTCTTGTTGATTGTGGATTTCAAACCCCTGCTTTTGATATCATGGAAGTGCTAGGGCTACAACAAGAAGCTGCTATTGAAAAGCTATATCACTGGACAATTAGTGCTTGTAGGAACATTGATGCACCTAATAATGCACTTGTACCAAAGGCACTGGTTAAGTTTCAAAACAGAGAGGTACTGTTTTCAAATATAATAGATGAGTATGCAACAGGTCGAAAGACTACTATAGTGCAAATGTTCATTGATGCTCTGACAAAAGGTAAAGAGAACTCCAAACCAATTGAGTTTTATGCTAATGATCCAAAAAGGTATGTCAGTGATATATTGACTTGGGTATACCAACTGATACCATTAGAAAAGGAAAATATACTTATGTTACTAAAGCATTGTGAATTATATAAAAACACCACATTTGTGTTGACCATATTGACTCAAATATTAGAAGCAATCTGTCCATTACTGAAAGTACGCGCTGAGCTCATTCTGACTCCTGACAAAGACACACTGGTGCTATGGTCAATAACTAATTTATTTATTTACTACCATGATGTGATACAAGCTTGTCTTCACAAAGGTGGCCTTACAGACACTTTGAACTATCTTATTAAGAAAAGTGAAGAAACATTTATCATATCATTGGATAGTAAAATTCAAAGAGAACTTAGTCATGGAGTTAAAGCGCCCCCATCAGATTTAAGCCCTTCAAACATTGTTACTGATCTAGTAAGTTTCTTAAGAGACTTGTTGGCAACAATAAAAGTATCAAATGAAACTGCAAGTGTTGATAAAAAAATTATAATAGCACATCTTTTGGATCCATTATTACATGCCATCAATGAAACAGCATGTCATTTGAGCTCTACAGACATGGCAGTCTATTTATTAAACTGTATTTACCACATTCAGTGTACACTCTCCCTGTATACAATTATGGATGAATACAATGAGAGGTTGCAGGCACAGTCTGAAGCCCAGTTAGACACATTGACGTCAGAACAAGCAAGTTTCCTGGTTGCCAATTTGAACTTGGGCCCCATTTATACCATTTTACAGGAGAATGTAAATGGACCTCTGTCTGCAATACCTGGAATGGATACAGAAACATTGAAAGTGTTTTTGAGTAAATTTGACTTGTTCTTAGTTTCGTCAGATTCATATATTTTACCACAATTGAATTTGCTTCTCAGTCAAGGCCACAAATCAGCTGTCAAGAAAAGAGTATTTGAAGTGATTTTAGCTATATACAAACAGTTGTACACAGCTATCAGTGACCCCATAAACTGTTATCCTGAACCTCATAAAATTATCCAAAGAACACCAGATGAAGTAGAAAAATTGTTACATAACTAATTCATTTATTCATGTGTATTCTCTAGTATTAGTGTTGCAATGTTCAGGGGTAGTAATGAGTTAAAGAATTTAAAAGAAAATTATTTAAACAGTATGATATATTAATTATTTTATAAAATTATATGAATATTTTTTAGTTTTATAAATTTGCATTCCTGTGCATACCCCTACAAAGTTTACAAAAGTCAAGACGTATTGTATGAGCGGTGAGTAAAGAGTCTGAAAAGTATCTCTGAAGTCTTATTCTTCTGAAGCATTTTTTTATCTCTTAACCACTATTAACTAAGAATATGTCCTTGATATGCATGTTCTTTAGATGGTATTGAGAAACTTATAACATTAAGAAAAGCTTAGTCCATGCTCTTACGAATAAACAATAGTTAATTGTGTCTTCTACACATTTGTAGTCTAACAACGGCAGGCATGCACAATAAGTATTAAATCTGGACGCTCTCCTTTACTGAGCAATTATGAGGGTATTAAGGCCTTTTGTACAGCAGTCCAAATGTCCGAAACAATAACCACATCATACTCTTGTATTATTAGCCTAAGGTTGTATAATATAATGGAATTATGATGTAATAATTAATGTTTTCATAAATAAAAGACACTAATATGTTTCAATCTCTTTATTTCTAACTGGAATGTGATACTTAGCTAATTGTTCTTTAATGATTTCAGTCATTGGCCCTTCATAGAGAGGCAACTTGGCTTTTTCTGATAGCAAGTATGCATTGGCCTTCCAAAATTTCTCCTTTAACATATCATCATGAACATCTACCACCATATGAAAGGATTTCCCACTTTGCTCTGATTTAACTACTTTCCTCATTAAAATAGTACCTCTTTTAAACATATCTGGCTCATTATTGTAGTTGATATTGAACTCTTTAAAAAGAATTTCATTCTTATCAGCAGATAATGTACCGCTCAATTTCTTCTCAGCCTGAAAATTCCAAGACAACATTAAGTACAATGCTAATGGTAGTAACTCAAATTTTTGGAATACTCATTAAGGTGTGGGAAAATATCATTGATTAATCTTGATAGTCACACACTCAGATAGTTAACATACCCTGTGTTGCTTAACTTTGTTGAGTTAATAAGTCAATAACTAAATCAGTAACTTCAGCCTACTAATTCCATTCTGTTTAAGTAAACTAATCAATACATTATATTTAAAAAATATGGTACAGAGTCATTACTTCAGATACTTACTTCATTTGGTGTAAGTTTCCCTAAGAGAACTAATTTCCAGAATGTTGTGTTATATAGATTATTTATGTGAACATCTACTTGTCTCCATTTCATATAATCTACAAGGTTTTGTGCATCAGGATATAAAACAACTCGTCCATCAAAAGAAGGAGGATATTGTAGAGTATTCTCAGGGAAATATTTGTTCCAGTAGAAAACATAGGAGCTAGTAAATTTGCTATTTATTGTTGTTAATATCTTTGAAGCTCGTCGTTTATAAAAGTCTGTTTGCTTTTTAAGTACAAAAGAATATTCATCACTTTGACCGAATCCAATAAATACATCTGGAAGATCTTGAAAGATGGTGAATGCTGCATAATTCATAAGATCCAAGGCTCTCTTATCATTTGGTTTATCAAAGTTATGATCTGTAGAGAATTTGTGAAAACATTTTCCGTCAAGGCGAACAACAATCCAAGTGTTAGGTAATATTGTATCATCTAATTCAAACTTTTTTACGTATTCAAAAGTGCTTTTAGCCATCTTCTTAACATAACACAATTGTATCGTTTTAAAGAGATTTAGTTTATTCAGGGTTATCATAACAGTACTGCAAATATCAAAATTAATATATGACAATATACATGATGTAAATAATTCTGAAAATATTTTATTTACTTAAAATATTATAGAATACAAAATTATATTCTTAACCTATAAAACTCAATGTCGGACGGAAGTAATAATAAGCATGAACACTTCAACATAATTCGAGGAAGCGATGGGTAAAATGACGAAGCACACGTAAGAGTGTTTTGTACGAGTGGTGATGAGAATAGTCATCGATAATTGTGGGTCGCAAACTTAAGACAATAAAACCTGAAAATAAGATTTCATTGACTTGTCTAATGCATATTGCTAATGATGACCCATGTTAATTTATGAAAACAGCAATATAAGTAATTTATGAAAATACTTGAACTGAGTTAAGTATTTTGAATATTGAATTAAGATTGTATATTGATTAATTAAACTGAACTGTGTATGAATTGAACTTTATCATGAGAACTATTAACTAACCTAAATTAAATTAATAAAAGTCGAAGTTGTTATATTGTGAACATCAAAAACTTTACTAGTGTTGTGAAGCAAAACTAACCCGAATCGGGTGTTGCATTTCGAAAATGTCTTCTCGCGATATAATAGAAAAGTCACTAACATTAGTTCGCTCATTACCCCGCATTTCTTTAGCAAATATACGGGACAACCCTGGATCTAAACGCACAGTAGGTGTTTCTATGTTGCAATACTCTATTTATTTTATCGAACTATTGCCGAAAACATTCTAGGTGCTATAAAAATAAAGATTTTATGTATTCACAACATTTCGGTAATCACTGACGCTTGACTTACCACCGTCTTTGTATTTGACCACCTAAAACCCACGTTCAATGTTACAATGGTTATATCCAGTCGGATAAATTAGTTTTTTCATTATGTTTACCTTAACCGAAACTAACAGAAAGTGGCCTCATTTTCAGATTCTGACCATGTCTGGCATCGCTTAACTTTATTGATTTAAAGTTTAAGAATGTATATTTGTGACATGATTCAATATTCTGCTTTCAGCAAAAGCGTGGCCGTGCTCAGCATGGCGGAGATAAACATGGGGCTGGTAACAAAGGATCCGGACAGCGAATGAATTATATGAGACTTGGCTATGAAACTGGAAACAATCCCTTTTATTTACGCATGCCCAAAGAGAATTACTACAGAGGCCATCAGTAAGTGTAACTAAACTGTCTTGATTGTTAGCACCTTTGGAGTAGATGAAACTTCTGCCACTAGTACATACAAATAGTGCTCCTAGTAAAAATCTCTATGGAATGCGCTAGTCTAAGAATCATCTGCATTTGTCATAAGCATTTATAGCTTTCAACAATTACTTAACTCAAATCCTTTTAACATTAGTCTTTGGAACTTCTTCAGAACTCCCTTATTTTGCCTTATAACACTGCTATTGTTAATTGTTTAACTGTCAGTTTGATAATATTGTATTGTATGTTTATTGTTTCAGCTTCCGAAGACAGTATCCCCCTATGAGTTTACTACAATTGCAACAATGCATTGACCTCAATCGAGTGGACACATCTAAACCAATTGATATTGCGAGTATAGTGAAGTCAGGTGTGTATGAGTTCTTCCCTGATCAGAAGCACTTTGGGATCAACCTGACTGATGAAGGAGCAGACATATTTTGCGCAAAGATCAATATAGAAGTGCAGTGGGCTAGTGAACAAGTCATTGCAGCCATAGAAAAACATGGTGGTGTCATAACAACAGCTTATTATGACCCTCACAGTCTAATGCTTCTGAAAAATCCAAAGAAGTTTTTTGAAAGTGGCCAAGCCATTCCTAGGAGAATGGTCCCGCCACTTGATGCTGTAGAGTATTATTCAAAACCAGAAAACAGGGGATATCTTGCAGATCCGGAAAAGATTTCTCAAGAGAGATTAAAACTGGCACAGAAGTATGGATATGAACTACCTGAAATTGAGAATGACCCTAATTATGACATGTTGAGTGAAAGGAAAGATGCACGTCAGATTTTCTATGGTCTTGAACCTGGTTGGGTAGTAAACCTCAAAGATAAAACAATTTTGAAACCTAAGGATGAAGAGTTGTTACAATTTTATGCATCATAAAGAATTGTTATTAATTTTATGTGTAGATATTAGAATAGTTAAAGTTTGATTCGTGCAACTTATAGTTTCATTCATTCCTTCCTGTTTGTAATGTCCACTTGGACCATTTAAATCAACTAAGACAAAAGACAAACGCGTTCACGACCATTAACCCTTACAGGGTATTCAGAGGTTTAGGTTGCCATCTCTGCAATTGCGAAGGTAGCAATTGTATGGACACCTCGAACCCACGTGTTGACCAGATAGTCCGTACTCAATGTGACAGGTGGTAAGCCATATCGACATTTACAAGCACGAACTATTACCTGTTTGGGGAAGAGGTAGGTTTCCTTACGATGTTTTCCCTCACCGTAGTATTCGACGCATTACGTAAATGTATTTTTATTACGAAAATGTACATAGAAATTCATTAAATTTCATTTCCATTGGTACATGCTCAAGCGGGATTCGAACCCTGTACCCACTGATAACTGAACTACGCTACGTCGAATCAACCAACCTATGAAAAAAATAATTTCATTTTAAAAGTATGATTACAACTTTTTAGCAAAATTGTAAGTTCAGTGCTTATCTGGGACTTATATACAATTCTAACTAGTTGCCATTCTTCTCAAAGGGAAACGTCAGTAAGGAATTATTGAATCCTTTGGACGACATGCAAGCAACCATTCTTCAATGTCTTACCATAACCCCAACGATGTGCTTGTTCTTAAGGTGACCAAGTGCCCATATTATCTCCGAAAAGACATTAAATAACATAAATCGCACAATCGCATGTATTGTGAGGATAATAAATATTTTTTGGTTTATTCAACAAACGTTTTTCTACTATGTTGTGTTACTAGTGTTTTCTGTAGTGTGTCTGGCCATTGTAGTTTGAAAATACTAGGAACAAATAATCTAGTAACAATAATGTATAATGTAGTATGTGTAATAATAATTCCTATGTGTGCATTATAAGTAGAATTAGTCTCGGACGTAAGGATGCAAACTAACTGCCGTTCTACGTAGGATGTCATAGGAGGCGACTAGGGTAAATGGAATCCACCAATGTTACCAAATGACATCACAACCCCGATATTTATACTAATATTATGATGTCTCCAAAGTTCTGTCCATCCCGAAAGGTATTAAACGATACGAATTTATATGTATGTATGGAAGTAGTATCCAGTCCTTGCCTCGCCTATCTCTCCCTCCCTAAACAGAACAAATAGACCTATTGTGCAATCTGTCTGTCTCTATTCATGTGTTATGTAGTGTGTGCAGACATACATACATACGCTTCACGACTTGAGTATACACACTCCCTTTTTTATTATGACGGGGTAGTCAGAGAGAGGCTTGCATGCCCATCTCCGAAATTTCGAAGGCATGTTAGGTATGGGTCATTCGAAGCCCGCGTATCACTAGATAGACAGCACCCAACATGATAGGAATCGTATCGCCGTATATAGGCACTGACTATTACCTATCCTGAGGGATAGGCAGGTTTCCTCACGATGTTTTCCCTCAGCGTTAGCGACTGTAAATTATGTACGTAAATGAAAAACACAAATTTCATTCATTGGTACATGCCAGAGTCGGGATTCGAACCTAGGACCTTTCTCATACGAAGTCCGAGGTCTTATCCACAGGGCTACAGCCGCTTTTAGTATATTTACTCTCAAGTTACAGGTACAAGTACAGGTGTGCAATAAAGAATAAAAAAAATATATAGTATCAGCGCCTTGCCAACAACTTTAGCAGTGGATTGCACGAAATGCATAGCAGAGTAAGATGTAAGCAAAGGCAGAACGAAGCGAAATTAATAGTTTACAAGGTAATAGTTGTCGTATTAAAACGCGTAACAACAATATAATATAGTAAGGATAGTATGATTACCTTCAAGTGTGGACATGGTTGTTCTTGTTAATCATACGCCTGGGCATGCCAGTAGTGCCGTAAAATACGACCACGCTTACTGATTCCAAGGGAGTTCTGGAGGTAATTCTCAAGTCCTTTGCAAAATAATAGCTCAATATAATTCTGGTGACAGTGACTTGGAATATTTGGTAACTAATTACTAGCTCATCGTCCAATAAAACTAATTCAATGTTAGTCCAGTTGCACTGGCTATACTGGCCTATTCATTAGATATGACTACATATCTGAACCTTTCTCAAAGAAACTGTTACGTATTTCTTATTTTCTTTCCAAAACCAAATTAAAAGATGATAATAAAACGATTCTATTCATAAGTAAAAGATTTTATTCAAATTCGAGTCATTGGTAGTGGAGTGACATTTTCGCTTATCCTAAGTGTGAGTGGGCGCCATCTAGTATCTGTAGTGGTGAGGCTTGTAGGGCCCCTCGACGCCGACGCCGATGTAGCCGGCCTGCTTGGGCGTGAGCTTGGTCAACTTGACGCCCAGGTGGTCCAGGTGGAGCGCCGCCACTTCCTCGTCCAGCTTCTTGGGCAGGGTGTGCACGCCGATGGCGTACTCCTTGTGCTTGGTCCAGAGCTCGATCTGCGCTAGCACCTGGTTGGTGAAGGAGTTGGACATGACGAAGGAGGAGTGGCCCGTGGCGCAGCCGAGGTTCACCAGGCGGCCCGCGGCCAGCACGATGATGTGGTTCCCGTTGGCCAGCTCGTAGCGGTCCACGTGCGGCTGGATGTTCACCTTCTTGGCGTTGTTCTCGAGCCACGCGACGTCGATCTCGCAGTCGAAGTGGCCGATGTTGCACACGATGGCGTCGTCCTTCATGCGCAGCAGGTGCTCTTTGGTGATGATGTCGATGTTGCCGGTGGCGGTGACGAAGATTTGCCCAATCTCGGCGGCCTCCTCCATGGTGGTGACCTGGAAGCCCTCCATGGCGGCCTGCAGTGCGTTGATGGGGTCTATCTCGGTGACGATCACTCTGCCGCCGAAGCCCTTGAAGGCCTGCGCGCAGCCCTTGCCCACGTCGCCGTAGCCGGCCACCACGCACACCTTCCCTGCGATCATGATGTCGGTGGCGCGCTTGATGCCGTCCAGGAGCGACTCCCTGCAGCCGTACAGGTTGTCGAACTTGCTCTTCGTCACGGAGTCGTTGACGTTGATGGCGGGCACTTTGAGAAGTCCTTCGCGGAACATTTTGTACAAATTGTGCACTCCGGTGGTTGTTTCTTCAGAGAGGCCTCTGATGCCTTCCAGGAGGTGGGGGAACTTCTTGTGCACGAGGTTGGTGAGGTCGCCGCCGTCGTCCAGGATCATGTTCAGGGGCTGGAAAAGTTAAATTATATTTTATTGATTACAATACAATAAAGGCAATGTAATAAAAAAAATATTTTTTCTTCTTTAGTTGAGCTTAACATAAGTAAAGTATGTTAAAGATAGAAAATAATATTAAGACATGTATTAATATTATATATCCAATTATATTCTATGAAATAAATTTATTTATAAATTTAACAAGATTAGCAATAAATAATTTACCTTTCCATCCTGGAAGATGAGGGTCTGTTCAATGCACCACATGTACTCTTCTTCTGTCTCACCCTTCCACGCGTAGATGGGGATGCCTCTGGCCACTAACGCTGCAGCCGCTTCATCTTGTGTACTGAATATGTTACTGCTAGACCATTGAACCTAGAAATTTTTAAAACATAATTTGTTACCAAATCTAAGTCCGATAAAACATTATCAACAATTATATTATATACAATATAAAAAAAGGAAACTATATTTTCTATCACCAAAATTTATATTTGTCATCAAGTTGTATCACCTAATAAATAGATCTATCGCCACGAAATATTTTCGTTCTCAGATAAACAAAAATTGTTCCCAGGTATGAATTATCAAATTAATGTTAATATATGTGTAAAATAAGAGATCGGTACCCAATAAAATTATATTGCATTACATGAATATAAACTTCGTTCTTATAATAACAGTTTTGTTATTTAAATAATAGCTCTGTGCTCAGAATGATAGATCTGTCACCAAATAAATCGATTATCGATCCCTGACTGTGACTCCTTTTTATTTGATATTTTGTCACCAATACAGTAGTAACATTTTATTTCGTTAAGATATTAAATTAATAGTATTCGTGACCAATTTAATACATTAATTTATAATTTTAATGAAAAAATGATCAAAGCGGCGGAGATTATTTAATATCGTTGTGGATAATAAAATAAATAAATGTTTATTTTTGATTATGGCATCAAGTAGTGGTGAAGGTAATGCAAGTCATTCAAAAAGTTTAGGGTATATAATATAGTCTTAATATACTTAAAATTCAAAAATATACTTAGTACGACATAAGTAGATCAAAGGCATGTAGAGATCCCGCCACATAAGGTGGCAGTAGCCAAACTTGGAACTAAATTTGACGTTACCGCCATTGCGTGTTATTTTGTATGAAAGGTAAATTTAGTATTACCAGCGTTGTGTTTTTTGCCCACTCTTTGTAATTTTTATGTTTGTTAAGGGTGATTATAATAAATTGATTTCCGGAGTTTCTTGTTAGTTCTTCTCCAAGCTAGGGTCTCCGCTGATCTAACCTCGGTAAAAAATATGTAAAGACAATGCTCAGTGCCATGTTTGAAATAATAGTTTTAAGAGATTCGCGATTTATACTCATGATATAAGATATAAGGGTGTGTATAAGATTGATTGCAGCTGTGGGAAATCCTACGTCGAACACACTAAACGGTCTATTGCGGACAGAGTGAAGGAACACATAATATATGTAATATATAATAAGAAGGATAAGTCCCGTTAATTATTAATCATGTTTGAAATAGTTTAATAAACATATTTTGACTTTGATATATTAATTTGTTTTATTTGAGTTTATAGCTCTGCAACCAAAGACCGTTACAAATGAAACCTATAATGTATCGAGCCGTATGGCACAGTGAGTGCTAGTTTTGGCGTGTTTACTGGTAACACTGAATTACGCGACTGTGGCGACGCCTCCAACTGCCACCTTATGTGGCGGGATCTCTATGAGAAGGTTAATGTGTGTGAGTGAAGCAAGAGGGATTGTCAGGTTAGGTTAGGTTAGGTAATTTTTTATTTGCACTTAATGCAATTTTCTAGTAACATAATATGATTTATTGGTGATCTCTTTAAATAAGTTTGCTTAAATACTTATTAGGACACACCTATTATAATACATACAAAAACATTTATTTGGTACTAGACCTTATATCTCAGGATTTTAGGTGATTTATTGTGGAACTGATTTTGCATTGTTTGGTGACTACATTTTGGTGACAGATCTACTATTTTGAGGACAAACCCTATTATTTAAGAAACACAAAACTAATTAAATTGGTGATAGCTTAAATGATACCCATAAAAAAACTGTATCCTAATTTATTTGTTTAGTTATTATTGAATCCACATTTCTCAAAGTTTATAAACAGTACTTGAAAATGAAGGTTAATCACCTATCAAATTAGATGACTATCTGATGACCATGACCAAGGTGGCCATAGAATAACTAATTCACAGTTTTTACAATGGACACTTTTGACTACCCTTCCAGGTATAATGGTCATATAAGTTTGTGCCTTTTGTAAAATTATTAATAATTTTAGTGCTTTGCTATAAGTTCAAAACATGATTAGTATATTTTATTTATTAATTAAAAATTTTAATATAAGAACTCTTAAAATTCACAAATTGAAACTCATGCTTATTTCATTTCATACAATGGTACATTCATACAATATTCCAAGATCAGACTTTGGATATATTCTATCTCTCTTGACATTCATCTCTTATCTTTGACAGAGCAGATATGTTAAAGTACATTGTGTCAATATGATGCCGGTATTTGCTTCCTGATCTTAGGTAGGTACAAATAAATATGCATCAGATAAATAGTCTGAGTTACACAAGTACATTTAAAAACAAGAAATGTATATTTCTAAGTGTGATGTGATGATATATACATAAAGATAAGTATAAAGTTAAATAGGATGATGTTATAGTTTAGCAATTTTATTATACACATTATCTATAAGAGCTATTTATCTTTAAGCAGCAAGAGATAACTGTAGCTACTTCATTCCAATTTGGATTGGTTCAATGATTTCAAAAACAATTTATCTCAGATGACTTAGCAGTTCAAGGTGAAGAATGTGACTATTATCTCTACCTACATAGTTCATGATGCAAAACATATTCGTATTATGTTATAATTACATCAGATCACTGATTGTTTCTAAAAAGTGTAATTGATAATATTTAAAAATAGTCATTTGAACATTCAATGTGAATGAGAGAAGCACAAGTACATAATCACTTAACCACAACTAAGTAGATAAATATTGTTTTTGGTAAAATTGATCAGCTTTAAACGAGATAAGATTTAAGATAAATTTAGTGTCTGTGAGACAGGAGAGATTTGTTACAAACATTAAAAGTGGTGCTCATTAGTATCTGCTTATCTCTTTAGTGAAGTAAAGAAATGATCTTCTCATTGAAGGACTAATGTAATAAAATAAGTTTGCTACACAACACACATGATCCTAGCCTAGCCCAGCTTAGTGAGCTCCAGACATGACAGATGGGTGAAAGTATAGTCATTCATAGATACCTATGCAGATGATGAGCAGGTTCTTTAACATTTTTTACCCTCATCCAAACCAAGCAGCACAAGATCAAGAAGAACCATTCATCCAAACATAGACCAATTCTAGCATTACTGACTTTGGTCAGATATTAAGAATAATTGATACACTGATTTTTATCTTCTCATCTTTTTTGTGTGGTCAGATTTTTTGAGACATAATATCTCCTTGTTAAGAAGTTAGAGGAATCAATGTTGAATATATATGAAGTTACCTACATAGGAGTACTAAACCAATTGCACAATAATTCTATATATCTCTCTAGACCTACAGTAAGCTCTTTTCACAAACTGATTAAGAAAACATTTTATAATCATCCCGACTATACTATGGCATGAATATGGCATTATTATGAATATGGCAGTTATACTGCTGTGTTTAGAAAGAGTACAATAACTCAAAAAGGAAGATTTCTACATATGACAGAAGTTAACTTATATGTATGTATTTTTAATATTTAAGTTTTAAACATATTTTGTTAAACTTATATCCATAAAAAAAATTTACCTCAGCACCAAGTTCTAGAAGAGTTTCAATCAATACTGCTGTTTGAACAGTCATGTGGAGACTACCAGCGATTCTTGCACCTTTCAGAATCTTGGAAGGGGCATATTTGCGACGACAAGCCATCAAACCGGGCATCTCCTTTTCAGCTAACATGATTTGCTTGCGACCCCATTCTGCTAGTTTCTCATCGGCTGAAACAATGGGTTTCTTGTGATAAAAATAACTAATTTGTTATGATAACACTGATATAGAAAAAACTTCGCGCCCAACGATTGCACCATGAATGTACATAACCTATAATCTATAGTAAACTCGATATAAAGTATGACTTGAAGCATTGTTGAACTCAAGTTTTATGAACCTTGTAATATTTATAGTAGCTGCTACATATTTGATACATACAAGCAATAATGGGTAATTTGACCGGTGGCGGGTGTGCTTATCAACAATGAAGCAATATGATATGACTGAAAAAAGAATATGTTGAAACAACTTACCAATTTTGTATGCGGGCTTCATGATTATTATATAAAAGAAGTCTAACAGAAGAATTTATAAACTTATAACTTAAATAATATAAGTCTCACTTTTAAATGTATAAAGTGAAGCTGCCGATTGAAACGTTCAAGCAAGTTCCCCACACTTCGTAAAATGAGTATTTTTGTATGCGGAAAAAACAGTCAAAATAAGTGCAAGAAATTTGCTTATATCACGTCCTTTAATAAATTCGACGAAGCTTAGTTCTTTAGGGCTTTGCTCTGTATCAGTGGGTACAGGTTTCAAATCCCACTTAAGCACGTAAAATGGAAATGAAGTTAAATGAATTTCTGTGTACATTTTCGTAATGAAAATACATTTACGAAATGCATCGAGTTATACGGTGAGAGAAAGCATCGTGAGCAAACCTACCTGCACGCCGAACACGTAATAGTTAGTGCTTGTAAATGGCGACAAGGCTTACCACCTGTCACATTGAGTACTGACTATCTGGTCAACACGTGGACTCGAGGTGTCCATAGAATTAGTACCTTCGCAATTACGTAGATGGACACCTGAATCTCTGACTACCCCGCAAGGGTTAATGGTCGTGAACGCGTTTGTCTTCCATCTACTATTGTTAGCAAGAATTTTTTTGTAAAAATATTTAATATTAGTTCTATGTAGTTTAGTCGTTGTTGGGTCCTTAACTCAAGCCAAGGTTTAAATCCCACGGGAGCAGATATCTGATGCAAATGAAGTAAAATAATATATTGAACTGAAATATGTACATACAATTAAAAACAATATAATTTTACTATTAATAGCTCGGCCAAGGATAAATGGCATTCTTATATATTTTAGAAAAACGCGTAACTTTCCGGTTATCATAAGTATGGATTAAACCCACACACAAGAATCGCAAGCCCTTTCAACTATCTTGAACTTATACATACTCATTACGGATCGTATCACTTTGGAAGCAGTTTGCTTTGAATATACTATGTAGTAATAGTCTAATAAATTATTGTGTAATCACTTTGCACCTGTTTGTGCAGTATGAAGATACAACATTGACTGGCTTTGTCAAGAGATGTGGCCAACAATAAACAAAATTTAACAAAAAGATTACAACATGAAAGAACTGTTGCTCCCAAAAGTTTCCATAATCCATAGCGCATAAAGGGACAATAAAACCACATTTTGTGTTCAGCTAATGTGTTTAATTACTAAGGAACAGTTAGACTTGTTTACAAAAACCAAAGCTTATTAATCTGAAAAATATTACATGAAAAATCTTAGTCAAGAGTGGGTGGTATTCATCACTGCATCTACCATTGATTCTCCTGAACCTTTCACGGCATGGCACTGGTTCTTACATATATCCCTAGCATACATTTGTTTGCCTTTTACTAATATTATACTTAATTATACCATTTCTTACATAATTCTCGCTTACATCATCTGTCAGTGATGCTTTCAGACTAGTCAACACTCTTAGCTATACAAAAATGCAACAATGACGATGAATTGCCTCAGAAGTTGAAGCACCGCTTTTTATAAAAGCACCAGTTATTTCAAAATTAAAAGTCCTCAGTGTTATGGGCTATCAATTTCTCTCAGTATGTTCCTTCATAATGATATTGGCAAAAATCACGGATATAAAACGGCGAATCAAAACATGTTTGACAACGTAGATGTTATTGACGGCTAAATTTAAAGAATTATTTTTTCGATAGCACATAAAAATATTTACAGAAATGAAAAACAAAATATTAAGTTGGTTAATCCGAGGTGCCTAGGATAATTACCATAACGTAAATTAACGATAAGATCAAGTATATTTTGGAGATATTTAATAGATCCTTGTACCAGGCACTTATGGCTTTACAAACAAAATTGTTTTAAAAAATATATTTTGTACTTGATACCAATTGCAAAATGCTGTTCAGAACTTGATTCATTCAAATCACTTGAGATTCCAATTTATGAAACTCAGAATTTTTAATAATGCATATCCTTTTTGTCACTACATTAAACAAAATATTTACAAAATGTTTAAAATACTAGTTGAGCTGATAAACGATGCACTCATTACTTTATAGACATATACATAGACACACGAAAATATGATATATTTTCGTCGAGTATAAAAAATATAAAATAGACATGGTTCTAACCTATGATGCATGTAGATTTCCACGTGGATTGTAGCGCCTGCGCTTTTCCAGAAATTTGACTTCAACTGTCACCTAACACACATTCATATTATCACGAATTGCTATATCATTCACACTCATTATGTTATCACCTTACGTACAACATTGCATTACCAGTCACATGTGCATGCCAAGTAACAACCATCATCTGACATTCCAACTCTAGCATAACTTAACACTATCATAATATCACATCCATAATATACCACAGCCACTGAATGTTTTAATAATACCAAATAGTGAAACACAAGCTCCTTAAAATTATAAAGTGGTCAGGCGCACTATCAAATAGTGTACATTCATTTGACACGTGCATCCGTTTCAACTTGAAGGGTTTTGACATTCTTTTTTGTACTTACTAAATATTAACAAAAATGTAACTGTTCCCAAATTGTTCAAAGTAAGCTCAAATAAGTATTATACATATTATGTTTAACTTATAAATGTATAGGTAGTATTAAGTCCTTCAACAAAGAGTACTAATTTATACTGCATTTCACGTTCTGTGTGATAAATCTTGGATAATGCAACTTGGTTTAAATTAAGGATCGAAACGAATGCATACAATGCAAAATTTTAAACTTCCTATTAATAAACATGGCCTGCCGACTAATATACTAACAATACGTCTTCAAGGTTTACAAACATACACCGTTGCTTAGTTAAATCTGAAACAAAAACACATCAATCAATACTTATAAGTTTAGTGATAAAATTAGTGAACACAAGTTATCCCTAAACTATATTTATAAAAAGAGATGAACTTAACTCAACTAAATTATTATTTAAATAAATGTGTGTAATACGCAAAATTGTCATTAAGCTTAACCAACGGACTTTAGGAAAAAGAAATGTTTAGTCTCACCAGCTCTCGGCAGCCGCCTGTTGTTTGACTTTGCGGATCTCCTTGGTGGCCCAGCTGGCGAGGCTCTTGGCGCGCTGGGTGCGCGACCGCCGCGCCACCTGCAGCATCGTGATGATAGGTTGCGTCTCTATGAGCGGCAGCACCCGGTTTCCGAACACCTGTTTCATCATGGAAGTTATTAGTTGGTCATATTTATATCAGAATTGTATTTTAATGTATGTGTAATAAATATGGCTTTTGACAGCTACGGTGGTGAAGTAGTATGAACAAACGAGATACAATAGACATGAAATTTAGTATTGAAAAGTCAACCTCATAGTAATGCTAATAATTTGCAGAAGATATAACTGCAAGGTACTATCCACTTCGAACGGGATTAAAAGACGTGAATGGGTATGTACATATGTATAACAATCTTATTGTAGTTCCCTGAAAACCAGTATTTAGACTAAACTACATTAAATGTACTTAGTAAAAGGTGCTTACCAAGCATAGATCTCCGATGAGCCCACAGGCAACCGCCATAGTTCCATCGGTCCTATCAGGATCCGAAGCCACTTGGTTCAAGAATGTTGCGATCGTTTCTACATGTGGATACATCACTGCTACTTCCGGCATAATCTGAAAAATGATAATGATATTATTAAATTAATAAATATAATAAAATGCGAAATATGTTTGTTCTGCTTTTTTATTTTAAGCCTAAGATTTTTTAAAATATTATTTAAATTATAAGCTCAAGGCTTAGCTAAGCTCACCTTTTTCCCATCGCCGGTGTTGCAGCCTCGCAGGCCCTGCAGGATGCCCGTGTACGCGTCTAGGATGCTCTCTCGCAACTCGTTCAAGTATTCAACCAAGTCGTAATCAGACTTGTCCACTTGTACTTTGCTGGCCTGAAAGTTCATGTATAATATTTATATGGGTGTGGTGGAAGTGGAAGACATCATTTAGTGATTACTTTTGTAATGGGAACTTTTTGATTCGATTGTTGTGGTCTAATAAACTATAAATATCCACATTATTATTTCAAGAACAAACCTGATTCAGCATTTCCATGACAATGTCAAAATATTTCACGAAGTCTGCGCCAATGCTCAGTGCGATATCTCCAAATGCCGACAGGATTTGTGGCTTCACAGAGCGGTGAATGTTGGGGTCGCTCAAATTCTCTAAAAGCAGCACAATGATTTCATCGCAATATGGGACAACCTGAAAGATATTTTATAATTAGAATATTCCTAACGAAATTTATTCTGAGATTAGAATGGAAATGATAAACATTCAATTAGGTTACATATTGTATAGTTAAAAATACCTTTGATTTCAAAGCCCGACAAATATCTCCTGCGACGCCAACAGCCGCTTTGCACACTTGATATTCTTGGTGATTCTTTAGGCATATGAACAGGTATCTCTTGAAGGCTTCCATGTATTTTAAGAAGCCTTCTCCCAACACTTCTACAAGAGTGGAGACGGCCAGCATGGCGTCTTCCTGCACGCTGCCGGCCTTGCCCGCGTTGCTCTCGAACATGGTCAGCAGAGCAGTCATGATGGCGTCCGATATCTGGGGCGCGTCCTCCGGGGTCACTTTGCGCAGCACAGACTGCAACGTCGCACACAACAGACTTTGTAGGTCGTTGAACTGAGAGCGGTCTGACTGACTAGCTATATGGTTTTCCATTTGCAGAACTTGTTGTAATCTCTCAAGGATGACCATGGTGGTTCTCTGGACGGTCACGTAGCAATCGGCGGGAGAATTCTTCACCATCTCCATGAGTGCTTCGTAGGCAGCCGATCGTAAATTGTGTTGCGCCGCATCTTGTCGGTCAGTGGTTTCCAGCAACCTTTGAATGATGAAATCGAAGTATTTCGACATACAGTAAGTCTGAGGCTGGTTCGAGTCCTCTGTGTCGGCGGCTTCGTACGCCGCTTCGGCCAACCCGGTGAAGGCCCAGCAGACGTTGGCGGCCACGCGGGGCTCAGCCTTCAGCCCGTTCACTAAGCTCTCCAGCAGTGGTTTGAGATAAGTTTCGTTGATTGCAGCCTCTGGTATGATTTCGCATATGCGGCCAAAGGTCCACGCGGCCGTGTCTCGCACCGCCACGCTAGTGTCGTACATAGAGTCAATCAAAGTAGGCATCGCCTTCTCAACCAAAGGTTTCAGAGTGTTGGATTCGAGACCTTGTAGAATGGACCCGAAGGTCATAAGTGCCGCATCTCTGTATCGCCAGTTCTCACTCTTGATGTTTTCATTGATGAATGGCAGCACATGAGGAACAATGTCGTCTTCGCAACAGTTGGAGAGTAACATGAGGCATACGGAAGCTGCCTTGGAAGGGTTCCAGTCGAGTTCATCATCTGAGTCATCCTGTTTTGTAAGTTTCTGCATAAGTATAGGAGCGAGATACTGAAGAGCGCCTCTGGCATAGTGTCTGGATGTTCTAGTAGGTGGCCGATCTGCAATGTAATTAATATATATATTGAACAAAATTAATATATTTCATAAGAAATGATATAAAATGAAATATTTCATAAAAAATACAATATTTATGTAAAGCAAAGTCAGCCTGAAGACTGCTATTTTCAAGGAGTGGTAAAAAAAGGTAATACAGTTACCTTTACTTCAACAATTAATTATTATTCAATTGAATAATGTCACTATTATCATAATAAACTTACGTTGTTCTTGAGCCTCTGTTTCTTCAAAAGCAAGGTCAATTTCTTCATCACTTACGTTTGACCAGAACTCAATACCTTGCAGTGCTATTTCATCTACGTCAGACTTCATGGCTTCCAGAGTAATGGGGAAGAGGGCTTGAGCCATATAGGGTTCCATATATTGATAGTATAAAGACAGAATTTTCACCTGAAATTAAATTGAATATTGAAGTTGAATCAGGCAAAGTAATATTAACTATTAGAATAATAAATGTGATTGATAACAAAAAAATAATAGATAAAAATAAAACCAATCAATCAAGTATGAGAGTGAATTCAAATAACACTTTACTTACTAAGCACTGAAGAGCAGCCACACTGATTCTCATGTCAGTGGATTGAGTTGCTTCACAAACAACTTCCATAATAAAGTTCCTTTCGTTATCTTTTTCAAAGTTTGCTTTAGTAAACTCTAGGGAGTTCAACAAGGCTTGCGTGGCAGCCAAGCGAACATGGTTACTGGGTTCAGAGGACCTCATCCCATGGATGATTGCAGTCAATATTGGATTGCTCTGTTCACTGAGTACTTCTGCGTCTATTTCTTGACATATGTATCCTGAAACAAATCCCAGCTTGTACTTAAAACTAAATTATATATATATTCTAAATTTAACTATTTTTTATTTATTCATATCCTTTGATTGCTTTTAGGGGACAATGATATATCGTAGGTGAATTTTAATAAATAGGATTAAAATGTTTATTTTTTTTATGCAGAACATTCATCATCATCACATTTTACTAATTATTTTGTTAAATTTGTTGAGTAAATGCTTTTGGAGTCAGGGGCTTGAGTCATTTTGAACTACCATAGTCACTACTAATTCCAAGTAGCAAGAACCCAAGGTTTTGGTGGTGCAAAGTTAAAAATAACAATTATAGTTCTGGATTTATTTGAAGTTGTACTCTGACAAAGTATTTATCACTTGAATAAGGCATATTTAGATGTTTTAGTTGGGTTATCTAGATAAGTGCTAATAAGGTGCAACAAATACAATTATAAGTTGTGATATGTATGTAAGTATTGGACTATACCTATAGTTTCCAAGGTAGCTTCTCTTTTAAGTTCAGACGATTGTGCATTGACAACATTTTCCACTAGCACTGGTATAAGGTCATTCCATTCTTTCACAGGCAATTCAGCAACTGCTACGTATGCAACACACTGCGCTGCTGAGCTTGGACGACTGTTTTCTGTCCCTATTGCTTCTAGAATCTAAACACAGGAAAAGAGTTCCATGTTAATCTGTTAAAAAGCTAATTGTTAGGTAAATAACATAAAATGTATCTGCAATCTAATCATATAAAAAGTTGACATGCTTCCTAGCATTTTATAAGAAATGACTATGTAAATAGAAATTGTTGGTCACTAGTATGTCATTATAATTCCAACACAACACCAATATTTACACTATGTTTAGCCAAGGGTATATTATGACACCAAAATTGTTAACAGAGGGATATGATATACTCACACACTATAATATGAAGGTATGACAAACTGTACTTACATTTTTCTTTATGTAGAGCCTGATGTGCTCAGGCAGACCAAGCCACCTTTGTTGGTAGAGTAGCTTTAACTCTGGGTCTTTTGATGTAAGATGGTTTTTGAGTTGAAGCCCAGCAGCCATGCGTGCCACTTGGCTATTCCCACACTGGAGTAGCACATCAGACAACATTTTAATAAATGTTGTAAAGTCAGTAGCTGCTGCATGGTCGAGGTATTTTGATGCAGCCTCCAATTCATTTCTATCTGAAATTCAAAGTAATTGTAAGAGATTAATTAGATATAATTGGAAAATATTATTATAATATTTTAGCATGTAACACAAATAGTAAGTAAGTAGTTCTAGTACTTTACAAATAGGTAAGAAAGAGTAAATTGAAAACAATATCAACCAACAAAACAGCAACAAAGCTAAATGTCAAGCAAATCCGTTGACGAAATTTTGAGGTCAATGAGCGCGTAAAATAATCACTACAATTTATTTCGGTTTCCAAAACAATTTACAAACATTTTAGTCTATACACTAAACGACATTACTCAAACTTCGATTAATATTGAGAATTTCAAATACAAAAGGATTCCTTGAATAATAATCTTGTTAGAATTTTGACAGATATAACGAACGACCGCCATGCTATTTAATAAAAGTAGTTATTTCTACTAACCTGATGATATAGTCTTTTCCAAGACTTGGATGAGTGAAAGCGTGGTTTCAACGTGCATTTTGCATGTAAATTTAGGTCTAGTTTAAACAAATAATACACTAAGCCTTAAAATAAAACCGGCTGTTAGACACGTTCTCTCAATTTTTTGAGATTTATTATTTTTATTTTATTAAGTAGTCTCAGATAAAAACAATAATGATAGTGTCGAGTCTACATGGACAGAGTGAACAGCAAGTTGAGTTGAGATGAATTGCAGAGTGATTTAAAATTATGAAAATATGTATCTATCATAGAGATCCCGCCACATAAGGTGGCAGTAGCCAAACTTGGAACTAAATTTGACGTTACCGCCATTGCGTGTTATTTTGTATGAAAGGTAAATTTAGTATTACCAGCGTTGTGTTTTTTGCCCACTCTTTGTAATTTTTATGTTTGTTAAGGGTGATTATAATAAATTGATTTCCGGAGTTTCTTGTTAGTTCTTCTCCAAGCTAGGGTCTCCGCTGATCTAACCTCGGTAAAAAATATGTAACGACAATGCTCAGTGCCATGTTTGAAATAATAGTTTTAAGAGATTCGCGATTTATACTCATGATATAAGATATAAGGGTGTGTATAAGATTGATTGCAGCTGTGGGAAATCCTATGTCGAACAGACTAAACGGTCTATTGCGGACAGAGTGAAGGAACACATAATATATGTAATATATAATAAGAAGGATAAGTCCCGTTAATTATTAATCATGTTTGAAATAGTATAATAAACATATTTTGACTTTGATATATTAATTTGTTTTATTTGAGTTTATAGCTCTGCAACCAAAGATCGTTACAAATGAAACCTATAATGTTTCGAGCCGTATGGCACAGTGAGTGCTAGTTTTGGCGTGTTTACTGGTAACACTGAATTACGCGACTGTGGCGACGCCTCCAACTGCCACCGTATGTGGCGCGATCTCTAGTAATGTTTGAGTGAACAGCTGAGGAGTTTTATGGGTTTCCATTATACAAGAGTTTGCGTTCAAGTATGATGCGACACGCGTATTGCATGCAAATTGCATAGCGGTAACTAGATCATGCATGCAAAGTAATTTACAGTACAAGAACAACTTGTATAATAGAAATGCATGTTTATTGCATTACAACATCTCAGCAACTCGTAGGTGATCTAAGTTTTTATGTATTACTTCCATATTAATTGTTTCCATAAATTCTTAAACTTATGAAATCCTTGGTAAATATCAATGAATTCTGTTATCCAATAGATATAAACTCCCTTTTGGGGTAGACGGTGCCTTGGAGACAATATTTTCTAGGTAACTTCAGCATTAATACGAGGGCTGTGATAGCATTAATAAAAACATTTGTGTCAACAGATTCCATCGACCCCATAATCCTTCAGCTGCTATTTACAACATGCTTGGAAGTGCGGCAGCTTGTTAGAATTAGATTAGTACGAACATTCACATAAATAGAATCTTTTCATTTATATTTTTATAATTTAAAAAGTGATATTTAAATACGATACGATATTTGTAAAAATAGTTTTATATAAATCTAATTATTTTTTATACTTTTACACCTCCTATGCTTTCAAAAACCTTTTTTACTTTAACTTCGCTTTGGCGCAATAACAAGATAAATGTTTTCCTTTTATCTATCAGCTTCTCTATTTATGACATTAAATATTGCGCACACGTACAGCTTGGCAAAAAAGAGTAGAAAATAATGGGGGCGCCACTAAGTTTTTTCATAGCAACCCTTAAAGTGGACAACCTAGTCTTGGTACTTAGTACATAGAAGTATTATTTGTGTAACATTATGGGCATTCATGACCGTTTATCCTTTAAGCCTGTTCATTTGACGCTTTTTCATCCAAAAATGTGAATATGCGCTTTTTCCTGAACCTAGTCGTCATAATCATCATAATTCATAGGACTTAAAAGGGAGACAAAAAAAAAACACATTTCAGCTAAGGCGTCTCCGACATTTTAATTTATATTTTTTATATTTAGTGTTTAATGTATACTAAAAATACTAAAATAATTAAAAATACTCAAAAGTATCAACTTCATTAATGCGCGCCACAGTACTGAACAAAGATGTAAACATAACCTTCGTGTTCGAAGTTTAATGTATAATATTACACTTATCTCGTATGCAAGCAATTCACAATGGTTTATAGTTCATCAAGTAATGCATTTACCAACTATATACAACAAAATAAACGTTCAGATGCCGGTCATTTTAGCAGTTCTTTGATAAATATCGTCCACATCCGAAAGAATAGATTTGTCCTTTTTTTCCGCCAGACATTTATTATAAACTTTGTAAATCACACTCCTGACATCACTTCGGATAGTCTTATTCATTTTAATTAACTTTCTGCGTATTTAAATAACCGTTTTATGTTAAGAGTTTATTTGAAACAAATATTTGGAAATTTGACATCACTTGTTTACATAATTATTTTTTATGTTTTAGAGTACCCGCCACATAAGGTGGCAGTAGCCAAACTTGGAACTAAATTTGACGTTTCCGCCATTGCGTGTTATTTTGTATGAAAGGTAAATTTAGTATTACCAGCGTTGTGTTTTTTGCCCACTCTTTGTAATTTTTATGTTTGTTAAGGGTGATTATAATAAATTGATTTCTGGAGTTTCTTGTTAGTTCTTCTCCAAGGGTCTCCGCTGAACTTCTTCTTCTCAATCGTTACGCTCTTATCAGAGCGGTCGTGGTCTTCATGACGTGGCATCTTGAGCAGCCGAAATGGTTGGTGAACTAACCTCGGTAAAAATATGTAATGACAATGCTCAGTGCCATGTTTGAAATAGTTTTTTTACATACATACATACACATCACGCCTGATTCCCTGTAGAGGGGTAGGCAGAGATCACGGATCCCCATTTGTCCCGATCCTGACAGACCACTTTCGCTTCATTGACATTCATACATTCTCTAATACACTCTCGGCGGTTATAGGTACTCCTAACGTCACCTTTTTTCAATATAGCGTCTATCTGACTGTTACATATATGTCTTATTAGGCCGGCCCCTACGTAACCGCCCTTCCAATTCACTCATATATATTCCTTTTGTCAATATATAGTTTTTTTAATTTGTACTTAGATCATAAAATAACTTTCAAAGAGAGCTTATGATAGGGCCTATTTTGAATAAAAATATTTTGACTTTTGACTTTGGTATATTAATTTGTTTTATTTGAGTTTATAGCTCTGCAACCAAAGATCGTTACAAATGAAACCTCAATATAATGTATCGAGCCGTATGGCACAGTGAGTGCTAGTTTTGGCGTGTTTACTGGCAACACTGGATTACGCGACTGTGGCGACGCCTCCAACTGCCACCTTATGTGGCG
The DNA here is from genome assembly GCA_030578115.1 of Leucoptera coffeella. Lineage (NCBI taxonomy): Eukaryota > Metazoa > Arthropoda > Insecta > Lepidoptera > Lyonetiidae > Leucoptera > Leucoptera coffeella. Next base: position 628,673 of record JAMBLF010000009.1, read on the forward strand.
GGTACTCTAAGGTTGCAAGATCACAAATAAAAGTTTACGTTTCTAGACGTTTTTGCCAAGCTTGTACAAGATGTAACATCTTTTAGAATAGAGTACCCGCCACATAAGGTGGCAGTTGGAGGCGTCGCCACAGTCGCGTAATCCAGTGTTGCCAGTAAACACGCCAAAACTAGCACTCACTGTGCCATACCGCTCGATACATTATATTGAGGTTTCATTTGTAACGATCTTTGGTTGCAGAGCTATAAACTCAAATAAAACAAATTAATATACCAAAGTCAAAAGTCAAAATATTTTTATTCAAAATAGGCCCTATCATAAGCTCTCTTTGAAAGTTATTTTATGATCGAAGTACAAATTAAAAAAACTATATATTGACAAAAGGAATATATATATGAGTGAAGTGGAAGGGCGGTTACGTAGGGGCCGGCCTAATAAGACATATATGTAACAGTCAGATAGACGCTATATTGAAAAAAGGTGACGTTAGGAGTACCTATAACCGCCGAGAGTGTATTAGAGAATGTATGAATGTCAATGAAGCGAAAGTGGTCTGTCAGGATCGGGACAAATGGGGATCCGTGATCTCTGCCTACCCCTCTACAGGGAATCAGGCGTGATGTGTATGTATGTATGTAAAAAAACTATTTCAAACATGGCACTGAGCATTGTCTTTACATATTTTTACCGAGGTTAGTTCACCAACCATTTCGGCTGCTCAAGATGCCACGTCATGAAGACCACGACCGCTCTGATAAGAGCGTAACGATTGAGAAGAAGAAGTTCAGCGGAGACCCTTGGAGAAGAACTAACAAGAAACTCCAGAAATCAATTTATTATAATCACCCTTAACAAACATAAAAATTACAAAGAGTGGGCAAAAAACACAACGCTGGTAATACTAAATTTACCTTTCATACAAAATAACACGCAATGGCGGAAACGTCAAATTTAGTTCCAAGTTTGGCTACTGCCACCTTATGTGGCGGGTACTCTAGTCAGACAGAGGTAGTCTAGTCTATAGTTACGCGAAAACTCTCTGTTCTATCCTTGTACTGACTGACAGCCTTTCCCTCGAGTATGTCCTAATGCTGTCCGTCTAGTTTCTTTTCACATAGAAGTTTATTTCAATTTGGATGTATTGAAAATAAAATCGCCAAAATGGTACATAATCCTTATAAATTTTGTATATTTATGAATATAAGTGTAATAAGAATAAGTGCTTTTTACTGATAATGATCTTATTTTGGTTAATGTGTGTTATATCTCATGCAAATTTGTATTAAATTTCAGTCCCTCGTCATACCGGAGAAGTTTCAGCATATTTTGCGTATAATGAACACAAACATTGATGGCAAACGTAAAGTTATGTTTGCTATGACTGCTATCAAGGGTGTCGGAAGAAGATACTCGAATATTGTGCTGAAGAAAGCAGACATTGATCTTGACAAACGCGCTGGAGAATGCTCCGAAGAGGAGGTGAGTAGATAACCTCACCTAAACCAAATGCAATCATAATAATCAATTAATTACGATTGCTAATATAAGTTTCCCTTTTTAGATTTAGTTATGTTGTGTATAATGCCCTAGACATTGAAAAATTATGTTTTGTTTATTTACAAAGCAATTTGTATGCATGTTTAGTTACTTATGTATAGCTATCCTTAAAACAGACTTTCTGTTCTCAAGTGCCGTCATTTACAATCTTCATTAATTTGATTACTTTTGAATTAATTTCAAAGCCAGTTTCTTTAGTAAATACAGTAGTGAAATAGATCTTTCAGCACAATCTTAAATGAACTACTATTACTATTTTATAATTTATAATTACTATTTTATTATTACTCTCTTAATAATTACCTTCATAACTTAATAATATAACTTACTAATTATAACCATGGAGATTGAGACCACTAGTTGATGTGAATGGTGCCATAAGTATAAACACTTGCTTTATTAGAGCTACTAATTTATCAATTAAATAGATGATGGATATCAACCATAGCAATTACATTGGAACCGATATTAGGACTTAAGCATTGTTTCATTTTGCTGGAAGGTTGTGGTTAACCAGGTTTGATGACTGATATTGCAGGGTATTTTGTTTTAGTTTCACAATTTACTGTTTGTTCTCCTTGTATTAGCTAATTGGGTGTGAACATAAAACCAGAAAAACTGTTACTTTAATATTGTATTAAAATTGGGCAATAAGCTTTAGCATGTTGCTGAGTTGTTGCATTGTATCATTATTGTAATAATGAGTAAAAAATCCTCTACCATACTTAAGCATTTATCTCAAATTTTGGTTGTAAGTAAACTAATAATAAGTAGGTAATTCAAAGTCATTGCCTGCATGGTATAAGGGAGATAACATATTGTTCTACTGTAATATTGAATTGAAATGATCTATTATACTTTAGCATAAAAAAAGCAATTAATTTGATGATTTCTGTTACAGGTAGAAAAGATTATCACTATTATGTGTAATCCAAGGATCTACAAAATCCCAGACTGGTTCTTGAACAGACAAAAGGATATTGTCGATGGAAAGTACACACAATTGACTTCATCTAACTTGGACTCCAAACTGCGTGACGACTTGGAGAGACTGAAGAAGATTCGTGCCCATCGTGGTCTGCGTCACTACTGGGGTCTGCGTGTGCGCGGTCAGCACACCAAGACCACTGGCAGGAGAGGAAGAACTGTTGGTGTGTCTAAGAAGAAGTAAACTAATAAACTAAACTAAGACAGTTCTATGAAGCATTTTATTTAAACCCTATATTATTTTTGGAACACATAAAACTCAACAGATACACTTACAATAAAGATGTTCATATAATTACTTACTAGACACAAAAAGGTATGGGCATTTAAAGCTTGACCTGTGTTAGTATTTATGATTGTTGCCCATATTCAGTAACATGCAACCAATTTTGGAACATTATTTAACTCGCTAAGTTGAAGGTCATGTATGAGGCTAACAGTTTGAATAATTTTGCTGGCTATATGTAAAGTTTTACTAACCAGGATTTCTATTTGTGTATACAAATCCATATTCAAAAAGGGTGATGTTAGGAGTACCTATAACCACTGAGGGTGTATGAGAAGATGTATGAGTGTGTCAATGAAGCGGAAGTGATCTGTCAGGATCGGGAAAAATGGGGTTCGGTGATCTCTGCCTACCCTTCTACAGGAAATTGGGCTTGATGTGCATGTATATAAATCTTTTATGATCACTTATTTTGATTTCAATCATTGACCCTTTCTGGGTGCTCAGACCACCATGATTACTAACTAATCAGAAGTTACATTTTGTCTGATAGCTGGCTTCATAGTAACATGATAAGCCTATCATCATGCAGATAGGTACTAGTATGCCCTTTTTACCTTATCATTGTCCCATCACTTCAGATTGCAGTACACAAAAATGTAACCATAATAAATATAGGGAATGTTTGCAACATAAAAGAATTATATGTGTGATGTGTTTTAATAAAAATAAATTACAAAAGGAACTTAAAATACTCTATTTATTCATATTGTGCTATTAGTACCATCATATACACACCAGCCAACAAGGCCAGAATTTCTTTAACAGACTGCATAAATTTATTGGAACCTTCGAGTAGTTCTGGTATTACAGAAACTGTTGCAATATAAATGAAGCCACCTGCAGTAAACGGCAATATCAATGATGATACAAGGCCCTCCTGGGCCCCTTTCAGGTAAATGGAAAGGAATGTTCCTGACAAAGCCCCCAGCGCTGTCAACAGCTGCAGCATCATTGCTTTTCTGCGGGAGCAGCCAGATTGCACAAGAATAGCAAAGTCACCAATCTCATGAGGGATCTCATGTAAAAATATGGTACAGGTTGTGATGTATCCAATGCTGTTTCCTGCTATAAATGATGCTCCAATTGCCAAGCCATCTGTGAAATTATGGGTAAAGTCTGCAGCAAGGTTCAAGAAACCAGAAACTTTCATATCTTCTTTCTTCTCTTTGTTTTTCTTACTGCTTTTGCTATCAGCTTTCTTGTCTTTACCATGAGAGTGTCCATGTCCATTGTTAAATAACCTTACAGTCTTTTCAACAGCTAAGAAAGTAATTATTCCACCAAGGACCCCAAGACCCACAGTCATATCATGGGGTTCATGCTGTCCATCGTGCGAATGCCCATGGCTGTGGCTGTGACTCTCATCATGCGAGTGAGGGACAAGTGCATGTGGAATCAAATGAAGGAAAGCATCACCTAGTAATCCACCAGAAGCAAAAGACAAAAGAATTTTCAGAAGAGGCTGCTTTTCATTCGTTCCATCGATAGGAATAAAGAACAATATTAAGAAGGGAGCAATACTAATAAATAATGTAGCAGTTAGTGCTCTGACATACAAATCGTATTCATCAGTAGGTTCTATGGATGACGGTTTCTTGTTAGCGGCTTCTGAATATTTGTAGGCAGGAGAATCATGACCATGTTCTGAATCTGAATGGGAGTGACTAAGTACCGTTATCACACAAAGGAAAACTGTGAATATTATACACGTAGTTCTACGTAGCATGGTTGCCACAGAATCAATGTTTGACAAATTAACACTAATATTATTAAAATTTACAAGGATGTGTATTTCAACAAATTAATAAACACCATTAAATTTGCAATTTATTAAAGACTTTACAGGTTAAATGTAACATTAACACTGTCCGCTGTTTTGGTTAAAAGTTGATTGAAATAGTACAACGAAAACAATATATTTTGAGCCTTATCAGTAAGAGAGACAAATTTGCTAAAGACAAGTAAATTGCTTATTAGGTCGAGTTATAGATACTAATTAGTTACACCAATTTTAGTTGCTGCTGATATTGATTTGTTATACCAGAGTCATTAGAATTTAACGAAATACTGCATAATGAGTTTTCAGTTCAGGTTTATGGTGATCCGGACTTTTACTTGCTTAACTCATTCGACGCCGCGCCATTTTTCATACAAACGGTCCGGTTCGCCATACAAACGGTCATGAACACGCGAGGCGTGTCCGCGGCTCTGCGACTAAGAAAAAATGGACACGCCACGCGTGTCCACTGGCTCTGCGGCAAGTTAAATGTTTCTAAATACGTTAATAATACATTGTGGTAGTTTATTTCTTTAGTTCTGTTTGTGCAACGAAAGAGATAAGGTTGTGGCAACAGTATAGTGATTTTAAACCAGGAATTATGGCGGAATATGGATATTTAGGTAAATAGGTAAATTAAATATGATGTGATTCTCAAACTTACTTATATATTATTAAACTTATAATATTTTTTTTGTTTGTATAGTATATAAATTATTTACTCATCTATCGACTAAAATCACTCAGAAACATATTATTGTGTAAGTACTAATATTATAATCAACAAGCTAACGTAGTGAGTTTGATGGAAAGTTAAACAAACTTTTAGAACCTCTGGTCGCATACTCAAAGTGGACACGCGTCGCGTGTTCTTGGCATCCCACAAGGTATTTGTTTTTAGTATAAACATAACTTCTTTCAAAGTAGAAACCACGTGAATATATGGTTATACGTGTGATAAATATCATGTACACAAATTCTTATTCAATTTTTTCATCTATTTTCGAGCTATAATCGAAAACTTATGGACACGCGAGGCGTGTCCGCGGCATGGCGAGTAGAATTTTCATGGACACGCGAGGCGTGTCGTTGGCTCCGAATGAGTTAAAAGTGCTTTTTTAAAAGCATTTCATGTACAAGGATACGTCATCTTTATGATCGTCTACCTATGTCAGCTACTTAGATTTTGCATTCTATTTTTGTAATTGCGAAACAGTTTTAACGGTCACATGAAACCACGTTTCATTATCTATTCTAACCATGTTAACTATTAAATAATAAAACTCCAGATAATCCGAAAATATATTACCAATGAAAGGAAACTAAAACCAATAAGTCATTTTGATATTTCCATCAATATCTTTCTGCGTTTCCACGATGCTGGACTGCCTAACTAATTTCCTCATGGAATTTCTTCTGACACCCGTTTTACCATCTTCATCGTTAGATGCTTGTTGTTCAGTCAACTCCATTTGCTCGATATCTTCGTAAGCTGCTCGTTTTTTAGATTTCCTACAACAATGACAACGTTTAAAAAAAATATGTTAGCATTGTGTTATTATATGTAGCTATGCTTAAAGTAGTATGAACCCAAATTAATAAGGTTACAGCTAAGTTGGAATGACAACTACTTAATGCAACGTTAATCAGATACTTAAGTTAATCAGATACTTAAGAAAGCAAAATTAATCAGATACGACATTGACGATCATGACTTTTATTACTAGTTAAGTACATAGTTTTGAAATATACCTTTGATTGCAGGCAAAGATATCTTTCAGAGTCCAATTTTTCCCAAATTCCTCTCCTTCTTCAGCAGTCTGAGGCAAAGAGCAATGAAGAGTCTCTGGGAGTCTGAGAGCCGTCAGCCCACCGACGATTGACACAGCCCCCATTACCACTAAAGGTAGCGCTAAATTGCTGGAACCCTGACAGGAATATACAAAATATAATCAATGTATTTATGAAATTGAAATTGACATTTGAATCTTCGCAGTTTTATTTCAAAAATAGATTCATAGACATTAACGTGCTTAAGTCTCTATCAGGGTGCACAAAACCTCGAAGACAAATGTCTAAGGTCACTTTTAAGCATCAATAGTGGGGTTGTGATGTCAAACGGAACATTGTTGCCAGGTTGCTAGCCCATCGTCCAATGGATTTCAATGTCCCCTTATCCGTTAGTTGCCTCCTACATATTGTTAACATTATTTTTACCTCCTAGACCAGTACGAGACTTTAAAAAAAGAGTAGCTTCAATTGTGCATTCTTGCTATCAGCGTAACGTGAGAAATGAGGTCTGGATGATTTGTCCAACCAGAACGGTATTTAAGAATGTATATGCTATGCATGTAATAATTTAAAAAATATGTAAACGGGTCAGTATCTTTTCCCGGGATATAAAATCAGCTGTGTCTATGACAGATGTAGGTTTGGTAACACTCACAGACCTCTATAACCCTAGATGCCGCAAATGCACTCATTTCTATGAAAACCGCGCGTGCCGAAATATGCGTAGGTATTATGACGTCACAGCGGCGATTTAGTGATGGGAAAATACTCGCGCATCAAAACGATTCAACGGAGTGCGACGCATAATAGTACTTACAAATTATTGGTGCCAAATAAAACTTCAAATGTGATTATGAAAAGTTTATTCATGTAAGATATTGTTATGTTATATAATATAGTTTTAAGTTAATCTAAAGCTACTATTAAGTAGGTATATGATTGGCTTAGTGGTATACACAAGTGACTTATCTAATTAATGAGACTTATTTAATTATTCTTTTGACCAAAAAACATAATAAAAATTTAAATCAAATCGTCGTTTTATTACTTATAATAAATACTATTTACAGATATTATATTTCACGAAGTCCGTTTAACTTTGGTTGTAGTTGTGTATACAAGTAGTTCGATTGTATGCGTTAAGGTGGGGATCGTTGGCACCTACCTACACTAAACAATGTATAGGTACACGTGCAATAAAATAAGCTTATTGTATAATTGTCTTTTGGTTACTGAAGATTTTATGTGTTTGGTTAAATAATGAAACCGAATATCAATATATTTATTTGCTACCGTCTTTATTAATCATCATCAGCATCAATCCACCTTTCTTTAATATAGGGGTCGCTTGGAAACCTTAACTTATTCTAATTCTTAACAAATAACTACAACATGAACAAATTTTACAAACATAATTTTCTTATAATTTTAATCAGTTAGAGTACCTATTTGTAGTTTTGAAATAGTTTCGAATCGACAACCATAACTGGAATCGATGCATGTGCACAACACTATTTGCCTATTTGGTAAGATGAATGAGAATAACCTCTGTACCACGAAGCGCAACTACCACTGAAAGTATCGATCGATTCCGTGTTCACTGCTTGCTTTATATGAACTGATACAACACCTTTGGAACTAAATGCAGCAATGTAATTTGAACACGTAGTATGCACACATTTACATGTATTTTGGTGGTTTACATAGTAATAGACACAAATAAGATAAAATAATTGATTTATAAATAAAATACGCACAATTAAATAACAAATTTACTTACCGGTGAAAAGAAATATTTCCATGATCTCGGCTTACTTTTCTTGAATCATTTTTACAAGATATTACGGCACAACTAGGCATTTTTCTGAGGAGCACTTCACGTTCGCCAACGATGACGGTCGGGACGGAACTAAATGACCGCAGTCAAAAGGTTGATCAATTGTAATCTTTTTGACACGCAAAGTACGTACACTTGCGGTATCTAGGTTATAGAGGTCTGTGGTAACACTGGTCTTGTTGGTCATGTAGGATATGCATAAGACTAGTGCAAGGTCTCATTAGATCAGAGTACCAGACTGTTATGTTTATACTTTAGACATTATGGTTGTCCCTTGATTGTCCTTAGTTCTTAAGTAGCCTTTTACGACATGAAGAAGGTGGCTGATTAAAACTTACTAATATTATCGAAGATTTTGTGGGATGATGTGAATTCCATGATGAATCTTGAGTCGGGATAAAAATCTTTTATGGTATGATATGACTAGCCACTTACCAAGTAGTTGATGAATGGTATAATAATTAGCCCCAATCCACCTATGTAAGCAGAAGTACCAATGCCAACCCCACGCAACTCTGTTGGATAGAGTTCACCAGCATATGGATATATTATAAGAAATGACGCCGATATAAACAGTTTTGATATTAAAAACAGAATCAGTGTTTCTGTGACAGCATCTGAAAATTTATTCAAAACATTTATACGTTTTCGTTTTGTATCTAAATGACACGTCAAATAATCGTACTTTATCTTTTTTTATGCTCAACCACTAACCTTCAGGAAGAAGTACTGTAACAATGCAAAAGATACCGCTTATAACCATCGAAAGACACAGGGGCCACCTTCGCCCAATGCGATCCATCAACATCCAGCAAATGATGTAACTTGGTATCTCAACTAGCGAAGACAGGAAAAAGCTCATGTATTGGTTGCTACCGACGGCCGGTCCATAGTAACTCAGGCCAACATACACCATTTCGGAGGCACACCAGTTCAATGTTATTAAGCATGTCTTCAGCCTCATATTAGGTGTTTTAAACAAAGCAAAAACACTTGCGTTTCTTTCTTTCTTATGACCATGTTGCCTTTGTTGCAGCACGAGCTTTTGAAGCTTTTCTGAGTAAGAACTGGGCAGCTCTTTCTTATTGATTTTAGCTATTTGTTGCAGTATTTGGTTTGCCTCTTCTAGTCTCTCTTTCATGAGCAACCACCTGGGAGACTCGGGTAGTACAAACCAGTAAAAATAGTAAAAGACGAACGGGGCTGATGTTGCTAATGCTAACGCCCGCCATTCCCTAAGAAGATAAGTCACTCCAGCTAGCATGATTAGCCCAAAAGTGTAGAAAATACATGTAAGAACTGTTACGAAAGATCTATAATTCGGGCCAGCCAATTCCAGAGCTGAAAATAATTATATAATTATAATCTGTCGAATAACTGGAAGTTACTTTTGCTTTAATCTATTATGTATGGTTCAGAGGTACTTAAAAAAGTTTTCTATTTTGCGAGTTGCTGCGATTAACCTACATTTCAAAGGTAATCTTTACAATTTGTTTAATTAATTACATATATCAAATGTTTTTCTTTCCTTATATATTGCTAACTGTGAATTGCAATACAAGACCTAGGTACTGTGCTTGTAGGGCCATCACTATTGTTTCTATAATACTTTTCGCCAATGAGTAGTAGGAAGTGGGAATACTAAAATATTCCCGCGTAAATCACTGACATAGAGAATGATTAACTACCTACCGACGTCAATGCGCAGAACGTGTTGGTTTATCAGGTTTATCAGTTACCTGTTGACGTATCTGGACTCATGTCTAAGTATAGATGGACAGACTTTTCTGACAAGAGGGCAATGCAGAAACTATTTTGTGACAACCGCAACCTGTTGTGTCTGAGACATCTGTACCACTGAAGTAATACTTGAAAATTAACCTATTTCACTTCATCTTCCTTTATTCATGTAAATTAATTATAATTACTTACAAATGATGAAAGGAATCTGGTAAATTGCTGGTATTGTTAAGCCTACGATAGTCCTTGATAATAACCAGATGTGATATGATTGCGAAAAGACCGTCATAAAACTCCCAATTAGCATGGTGGTTAAACACGCGAAAAAGGACTTTTTTCTTCCCACTCTATCATTCAGATATCCAAATGCGTAAACGCCTATTGGGCCTCCTACATTTAATGCCACCAGCGCCAGTGTTGGGTAAACGTCGTAGTCACAGACAAGATCAAACTGCAAAACAATAGCATATGAGAATGATTCAATAAACGAAAGTAGTGACTACTATTATGTACTGCCTAACTAAATAAGTAATTGTTCTCTTGAATAAGAATAGGCAACAATACCTAAATTCTATATAACTTAAGTAAATTCAATAATTAGCCTTACTATGGATAACAGAAATGGTTTTAGGAGAGGTTTACAGGGCAATTGCATTCAGTTTATTTATATTTTACAAGAGTTTGTCATTTATTTATTATGGATGCTTAAATATTCATGTAGTTATACAGTAAAAACTTACATCGATCACAACAGAAGAGGGTACTTGGGTAAGATTGTATACCCAACCATCTAAACATTTTTCCTTCGGTAAACTGGAGCTGTGGTTTACTTGTATTGTGCCATTGACGAATTGACGCCAATCTATTGAGTACCGCTGACATTTTTCAAATTTCGTTTCATCATCTTCCTGAACAAAAAGATATTGATGAAATATTTATTGAAATTGGAATTATTTTCATATAATTTCTTCGTAGATGCAAATAAGTAGTTACTTTTGATGACGATTTACATAGATGTAATTTGTTTACGACTAATTTCGTTGGAAGAAAATTCTAAACCACTTTTTCCGATCCTATCATTTTCGCCCCTGATACGATCATCAATATCAACATTCTTGTTAATTAAGACATCAACTGGTTACTTAAAACACTGTTACTGATACCACTGACCTTCTTACCTTTTTAATTGTATGTCTTGTCGCTCACTTTTCAGGCTTAAATAACGGATAAGGATTAAGTTTAATCCTGTAAGTGTACTATTACACCAATAATTTTAATTATGAATTAAAGTAGCAGTGGCTGTGTATGATATACAGTTGTATTTATGCTGTGTATATATACAATGTAAATTTAAGGAATATCACTCACCATCCTCGGTATAGCAATATTTTTAATTTCCTGTTGCGTCATGTTCCCCAACATAGGCACCCTACACCAGTGGTCGGGTACATCCGTCATGAACAGCTGGTTGAAAGCGCAGAAGCCACAAGGCACGCACGCTGGCAAACACACCAACCACAAAAGCAACTTTTGGTACAGACCAAATTCACCAATCTTGGGCAATATGTCATCCAGATCAATGGGATCATTGTCTAATTCGGTGTTATCCTAGAATGAATTTTTGTATTAAATTTCAATTAGGTTAACCAAGTACTAAGTTTTTATAATTACTTCAATCAGCCTATGCTAGTCCACTGCTGGACGAAGGCCTCCTCAAGGTTACGCCATAAAACACGATCACTCGTGACCCTCACTCAACCACTACCAGCGACCTTTTTCAGGTCATTGGTTCATCTAGCAGGGGGGTGTCCTACACTGCGTTAAAAAATACTTACGGCGGATATATTTTCACAACTATCTTTCATTGATATTTGAATTCAAGGGTCACTGATAATACCAATTCACACTCACGCACGACTGTTAACAATGAATTGATGAAAGGTTGTGCGGATACAGATGAAGCCTTATAGTTTAATCTTATTGATTGTCTAAAGTCTGTATGACGTAATAAAACAAGTAGTTTTGTACTTACGATTTATAAATTCCTCTGAAAAAGCGAATAGAACTTCCAAGATTCATAAATGTTTTCCTCATTTTGTCTTTGCTTGTAGCGAACCATGCCGTTTTCTCATTACGTTCTTTCACCACTTTAGAAGAAAAGTAGTTTATCTTTTCATTATTAAAACTTACACAATGATGCAGTTTTGGGTTGATATATTAACTCGGAAATATTTGTAGATATGGTACGTTGTAAATAAAAAAATTAAAAACATGATGAATTTGTTAAAAGAGTTTAATTCGAAACATAGATAAAATTGATAATAATTAAAAATCTTACAATAATAACTTAAGCTGTAACACTAATATATGACGGTTTGAAAACCATTCCTTTTATGTAATGACTAGAACTCCATTCATATAACAAAGGCATGCTTGGAGTGCAAAAACTCCAAAATTGTTTTGAGAAAATAGCTAACAGACGAGTTGAATATATACTACAAACAATTTTATAATAATGTCGACCAAGAGGTAAAGGAAAATTGACGTTTGAATAATATAAAAATTACATATAAAATCTCTACGACTTTGAAATTTTAACTTGTATAAAAGGTATTTAGGTAAAATTAATTAATAGCCAATTTCGTATTATATTATTATTTAAAAAGGCAGCTTGAATTTAATTTTAAAATCTTCTATAGGTTCTATATGCAAGCATGCCTAGTAGAAATACACTTGTATATCATATATATCCTTAATTCTCTTAATATAGTAGACAACCGAATCATTACATGTATTTACAACAATTACCTAAGTTAAAGTTTGTGCTTTGATTTCACTAACATTACAATAAATTACTTTAGTTGTACACAATGTCTTAGCACCCAATATAGAGAAATAACTTTGTGATGTACCGACACAGGAAATAGATCTTTTTGGCTTAATGTTTTTCGTCAAAGAGTTTATAACAAAGCATATAAACATAATAATATCGTACACATCTGGAATATTGGTATTATTTATACATTTAGAAACCATTTGATGGTTTAAAACTGGAAAATGTAAGTAAATTATCTCTATTAACTATTTAATTCTAAGGAGCATTAATTTAAAAATTGTACAAAAACTGTCCTTATATATTAAACATACATAATAATCAAAGACTTGGAAGCAAGGTAAGAGCTACAATATCTCATCCTCTTGACAAATGTGAGGAACAATAAACACCCTCATCCCGTGTAATATACGAAGTTTTTCCCCCAATAAATTAAAACCTATTTATTGCTCTATCTATGGTTCTAGGCATGGCTAGAAATCAAGAAAAGTCTGGGTTACAACTTAAAATTTACTCATAAATTACTCTATGAAAATTACGTTTAGAATCATTTCTGCTCACACACTTTCCACACATGTTTCACAACGCCCCTAATTACTGGCGAAATTATTTTACTAACTTCAAAAATCGATGGAACAAACTCAAATTACATTACAGAATGTCTATTAGATTGTAAATTGAAGTGCCAATTAACTAGCTAGATGAAGGTTCACTGGTCGAGTGTGCGAGTTGCGTTCCGTGGTCGCGCGTCGCTGACACCGAGAGAGCCAAAGCCGGCCGGCGCGGGAGGCGCCCCACGCCTCTGCTACGTGAGCAGCTTGAAGAACATGATGCCCAGCATTATGTTGATGAAGAGCACAAATAACAAGAGCTGCTGCCGGGAGAACCAGTCCTGAAAGCAGAGCACGGCGTTAATAATACATATTGTTAAGTAATATTGTTATTTTATAAAGTAAGGTACTGACCTTAACTTGCGGACTGACTAAGTAGAGCAGAGGGTTCGCCCGCAGCTTCTCCGCCTCGTCGTGCATGCGGCGCACCTCCTCGCGGCGCGCGGAGCCCAGCGCCGACACCTCCTCGCGGGACATGCCGGGCACCGGGATGCCCGCTACCTCTGGCAGGGACTTTTTGCGCTGCAGTGTCTGCGACGCTCCCGCCATCTAAAACCAGAACAATACTCTATTCACTAATACATATACTAAAAATAAAAGCGACCACTATTTAGGTTCGTTGCCAATCTTCAAATGGTGACATTACCAACCCAATTTATTTAATTTTAAGTACCTCGACTGGTGGCACATTGATCCAGCTTTCGGAAGCTCGACGAGCGAGGATCGCTGGAGAGCACAGTAAGTCCTCGTCTTCATCATCGTCTCCGACGTACCACATTATCGATTATAGAAGAATGGCAACTTTGCTTTAACGGGGGCAAATCATCTTTCGATCTGATCTTTTTATCGTCAATACAATAACAAATTAAACTGGTTCGTTAAACGGCGTGATGTTAATTATAGCAAAGAGGTGTATCGCGGAGCACGGTCGCGGGCGACTGTCCCTCAAATTAGAAATAGCTGCGTTGAGACGTGCTCGCCCACGCCGCACGCCGCCGCCCGCCCAGTCACAATGCGAATATCACTCGGTCAGGGAACAATGTCCCGGTTATGATCGTGGACGAACCGACGGGTCGTTAACTGGGCTTATCTATTCAATTATATTCTCATCGCTTTAGTGTTTATTAATTAAAGACTTATTAACATTTATTAATTAAGAAAATACTTCATAAAATAAATAGTTTTAAAGGAAACGGCCATTATAATTCAGAAATACATTTGTACGCGACGATAAATACTTGGTTTACTCATTTTTAGAAGCAGTTCAATAGCTACGCAACTCTATGACTAACACGCAAGGGATTATAGTGATAAAATGTTACGTTTTATGTATCTATACTTTTAATGAGATAAGTTAATGTCCGGTGCTAGTCTGGGACGTAAAAAGAATCTTAACTAGCCGTTCTTCCCGGCATGTCGTAGGAGTCGTAGGAAAAGACTAAGGGCCTAACTCAATGGAATCTTTTGGACGATGAGCTAGCAACCTATCACCATTGATCCGCTATGACATCACAATCAATTATGCTAAAATGTGACCTAGGAAATGTTCCATGTCTCCGAGATTCTGTCCACCCCGAAAGGGATTAATTAATTTATTTATATAATAATAATAATAATATATATATTTTTTTTAATAAGCTTGTTCCCTAAATCGGCTAAGGTAACACCTAATTATTTGTATTAGTTCCACATCCAACTCGAGCTAGTTAGTTTCCAATATAAAAAGACTGACACAAGCTTACTGTCTTGTTTCCTATATTTAGAGAGGTGGAATAAAAAATATATGGGCACAGATATGGGTGTATGGATGAATAGAAAGTATTTGAACAATAGGCCGTAAATAGAAAGTATCACCAATATTCCATATAAATACACTCCTGGCAGTAATGGTTTTGGAGAAGATTTTATTTTATAGAGGTCCTTCCAAAACGTTCAATTAATTGTAAGGCATATTGTGATTGTACTAAAAGAACTCGTACTTAAATAGAATCTAATAAATAGCCTTTTCCTGGCTGATCGTATGAGACGATTACGCAAATATTAATTAATTTAACGCAAAGTTAATTGTAGACGAAAAGTAGACTAATTTATCTATAACAGTCCAGAAAATCATATAAGCGACTGAAGTAGCTAAGTTTTTTATTCCACGCCATACTGAAAAACCTATCAAGTTCGGTTATTTAAAATTTCATATTGACAGAGATGTTGAAAAATGTGTACATTATTGAGGTTTCCGTGGTATACGAGTACACTGGTTTCTAATCTATAAATATTTAATAAATCTATCTATCTATCTCAAGAATATTATCAGGTGTTAGTGTTTACAAATAAACGTACGTACCTTTTTTCCACCTGTAGGTGCTGGGGGTGGAGCTGGAGTCGGGGCCACGTATAAACTCTCTGTTCTCTTTGGTTGGTAAGGCGACGGAGATATATCTTGGCCAAGAGTCCGATTGCGCAGGAGTGACTCTTCAAACGGCGGAGGTTCCCTCGACGCAGCTCTAGATATTGATCCCCGTCCAGAGGCGAGGTGACCATTGCTGGCTGGTGTGGCGGCTCTGGATGGAGGTCTTGACATACTGCCAGCCACTGGCGCGGGGCTCGGTGCTACGGACGCGCCTCTTGATCCTCCAGTCGTAGGGTTCTCTACTGACGCTTGGCGCGATCGCCTACCGTAAGGATCAACGCTCGAGCCCCGACTAGGTGGTTGTTTGTAATGATCGAAATGATCAATCGACGGCCTTGAAGTTTGCCGAAGATCTCGGATCGGATCTCGGCCGTTAGTTGCATCTTGTGCCATCGTCGGCCTGTATTCATTTATATCAGATTGCCTATATCCATATGGATCAGGTACTTGTTGATAACCATGACGATCCTGCTGCTGATAACCATGCTGTCGGTACGATTCTGGATCCACGTTTTGCCTCGCTTGGGGCATTGACGATGGTACTTCCGAATGAACGGTTCCCGTTCGCAGTTCACTCCGTCCGTAAGTGATGCCTCCGCTGTCGACGTAGGGATTGCCTTGTGGGTCATGCGTGGGTTGTGCTAAAACGCTTTGTCT
Organism: Leucoptera coffeella; assembly: GCA_030578115.1. Classification (NCBI taxonomy): domain Eukaryota; kingdom Metazoa; phylum Arthropoda; class Insecta; order Lepidoptera; family Lyonetiidae; genus Leucoptera; species Leucoptera coffeella. The sequence continues at coordinate 645,159 of JAMBLF010000009.1, forward strand.
CCTGATGGGAGCTTGGGCGTTATTTGTCCATTCCTGTTGCATGTTTTGTTGATTCATAGGTTGTTTGGGTGTTACTGATGACCGCCTTGCTTGTGGCATGTTTTGATACATATTTGGTTGATCTATACTTTGTTGATTTTGCGTTGGCTCTTTTCGCATAGGAGGATAAGCCATTTGCTGTTGGGCTGGAATATGAGAAGTAGGTCCATATCCACCCAATGATTGCGGTTTTTCTGTCATTTGCGGAGAGTTAGCCCATTGATCTTGACTATAATTGTTATTGTAACCCATGTTTTGATTCGACATATTACTCCTCTCGTTTACATGATAGTTTGGACTACTGGCGAGTCGAGGGTCGATCGTTTGAGGTGGTATTTTGGAATATTGTTCAGAAGGTCTTCTTGAAGCAACAGCATTGGGAAACTTGCTTGTTGGTGGTAACTGTGTTTGATTTGGAGAGACGTGATTTGGAATGCTCTTTGATTCAAATTGTTTTTCTTGATCTTGTGACATCATAGGGCCTACTGGTTTCTCGTCCTTTTGTCTATATTTCCCTCGTAACCCTATTCGATCAAAACCGGGATGTTTGAATTCAGGAGCGAACTGCTTGGCAGTCATTTGCGCGATATCACAGTCTTCTTTTGCTTGGTCTGCGGCTTCGTCTGCCTGTTCGGCTTTACCGCGAGCGGTTGCCGTTCTGAAACAAAAGTAAGCATCGTGAGATATTAAATATTTTAACCCAAGAACAGTGTATCATGTCATAGTTATTGGTTTATGCTCTGTTTGCCATTTACTTTGACAAATTTTGTAGGGCATATTTAATATGTTGTATTATGTTGTAATAAAAATAAGTAAATAAAGATTCTGTAGGCCACTTACCTAGAGATGGCAATGTCTGCCTTCTGCATAGCTATTTTAGAGGCCCTCTGGGCTGCGTTCACTGCAGAGTCAACCCGCTCTCGAAACTTGGCTGAGCGCATGAGGAACATGTGTTTCCGCTTCTGGCTCGTGATGAGCACATTGTTCTTGTATTTTCCCTCCTCCCGAGTACCATCTCGGAATGTAGTGACGCCGTAACCATACTTTCTGTTTGCGAACCACTCCCCTTCGTAACGCAAACCGTCGCTTCGTTCACTCACACCAAATCCGGTGCGTTTATCATTCTTCCATTCACCCATATACGTTTCCGTAACACTGGCGTCTAAATGTTCATCCTGAAACAAAATTCAATTATGTATTTATTTAATCAAATTATATTTAAAGTCTCCCAATATTTTTCCAAAATTACAGATTCTATAAAATCTATCGAAAGGAGAATAAAATACATATGTACCTCAACCACAAAACTAGCGTTGGAGTCAGTGTGAAGCGAATGGTGGGTCATGGCGGAATGCGAGCTGTCCACCGAGGAGACCCACGAGGACGCCGAGCCCCCCGAGCCGCCCGAGCGCACCGAGCTGGTGCCCCGCTTGTCCAAGTCGCCCGCACTGCGCTGCTTGCGGAGTTTCTGAAATTAAAACAATAATATGTTTCATATTCATAGTACGCTACCAAATAAATCAATTTACGTCACGGGCCTTCACATGCCTGAGTTGGTGTGGGAGCATTATTATTTCCTTATTAATACATGCTACATTGAATACTGAAACGGACATTTAAGCAAAGATAAGTGATGTAGTGTAACGTAGACTCGGCAAACGTAGTGTAGGACGCCCCCCTGCTAGGTGGACCGATGACCTCAAGAAGGTTGCTGGTGGTGGCTGGATGAGGGCCACGAAAGATCGTCTTTTGTGGCGTATCCTTGGGAAGGCCTACGTCCAGCAGTGGACTATTACAGGCTGATTGATTGAAGTGATGTAGTTTTGTTTTAGGTGTGAAGCAATGCGCGAAAAAATCACCTATTTTCTGATGAATAGATAAATTGATACACAGTGTTTACTCGAACAAGGGATGGTGGTCTAGCTAACTATTACGATAAACAATCATTGACTTTGTTCAGTCTAATGAATTACCGTACGTGTTGTAAATCCCGCGATAAAAATGTAAAAAGAGTGATCAAGGAAAACTTACTGATAATATTCCTTTTTTGGCCTTGTCACCCATGGAGCCTCTTCGGCCTGAGGGTTCGTCTGAGCTGGCTTTGAGCACAAAGCCGCCTCTCGCATCGTCCATGCGAGTTGTTCGTTTCTCTGAGGGGTCGGGGGCGATTCCTGCGTCGCCAAGGGAAGACAAGGAACCTCGATGGTCGCGTGCCCCCGCGCCGCCGCCACGGTAATGCGACGCCAGGCCGAAAGGCGCCGAGGTGCGGACACCATATCCATGGCGCATTCCCCGCATCCATTGTCCTTGGTATGTACCTGAAATCAATAACATATGGTATATTTATTGACCTTATTATTTCGTGTCAGTTAAGTTATATGTTGGCATACGTTATATCGAATATAGAATGATCGAGAAAGTAAACTTACAAAGCTTTCGTTAATATTATTGGTTCTAAAGTATTTAAAGCTAATGCTTTTTTATCAATGTATTTGTTTCAGCAAAGTATCTTAACATTATTTTTACGCTAAAGTTGATTAGCACAAAGTTTTTTGAGATTACAAATCATGTGCGAATTTTAAAGAAAAATGTTCACATTCTTTTTAACTTTGATAATCGTAATAAACAAGAATAAATAAAAAGGCTTCCCTCCTTCTTCACTAGGTTCTACATTTCTCTTTCGCGATGTATATTTAATTTACGTTGTTTAACGAAATAACGAAACATATGTGACTTTAGTGAAATTGACGATAGATATTTAATCATAAGTAGGATTTTAATTTTGTGTGTTATACTACAATTCACTAACTTCAATGTGAGTTTCATTAGTTCCACTTGCAGTAACGTAGCCACAATAGAGTGCGTTCTGATTTTTTAAAACTTGTGTCGATTTCATGAAAGTCAGTAAATAATTATTATTTCAACTCCATACCAATTTATTCTAGAAGGTATAACTGTTCTATATCTAAAACAAAAGGTATTGTGGTTCATTTTATATATATTGACGTAATATTTATTACATGGATGTAATTGAAGTAGTTATTCATATGACGCCTTGAAATAAGTAAAATACAGGGCAATTATAAAACTCTCATTCACTGTTATTAACATTTTAAACATATATTGAATTGTTAAAAGCTTGTTGGACCTGCATACAGATTATTCCGATTGATTACTCACGCCTATGTGTGAGTTGAGGTTGCTTGAGTTTTTACTTATAATATAACTGTATAATTGTTGGTCCTCTCTACTTAAGTCCATTAAAAAAGAGAAATTATTCTTTAGATTACATTATTAGATTGAAAATAGAATTCAGCTGTTAATTACTCGCTATCATGTGCTATATTACAATATCAAATAGCTTATTATGTAATAATTAAAAGAGAAACCGTTGCATAGCATTAACTCATGGCTCGAGCGTGTAATGGCAAGTATTTTTCCCGGTGAACGAGTGACATGATCTCGTCGAGATGCGTGATTGTGTGTTAGGCGGGCGGCGGCGGCGGCCGGAGCTATATTTGTCTGCGAGGGCCACGCTACCGCCACGAGCCAACCATTCACTTATGAAATTCTTTTTGAAAGCCGACATAAATGTGATGATTTCATACGGTTCAGCTGAATGTTTTACCCAACGCTTACTAATACAGTTCATTAAAATAGTTTTAAACTGTTAATGATGTAATCGTTTTGGTAACTATGGTCAGAAGAAATTCTCTAAATAATTGAGTTTTGTAATAAATATATGTGAATAATTAAATGAGTTGTTAACTTTTACAAATAGGTAGTAGGCATGTTTAAAAAGCAAATCGAAATCGTATAGAATCTGAAATCTTAGTTGAAATCCGTTTGTACAGCAAATCGAATGCTTGTTCAAAATTAACATTATAATTATATTCTACTTGCTGACAGTTGAGACAGTAACTAATAATTATAGATTAATTAGAGGCCAACTGTTTTTGGTTTCCGTACAAGCTTATTAATTATTCAGAGAGAAAGTAGTATCTATGAGGCTATGGCGTCGTAGACAGTGTTGTGTCTTATTAATGAAGTCAAACAAAGGAATGTTGCGTCTACGGCTAAAGTTCCGGTAACGAATGTAGGTCACTTAGCTTTACGCTCTCACAAATATAGTTGTAAAGGCCTACATACTAACACAACGCAGTAACGATGACTCAACGGCTGTGATACTGAAAATTACTGAAGCCAAGTCACGGACGGTCGACTGGGCTGAATAAGAAAACTCTAAGGTAACGTTTTATATCTAGAAGTGAACACAAATTGAAGATGATAGAGTTTTGTATTCGTATTACTTTGAATTCGCATGGGGATGTAATTATTATTATTACTCGTAAAAGTTAACTTACTTTACTCAATACTGATTAACGTAATTTTATATCGTAAACTAAACGGGGTTATGGATTTTAGGATGGTTTAATCTCTATGCTGAGTTTCTTATAAGTGAAAGCAGATATATTTTTTCCTAATGAATAAAATTTAAGGCTTATTTTACAAAACAAATTAACTTACTTTAGGTTTAGTTACAGGCATTTAACGTATAAATAGTATTAATTCTGAATCTTTTTCGTTAATTTAATTATATCTAGGATTGAGAAATTCTTCCTCAGCCACATAATATGTATATTGTTTCATTCAAACACAAAATTATTATTTTTACTAAATTATTTACATGAGACTTATCCAATTCATCCAAATAATTGCAAATCATCAGACGAATATACTCAATATATTATATGTATAATATTACATAAAACTCGTAGCAGTGGGTATATAATGGTCCATATTACCGGACACTAGTATATTTTTCAAATCTTCAACTACCAGTGTAAATAAATGGAATACTAATGTAACTCATGAACATATTAGAAATAAAAATAACGAATGATCATCATCTGCATCACAATACTAGGAATTTAGTACGAGATCTCTAAAATTGTTCATACATCGATGTATCACCATTTATTACAATGACTACCACGAATATTTGCGAATACTATGACAGTAAAGATAATAATAAACATTCCTGGAAAGCTATTACGGAGATGGACACGCAAACCTTCAAAAGGGTTAACTATAAGACGTATTATACATGTAACTACCAGAACTGACTACTAGATAGCAGCACAGACTACTGGACATGAAGCATGTGTGTATTCCTAGAGAACTTACCGCCATCAGCATATGTTTCTGATCCGTATCCATCCTGCAGCCCGTTGGCCCAGGTGCCCTCGTACTTGGCGTTGCTGGTGGTACTCTGGCGGACCCCGTAGCGGCCCTTGTAGCCCTGCGTCCACTCGCCGCGGTACAGCCAACGCCCTCTCGTTTCGACTCCCAGCCCATGTCTTTTGCCATTTTGCCACTGTCCCTCAAACGAACTCCCGCTGAAATAAATGAAATATATTTTTTATTAAAATTTTAATGGCATAGTTCTGTTTTATGGTTAACATGTAAGTTCGGGGTGACCATATAATCACTAATTCAGCAGGTGATGGACTCTTGAACCTCTTAATAGCCGAAAAGAGAAGAACAAAGAAAGAGAGTCGTGAATATTTAGGTGTATGTGATGATGATCTGAATGATGATGATGAACACTGGTTAGTCTTCTTTATACAACAATGTAAAAATGATGTAAAATATCTTTTTTTTTTATTACTTTGGTATTTTGCAGCTTAAAGAACACTTTTCCTAAAATATTTAGATCGAACATACCCCTTATAAGCCATTTTTCTCGCTGATATGCACATTAATACTTTACTTTAGAATACTAAAAAAACGCTAATTTCTTATATGACGTCAAATTTATCATTATATATTTTTATTATAATATATTTGTGTATTGTGCTATACTACGAATAATCTTTACTTGTAGTATAGCACAATACATACGCATTTGAGACCAAATGTTTAATTACTCGTAGTATAAAAATAATATAATTAATTCATTCATGTTAAAAGTAAGTTATATTACGAAGAACGCAACTTGTTGTAGTTTTTAATTGTTTCACTGTAATTAATGACAAAAGACGAGCAAAACACGATGAAACGGTGTAAATATTAAAATTTCTAATTACTAATCGAATTATCTACGCGTAGGTACATTCAATAAAAAGTAAATAAATAGAAGAAGTGGTTAGATGGAGAAATGAAGGATTTAGAACACATAGTTCTGGGGTTTATTCTAGGCCGGATCAACTTTTGGAACTAGAAGGTTGCTAAAAAATGAATGTCCTTTGGATTAAGGAGAAACAACTGCCTATTCTCTTAATGAGCAAAAAATAGTTAGCGTCTTTACAAGACAACATAAAACACAAAACGTCATATTGGGTGGTGACTACCTGTTAAAACTTGGGCTTGATGTGACCATAAATGAACCACTTCCAATTGTTGAGATGGACACGTGAACCTTTGATTCCACAAAGGATAATAGTCGAGAAGTGTGTCACTAGAATAGTGTCTTTGTTAAGCTGATAACAGTATGAGTTTGCATTATAAAGGCAATATATATTAAAGCAATATTATAGTAATATTATCCTTTTAATGTTGCGTTAAATAGTTTGATTCTCTACGGAAAGTTATTTTACAAAGGAATTTCTGGCAGTAAAACTATGATAAAGAGTCCTTACTGCAGCAGCATGGATTATTTTTTAAATAATACAATCAAATACGTTCCCATTCAAAATCCTCTAAGTGGTAGTTTAAAAATATCTGAGAATACTTCATAGTTACTATTATCTCATAAAATCTGCCAACAACATTTCAAATCCATGATCACGACATTTACACCAAATTATAAATAAAGTTTCTTTCTTTGTGTGTTGTTATGTTACGGAAAAAGTCGAATATAGTTAATTGATATAATGTAGGTATTGTTATAGCTTATTGGAGTGAAGGTTTCAGAGAAAGATATAGGTTGGAGCGTCGGTTACGTTACATAGAGCGATCGGCCGGCCGGTGAGCTGTACCGAGTACGTTAAAAACAACGTTGACGCAACCTAAAGTACGAATATAGTGACGGATGACCGTAAGCGCAGTGATTTCCGCACGGAACCAGGCTCACGCGTCAGACTTCCCAGATGGTGCGATGCTCGTACGATATTACCGCTTCGGTTATTGGCATGAAATAATAGATAGGTCTGTTTAGAGTGTGCACACATCAAGCTATTTATAATCACGCGGCGAATGGACAGACTGAATAATGCAAGCTAAACCAACAGACTACTCATTACAGGAAACGACCTTCACAATAACGAGGCGAGGGGGTACTTTTACTTACAAATATCGATTCACCAGTGTAAGTGTCTAGTTGCTTATGCGTGGTACACGAGCCGGACCAAGTTGTTAAATAATATCTTACACCATTATATAGTACTATGCTAGTCTAGTACTTTAACAAGAGTTATTGAGTACATAATCTTGTAATAGGTCACTAAGGCTTAAGAGTTATTCACCTAATCTATAGGTATATGTATGTCAATTAAATGTTTGTCACCTGCTATACAAAAAATATAATACAACATCATTTTTCATTTTTTCCCTTCTTTCACACGCGCACACCCTTTTTATTGTCGCGGGGTAGGCAGAGGCTTGAATGTCCATCTCCGAAATGTCGAAGGCATGTTAGGGATGAGAGACCCAAAAGCCTGCGTTTCACTGGACAGACAGCACCCAACGTTATAGGTAGTGAACCGTACCGCCGTATATAGGCACTGACTATTATCTCCCGAGGCAGGTTTTCTCACGATATTTACCCTCACTGTTAGCGACTATTAATTTATGTAAGATAAATTTCATTAATTGGTACATGCCAGAACCGGAACTCGAATCTATGACTTCTAATATTATAGAAATAAAGTAATAGTTAATTTTCTCGTGCTCGTCTCGTTTAATTTAAGTTCACACGGTGATAATTGTTTTGGCTCAACAGATTGTTAATAGATAGATATCTTGGTTGTCATAACAACACCTCAGATGGATGATACAATTATTGATCGTTTCATTGTAAGCTGAGAAGTACTTTATCCTCCAGTCAATGGAAGTGGCGGGTGGCAGAAATCCTTTTTGATTGGCGAATGGCAGGGTAGGGAAATTTTTTTGTTTTACAAATGTTTCTAAGGGCCGCTGTCTGTTTGGTTATTTGAAAGAATGTAGTAAAAACGGTGTCATGTGTAGAAAAATTAAAAGAGTCTATAACCAACTACAATTTTATGAGTTATAACTAACCAAAACATCTTTACAGTTAATCAGAATGCTGACAACTACTTTTTCTAGTACAAACTGATACAAATATGTTTATTCAATTCAAAATAAAACTATTATTTACAATAAAAAAAAGGAAGCAAATAAAATAAAACTTTAAAGGAAAAATATTTCCTTTACGTCATCGCTGTCAGAGAAAGGCACGGTCCCCAACAAACTGGCAACATTACCTCTCTGAATGGCCAAACCAATGCGTTGTCCGAAGTAAGTGCCAGCCTTTGGATCACCACAGGCCTTGGAGAGGCGAACAGACACCTCCTTTATTAAGTACAAACTTGACTCTACTCAAGCAATAATAATATTACCGTTGATTAGTTAACTGGTCTATGTAAATAATATTTCACATTTTAGAATGAAGCTCATAAAATTATAATAGATGTAAACAAATTAGGCAGATACGAATATTTAAAGTAAAAATAAAATTTGGGATTGTATTGCACTTTATACAGCTTTCGTTTTTCCGTTCGCAACAACAATACCATTTCTTCGTTTTTGATGATTTAAAAATCCTATTATGGACATAGATTACAAACATCTTTATCCATTTGCGCTCATACTCACAAATCACTTTACATTGGTGCTATCTGGTAAAAAGTTTTGCCTATAGCTTGCTTGTCACCGTGCCTGTAATTAAGGCCGGTGAATTTACTATTACTACTACTACGATACCCCTTATGCCGCTTTCAACAACGACTTACAAATTCCACTAACTGTTTTATCCATAAATGGTTACTTCTTCATGAATCAAAGTCACACATTCATTTAATCACAATCTAAAGGGACTTATCAATGACTCAAATAGGTAAGCTTTTGAAATTAGCTTTGGTGGTGATTGGGTTTCTGCACGAAACTTTAATCAAATAGTCTAACACGCACAGAATGTTATGCGTATACAATAAATTCGTCAGAGGCTATTAGATAATTAGTGCCTTTGTCGCCTCACTACTTACTAAATCAATCACTAAATTGTATTGTAGTGTTACGTGACTATGCAAATAAACCGTTAGTAACTATATAAATTAATATGGACAAGTTTAATATGGTGCTGATTGGAAAAATCGAATACGTAGGGGATTGTTAACCATAAAGCAAATTTAATTCCAAAAAGGTGCACCCAATTTTTAATCCTTACAACATGTTTAAAAAAACGTTGCTTGTAACATGAGGCTAGAATATAACATAATTGACAGTCAAGAATGGCCCCGGTGCAGCATTATAAAAAATTATATCGTGCGGATTAATACCTGGGTCCCAGATATAAGAATACAATGCCTAGGTGGATGACGATTCAGATGATCATATGCTGTGTATTTCGACGAAGGAAAACATCATAAAGAAATTTGCTTTGCGTATGGATATGTTGTAACCTAGTCATTCCATTTAAATAAGATAATTATCTGTGAATGACTACGGACTTACTACGTGCATTGAGTACAGGATATTCTAGTGAACCGCGGGCTTTACAAATGAAAGGGTCACTCAAGCCTCTGACTACATGCGTCGTTTACATTCACTTATTTTATTTCTTTTTGGTTTTGACAGGGCCGCAGGGAAATAGATCTTTGGACACATTTAGCATTAATGTTGGAGTTGTGATGACATTTATACGGAATTGAGTACTGGAGTACTGGAGCAAAGGTTTGTTATACACATTGAAACGTAAAATTCAATTGATATAACATATGTTATGTACCAGAACAGCACCAGCCTTTAAATGCCTTTACATGCAGTATTATGTCGATGAACATTGTTATTCTATATCCATTTAATAATAACAAATTGCATAGGATTAATCACTTTTGTCGTAGTTGCTTTTGTGAATACGTCAATGAACTAATGACCGAACGCCTACAAAACTTATTATTTAAAAAAGTCTTCATCTTAGTGCGCAGTTGGTTTCAAAATAAACAATTATTCACTCATAATAAGTAATTCACAAAATATATAACTTTTCAATGGTGATATGATAATTGTAAAGTACTTATGAATCATAACCGTAAAGCTACTACGTAATGTTAAAGGTAATTACTTGGGTAGTATTAGGTAATCTACGGTTAATATACAAACATGGTTACAGTTCAAATAAATTGTACCACAGATATAAGAACACTAATATATAACTCTATACATTATGGCCCTAATTAAATTATTATAAGTAGTTCGTTTATCTGTCTTTCACTGTCGTAATTTTTGTGACCAATGCATTACTAGACTACAAAAACTAGATTAGAAGATTGTGTTGGGTGACGTTTCAATAGAATATAAAAGATCTTTTTAAAGAGGTTTTATCTAGGCATACTGTACGAGAACATCTAGGTAGAGGAGATAATCTGGGGTCTATTATCACATTTGGGTCTATTACACCCAAACCCAACTTAAGATTAACCTGTCCTTTATGGCAAACTTCATAAACGGGTTTTGTAATTTGGTAAACAAAAACAGAAAAACTTTTTATAGATTTACCAGTGTAAAATATTTAAGCCAAATACCTTAGAAATGAAGGCATTTTATATGTTTATGCCTTTTGTATAGACCAACAACACAAATGTACCAAATATATCTAGTTGATTGGCATAACTAGATTAACATTAGACATAATTGTCTATTGAAAGAGCATTGACCAGCGAGCCTCAGTCGACGATTAGATAAAATCTGGCAAGGAAAACCAGCTGTCACATACTTGTTCAAAGTCTCAGATCGATCACATTATTATTATCATCTCATTCTAATACAGTTCACCACATACTTCAACGTAAATTTCTACAAACTTGACTATGATTACAAGCATCTAGAGATCAAAACAGCTTTAATAATTCACATTAATACCGTAATTGCGTAGTGTTGATCGAATATCAAGACGTACAACTCCATATTTTTTAAATAAGTTTGTTGTATGGAGGTGGTTATAAGGAATAGCTCAGTGATGGGTGAAACTTGACTGGCAAATCACCCAATAACTAACTTGTGCTGTGATTAGGTTTTCTTATCAGAAAGCGATGGGCATGTATCCACTTATCGGGATCGATTTGGAACTTATCTGATTATTCACATGCACAGGGCACTTTCACCACTGTTACACGCGTTTTGTAGCGAAACACCGAACTCAATTATTAATAGAAACCTATTTCGGGAGCGGCATATAGAGCGGCTGAGCTCTGGGGCGAGGAGCGCCGCCTCGCGAGCCGAGGGCTCACCTGGGCCAGGTGTAGACGCCGGAGACCTCGAAGCCGAAGTGCCAGGAGCCGGCGTAGGCCCCCTGGCCCTTGGGGCCCGTGCACACGCCGTGCCCGTGCGCCTTGCCGTCCTCCCAGCCGCCGCAGTAGGTGCCGCCGTCGTCGAAGTCGAACCGCCCTCCGCTGAGGCCGCGCTGCGTGGCGGCCTCGGGCTGCTCCGCCGCCGGTTGCATCGAGGGGAGGGCCCGCCGCTCTGCTCGCGGTATAAATAAACATCAGCTGGGCATGTGCACGCCGCGTCCGCCGCCGCGCTCCGGCCGCGCGCTCCTTTGGCCGCGAGAGGCGCACTGCGCGCCGCGCCCGTCGCTCGCACGCTGCCGCCCGCCCTCCGCCGCCCGCCCGCCTCGGCGCGCGCCTGCACTCCGCGCCCCGCGGTGATCTCACCGTAGAACAATGCTGCAAAGGGTTGTTCCTTTTCCGCCGCGGCCGCCGCTGACCTCACGCGTTTCAACAGTTGGGATTCGTCAGCGCTCGACCTACAAACAAACCACCTGACTTTTATGCGTCCGCTTTCTTTATGACTATTTACAAGATTAATCATTCATGAACGGAACTGTGATATACTCTGCTAACTTCCAAAGGACGCGGTCCATAGAGGATAACGTTAGTCACTTATAGCCAGATGAATTGCTTAATAATGTTAAAGATGAATTATGTATTTTTTAAACATACGTATATTCACGCCTCTATGTCCTCAACGGGATAGGCAGAGGCTATAGATTTCCATCGAGAACGATCCTGACAAATCTCTCTTGCTTCCCTCACAGCCATTAAATTTCTTATACATGCTCTTCTGTTCTTCACACTACGTACACCGTAGGTACGTATTATTTATATTAACTACATTGAATAAAAGAGCTGCACACGTTAGGGTTATTTACTCCACAAGTAAAAATAAACATCTAAATAATATTGAAATAGTGTTAGATATACTCGAATGTAATTAAAGTTATTCGATGTTTAGTATGTTATTCTTGCCTTACTTTGTTACTTTGAAAACTTTTATAACTATTAATAACTGTTAGTTTTACTAGAAAAATATCACTAAGTACCTACTCATCCTAACACGAAAACACACATATACATACAAGAAGGTATACAAGGGAATATGGATCCCGAATGGCTGGTCAGAAGGAAAGGATTCGAGGAATGCTACATGCATGACACTTGGATTTTTGTCGTGGTAGCACATGACGCAAAGAGAGTGCTAAATAGCTACATTTTGAGCAGGTTTCGAAGGTGACTAAGAGACTAGAGATAAATGTTTAACGAGCAATCGGTCAAAAATCTATCACCAAAGTTCGATATTAGAGTGCCATTGCAATTCCTATAGTTATATTAAAGGTGATATAAGATAATATTCATGTTAAGTATCCGAAGTTCTGGCCGTTTCCAGTGGGATGAATTGATGTAAGTACATTCATACATAATGATATAAAAATGTAGGAAAATTTGTTATGAGTGGCTAGACTCTTCATGTTATCAGTAAAAAGACCATAGATACACTATATGCCCTTTCGTAGTGATATTTGTCAATTCTAGCAAACCAATATCGCTTCAGTAACATCCTTTAAATACTTTTTTATTATTTACTCTACGACAATGTCTCTTGCATTTCTTCCCACCGTTATAACAGGGCTGCAAATTCAGTTCTGTAGCTACTTCTAGGCCTATATTTATAGGGCTTTTCTAGGCTAATCGATTACACAAAATATAACACACATTTGAAACAATCAATTCGCTCCTTACGACATGTCAATAAAATATTGACTGTAGAAGTTATTATTAAACTGATAAATTACATACATACATTGTATTCTCGTCCTGTAATCCGGGATGGACAGAACCTTGAAGATCCTTTTCTAGCATGGGCTATAAGTAGGGTGATAGTAGGTCGAGACTAAAGGTTCGTTTCCATTATGCAAGGGTTTGCGTTCATACTTGCACGTAAGACTTGCATAATAGAAACACGGCTCAATAGAAAAGGGATCAAATAATATAATCTAGATGGCTAGCAATGCCGTCGCCAATATACCATATCAGTGGCATCTGCATCCTGATATAATTGAGATATTATGACTCCAAGGTTCGGTCGTCCTGTTTCAATCGAAAGGAACATGATCTTTATTGTCATAGGAACATTGAAGATTAATGATTTAGGGTAGGAAGGACCATCTCATGTGTGTGTACAACATTATTCTATATAAAAAAAAATTGAACTGACAGCACACTTAATTGAATTGAATGTTGAATTCACGCCAACGTTCATTGAAGTTCTTATTCGATGAAGCAGGCTTTAGCAATTTTAATCAATTTCGCATTCGTCATTTCACTTTGTCTGAAAGTAACTGTACGTACTTAATTTGTAATTATAGTTAATTTAAAGATATTTGTGATTTATGTGCTTTTATTAAAAAATACCGTGAAGAAGACTAAGCAAAGCATTTAGGAGAAGGATTCGTGTTGATGAATGCATTAAAATTCGGGTGTGTTTGTAAACAATGTTAATGATAATCATTTATTCGTTGATAAACAATTCCTATGTTAAACAAGCTGACTCAACAAGATATTTATCATGTGTACATATTGCTCCCTACTGATTCGTACTTATTGTTCATGTAATTCTATTGTGTTATTTATGCGGGTGCCCATCACCAAAATTTACGTAGCGTTTTTATGTTATAGAAAATTTATATCCCATAATGGATAATCCGGAAACTGGTTCAAGGAGTAGCAGGAGCAATGAACCGCCTCCTACATCATGGTGCCATCCGGCACACAAAGCACATAGGCTTTTAGCACTATTGTTAATGTGCTTTCTTTGTTTTGGTAAGTTAACTTGCAGAATATCTTATCAGATTAACTTACGATGTTTACTTCTGAGAGTACTATAGACACTTTTGTTGTTGGTACTTTTTGCAGTACTAGGGAGAATACTAGATTATCATACCCAATATAAATATTTGCCAAAAATTTGTTTAAAAATGAATCACAGAATGACATGCCAACCTCTGACTACCCTACAAAGAAACTTAGTTATAGATAAATTAAAAAAGAGACAATGTAATTGGTTGCTCTAATGGAAGTTATTAAATTACAGGATCATATTTCTGCTTTGACACACCAGGCGCACTGGCCGATAATTTCAAAGATGACTCACACTTAAACACCTCCCAGTATGCTCTGTTGTACTCGATATATTCATGGCCTAATATAGTCTTGTGTTTCATTGGTGGATATCTTATTGACAGGTTTGTATTACATTGATGTATATGTTTAGTTCAATTATCTAGAACCAATGTGGTAGGTATACAGCACATATGTATTATATAAATGTAGACAGAGATAAAATATACATGTGTATGTACTTGAGCATTTCTAGTCTGACCTATTAATTTCTCTTAAGTTGCAAATTGAGTCCTATTAGCACAACCAAAGATTGAACTTTGATTCTATTTATTATAAGTTACTAATATGATAACTAAGTTATTTATTTACCTAGTATCTCTGTTAGTTAGCAACTAATATGTTCTCAACTATGCATAATTGATAGTTTAGCTAGCTTTAGCTGGACTGGCACTGGCCAACTGATCTTCTTTTCTTATGAAAGAAAGAAAACAGTTTATTCACTGCATATAAATACAACCATTACATAACCAAATAAAATGGAAACCTTAATGCAATGAAAAGGTGCTGCTTCGGTATATGATGCAGGTAGGCTCTGGCAGCACTTCTTCCACTTAATTAAGAGTATTAAATGAAAATAAAAGAATCATCCTCATATAATAGTAATGCTAAAAGTGACCGAGATCTAATATTGCTCCTTTATCCCCACTGCAAATACCCAATTAGCACAGTAATATGTAACTTTCGCAATCAATGCTGATTATCTGATCATAAGTTTTGTTGATCTATTATAAAGATGGATATAGGGATTTATGACTTCTTCCCTGTAAAGGGTGATTGATTGATGGCGATGAAGTAAATGTATGTTTATTATGTTTTGAGTTTCTGAATTTTCTTTTCAGATATTTTGGTGTCCGTCTTGGCACCATAATTTATATGTCTATTGTGTTCGTGGGTGCTATTGTTTTTGCTTTTGGAGTTTATGTGAATGCATTTTGGCTTATGATTGCTGGGAGATTTATATTTGGGTGAGTACAATAATTTAATTTCCAAAAGCTTTATATTCCACATATTATACTAATAAAGTGATGATATAAATAAAGTGATATTAATACTTTTAAGATATCACTGGAAATGTTATGAGGTCAATTGAGCTAAAACATTTGAAAGAATAAGAAAAAATGGAGGCCAGTTATTGTCTTTTTATAAGGCTACATGACATGTATGCCATCTAATTAATGTATTTATATTTCAGTATTGGTGGAGAATCTTTACAAGTAGCAGTGAATAATTATGTGGTACTCTGGTTCAAAGGCAAAGAGCTGAATATGGTGTTTGGCCTCCAACTGTCTTTCTCTAGATTTGGTAGCTCTGTCAATTTCTGGGTGATGGAGCCGGTGTATAGATGGGTGGCCCACTATTATTCAGGATATGAAAGGCTTGGTGTTGTGCTGTTCTTAGGTAATTATACTACTTATAAATTTATAATAACAGCTGTGTGACGTAATCCGCGGCAAAACAATAGATATATAAAAACTGTTAAGTAGTTATATTGTACCTGTTATTGCTGACCAGAAATCATGTATAATCGTGTAACTGTCCTTGACACAAGTTCTAATGAACTTGGTAGTTCATACATACATACATACGCTTCACGACTTGTGTATACACACTCCCTTTTTTATGATGTCGGGAAAGTCAGAGGCTTGATTGCCCATCTCCGAAATTTCGAAGGCATGTTAGGTATGGGTCATTCGAAGCCCGCGTATCACAGTAGCACCCAAAGTGATAGGTAGTGAACCGTATCGCCGTATATAGGCACTGACTATTATCTATCCTATAGGATAGGCAGGTCTCCTCACGATGTTTTCCCTCACCGTTAGCGATTGTAAATTATGTACGTAAATAAAAAACACAAATTTCATTCAGTGGTACATGCCAGTGTCGGGATTCGAACCTAGGACCTTTCTCATACGAAGTCCGAGGTCTTGCCCACTGGGCTACAACCGCTTTAGTAGTTCAATTGGTGTAAATAAATATATACTATGACCTGTTTACTTATACTGTTATTATATGCATAAATTCAGTCATTGGACCCTGTATCAGTTGGTACAGGGTTTAAACGCCGAAGCTTATACCAATGGAAATAAAGTTTTGTAATTATCAATGTACATTTTCACAAAAATAAAAATAAATAATATATCAAAATAGATTTGCGATATACACGGAATCCTACGGTAAGAAAACCTACCCGTTCTCCGTACATTTAATACTATCCCGAACTTGTAAAAGGCCACACAGGCTTCCGTCTGCCACATTGGGCCTTCTTCGAATCTTCGAATAATCCGCGAGGGTTAATGATTGTTAAAGCGCTTGTCGTTTGTCTAACTCTTGCTGGGAATTCAGAGGTTTGAGTGTCTATCCTCTTTGAACCCACATGTTGATCAGATAGTCAATACTTTTAATTTTATTAATGGACACCATTGAAGTTATTTCACGAATGATTCTTTGAGAACAACAATAACTCGTATATTTTTAATACATAAGTTATATAAATATTTCTTTTTATTCTAGCTTCTCTGACTTGCTTCATGTCTCTCCTATGTGGTCTGGCTCTCGGCTGGATGGATTACAGAGCCGAGAAAATACTGAGGAGACAAAACGAGCATGCCAACGAAGAACCCTTTAACCTGATGGATGTACGGAATTTCAAACTGGTTTTCTGGCTGGTCACGTTGATCTGTGTCGCGTATTACGTAGCCATATTCCCATTCATCGCGCTCGGAAAGTGAGTATGATTGTAATTGTTAGATGAGATATTTTTTATTGATGCAAATTTTTGTACGGTGAAGGAAACCTGCCTTATAATCGTGGATACTCAGTAGTTTGACACGGCGACATGCAACGTCAGATTGTACAGGCTATCTGGTGAACCATAGGCTTTACCAAAAACATTTGTAGAAAGTAAGACGGTAGTTACTCAAGCCACTGATTATATTGAAAGGGATATTGATAGAGAAATGTAAACCTACTATGCTTAGTAAAATAATCCTTAACTTCTGGAATTACAGATATTATCGGCCTATGTGCCTATGTTAAAATAAAAAATAAATTATGTGCTAATCAAAATAAATGAATTTCCAGATTATTCTTTGAAAGAAAGTACGATTACATGCCTCAAGATGCGAACACAGTGAATTCGATGGTCTATTTACTGTCAGCGTCTCTCAGTCCCTTCTTTGGAATGCTCATAGACAAAACTGGCAGGAACGTTATGTGGGTCATCATCAGTATCCTGACTACTATTAGTGCGCACTTCATTCTGGCCTTTACGTTCTTCAACCCCTACATTGGAATGGTAAGCTTTTAACCAACAAGTACATAATTAAATTTGTATAAAATTTAACTTGCTCTTAGTTCAAGTATTTGCATTATGAATTTCGCTATTGTATAAAACTAATTTATTGGACCTTAATCGTGCAGAGTATTTGGAATAAATATTTCTCTTGGGAAAAAGGTGATAAGATTACCTAATTTCGTATGCGGCGGTCTTTATTCTCAACATCCAATTTGGCAAGCATTCTTCGGCATCGTCTGACCTGTCCACTCGCCATAAAATAACGGACAGGAATACGTAAGAGAAAGTAGAGTTCAGTTATCCCTATTAACAGTGGTAGCGGACATTTTAAGCCAAGGTGGACAGACTACATTTTTTTCTAAATTAATTTTGCTTATTTCAGGTATTATTGGGCATATCCTACTCTCTGCTCGCGAGTGGGTTGTGGCCATTGGTTTCGCTCATCGTGCCCGGAAACCAACTTGGAACGGCTTATGGAATGTAAGTTATCCATTTTATCATTGTGCTTACCTTAACTCATTCGGAGCCAACGACACGCCTCGCGTGTTCATGAAAATTCTACTCGCCACACCGCGGACACGCCTCGCGTGTCCATAAGTTTTCGATTATATCTCGAAAAGTACATGAAAAAATTTAATAAGAATTTGGGTAAGTACATGGTATTTACCACACGAATAACCATATATTCACGTGGTTTCTACTAAAGAAGTTATGTTTATACTAAAAACGAATACCTTGTGTAATGCCAACGCTACGCGTGTCCACTTTGAGTATGCGACTAGAGGTTCCAAAAGTTTGTTTAACTTTCCATCAAACTCACTACGTTAGCTTGTTTATTATAATATTAGTACTTACACAATAATATGTTTCTGAGTGATTTTAGTCGATAGATGAGGAAATAATCTATATACCATACAAACAACAAAAAATATTATAAATTTAATAATATATAAGTAAGTTTGAGAATCACATCATATTTAATTTACCTATTTACCTAAATATCCATATTCCGCCATAATTCCTGGTTTAAAATCACTATACTGTTGCCACAACCTTATCTCTTTCGTTGCACAAACAGAACTAAGGAAATAAACTACCACAATGTAATATTAACGTATTTAGAAACATTAAACTTGCCGCGGAGCCAGTGGACACGCGTGGCGTGTCCATTTTTTCTTAGTCGCGGAGCCGCGGACACGCCTCGCGTGTTCATGACCGTTTGTATGGCGGCTCCGCTAGTAAGACGCTGAAAAATGGCACGGCGTCGAATGAGTTAACGAACAAAGATTTTAAATTTCGTTCTATCAAGTAGGAACATGATCTAATTTGTGTTTTGCAGATGTCAAGCAGTGCAGAACATGGGTTTGGCGGTGGTCCTGATCATGGCAGGAGTGATCGTCGACCGATTTGGATACTTGATGTTGGAGATGTTCTTCTTGGCGTGCCTCTTTGGTAAGTCTTACCTTTTTGTATATTTAACATGAATTCCATATGATTTAAAAGGTTTTGTATTTGAATGTTAACATTTAATGTAGAACTGCTATTCAGCTGACGATGGTAACCATTAAATTAATTTTATTTTTACCCCGTAAGTTCAAAACCAAAGGTTCTTTTGAGGTTTTTTGTTTTATTCACCCCTGTGGGGGCTATAAATGCGAGTGTGTATATAAAGCAGGCATTGTCATGAAACATAATATTGTATTGACTTAAATTTCATATTTTTCTGTTTATTTCAGTTTCCTTAATAGCAGCTGTTCTGATCTACATCATTGATTCGGCGAATAGCGGCATTTTGAATTTATCGCCCAGTCAGAGGGAAGCAATGAAAGTGTAAGTTTCTTATTTATTTAATAACTTTATTTCTAAGTAATTATTCCAAATAACTTCAATTTTTTTTCTAAATAACTAGCACATTATAAGAGAAAGACAGATTCACGTCTTATAAGTCTCATAAAAAAAATCTGTCGTTACTCATACATACCTCGAGCAATCGAAATTCAAAACTTAGAGAATTATCAAAATATCGTTACTTGCTATTTATATTGCCAGATTTATTCAAACATGTATGAACATCACAATCGTTATCCTTTTATTATTATTTTATGGCCACCTCGAACCCTCTTGTTAAACATATAGTCAGCACCTACATTAACAGTCGGCGACAAAAACATATCCATTTAAAAGGACTGAGTATTACCTGTTACCATGAATACTTAGATTTCGACACACTAATTTTTTACTCACTAAGATTAGATGCATAGGATTTGTACATTATGTTGGTTCCTTCAAATTATTGTTTTTTTAGTTCCAGGGAAAACGAAGAGAATGCGAATCTTCTAGCTAATGAAGAAACGACAGAGAATGACGGGCGGGGGTCGGATTCTGAAAATGAGCCAACCGTTCACATGGACATCGCACAGTCACAATCTGACAGGATTCGGTCTAAGTACATCTCGCAAATACTACCCAACCAGCAAGGGTCACAATAGCTTAATTGCTCAAAGCCCCTAGACAAGTGGTAACGCCTCTTGCTTTGAATGTACGAGGTACGTAAAGCGAATGTGCATCAGTTATTTTGTATTAGACTGACATTCCTAATCGTTGCCACTTAGCTCACGATTGGAAATGTCAATCCTGTTCAGCAAGAAAAGTGAATGTTTATGTTAATCCCATGTATTTTGATTTCTACTGGTTAGCGTGTAGCCACTTGTCTATGGCCTATCTATTATTGCCCTGTTGAATGTAAAAACGAATTTATTTCTTGCTCTTAGTTAAATTTAGTTCGTCTTTTGTACTTCATGTTTAAGTAATCCTTTAGTTTATTGTTGTATAGGTTTTTGATTAACAAACTACCAAATGAATAGGATTCAATAAGATCTGCTAAAACTTTACTTGTCTAATAATTATTATGAATTAGTTTTGAAATATTCTGATTCAAATCACGTTGGTCTTTAATCTTAAACTTATTTCCAACATTTTGGATACAAACAAAAATGTATGTATCATGTGAATTAACATGATAAGAGTTTACATTCCTTTTTAGTATCATCGTTTCTAATCTTTTCATTTTATTTTATGATATGTATTGTATTTTGTAATTTTTGCACTCTTAAGTTAAACACTTGCTTCATTATCTTTCGTATTGGTTCCTATAATGCAACTACATGGTGCATTGATTTAATCTTCCCAGAATAATTAGATTTCATACATTACATATCAATATAATTGAAGTGAAAAATCTTATTTACACTTGATATGTAACAATTGTTGTCAGCGGCTGTGTCAGTGCTGTTGATAGCAACTAAGGACTATCTTGAACAAAAATAGATTTGCAGCAGCTGTTGTTGTTAAACAGTCAATATACTAACTATTGACACATGCAAATCATGTAAATAATTGACATGTTGACCTTATCTTAGTAAATTTTTTATGTAAACGATATTGTAAGCATTTAGAAAAAAATATATTTAGATGTAGGTACGCTTATTATGATAAAAATATAGATTTAATATTTTTAATTGTGTTTTCTTGTAACCCTTACTTTATTTTGTTGATACCAAATTATTAATATTAACATTTAAAGGTTTAGTATTTCCGTCAATCAGATAGGATGAAGTAGAAATACAACAGTAGATAATTATTTTTCATCAAATACACTGTTTCAATGAATATCGCAACTAATATATTTATTGTGATTAAGATGATAATTTCTGAACATATTGAGTTATTACCATGAATTGAAGAATATTCACATCTACTTTCTTCAATCTATGAATTTTGTAAGTTTCTTGTTTCCTGAAGTCATACAACTTGAGCTCAGCTCTAAATGAATGATAATGCAGAAAAATTATTCCTGGTACTACAAGAATGAATGAATTGGAATGAGGGTCCCAAGAAAATGCCACATGCATGGTTAAATGGATTTTTATATACTCACATCATCCTATCTTTCTTAGATCAAACAGAATATTGGTCCCAATTACTTATGTAAATAAGGAGCTTGGTCAACATGATCACATAAAGGTGAAATAAAACAAACATGTGAGTTACAGCATGCAAATAAAACATAAACAAATACTAGATGGTATTACATGCAGTCTTTTTTATTATATGTAACACCAACAATACATAAATGCTACTTTTACCTGAAAGGTATTATGCATCTTTACTAAAAACTAACTAGATTTAAACTCATACTCATATCCATTATTCAACAAAGGACTTTCAATCAAAGGTGATATCCATGTCAAATACCACCTTTTACCTAACACTTCTTTTACATTATTCAGTAAACCCTTGTCATAAGATACTTCTCTATTCTTTTCATTACTGACTCTTCCTCTAACAATCTTTTTAGTGTGATAAATAAGAAGGGTCAACGTAAAAACTCCTAAACCTAAATTAAATATTAATAGTCCTATTATAAAACCATCATTGCTTGTAGCATGTAAACCATTTATTAATGGAAATATTAATTGAAGCCAAAAATAACTTTTATTCCAATCAATAAAGTAATATGCAAACTTGACATTATATATAAAACTATAACACATTGCGATGAATAAATGAAATATAAGCATCATAAAATATCGTACATTATGATGACCTATACAATTGGCAAGGAACAGACAATGATGATCTCTCTTTAAAACACAATGATTGCATGATTTGCAATGCCATGCACGTGGTGGCATTTTCAATTGGCAACTTGCGCATTTTTCCCAAGTACAAGAATTGTCATAATTTTTTAAAATGTTTTGGTTTACCTTGGACTTGGTTATTTTCCCTAAAATCATGTTGGCAACAATGTTATGAAGGAGAAATAATATAAAGGACATATGAATAAAATATTCAGCAGTGTATGCTTTAGTCACTGTAGGTAGGACACAAATTACCTCAAATGCTAGATATGCAGGAACAAGCAAAAGCAAATTGAATAAATAAAATACATTTTCAATGAGATTTCGGGTGGCCATGACATTTTTAGTAGAATTCATAACCTGGAAATAAAAAAGAATTGTAACTATGGAAGATTTAAATATTTTCAGTGTAAATTCATACATATATGGTCCCATGCTAGTCTGGGATGTAAAAAGTATGCTAACTAGTTGTCATCCTTCAAGGCATCTAATATGAGGTGGCTAAGGATCTAGTGGGTCTTTGAATCTATTGGACGACTGGTAGATTGTCACCAATGATCCATATAAATGCCATCACAACGCTAACGTTAATGCTAAAGTGACCAAGCAGATTATATTGTCTCTCAATTTCTGTACAATCTTTGAAAGTGAATAAAGTATGTGAATGTTTATGTATTTCCGCATCCATCATCATGTTGTTTTGAAAGTGCTTACACATTTTTACACGTAAATACTGAAGTTTTTCACCTGATAATGGTAAACAGAGTCTGGCTAACACTATATGGGTGTTTTTTTTTCACCATAACATAATATTTACCTCGTAATAGTTAACCTATCGGAAAATTAAACAATAGTAATAGAAATGGGTTTCTAGCTCATCAAATACCATTTCTCAGTACGTTGTAATATGTAGTTCAGTAAAAATAGTATTTACATTTAAAGGCTCCTTATTATTTGAGGGTTGTATATTCCTTGTCAACGATTCAAATTACATAAAACTTATTTCAATAATAAACCAAACACTAAGTACAGTTGTAATTTAAAGTTATAAATTATAATATTTTATTTCTTTCAATATATTTTCTTTTTTTAAACTCTAAATATAATTTTTCTGCATCAACTTGCTTTCAATTATGTTATTAGGACAACAAATATTATACGTGCAACAAGTATTTGCAATCCAAAATTATTGGAAAGAGGAAAAAGCTACCAGAAAGGATATCAACGAATATGAGAAACAATAAAAATGATAATAATTATATTGTGTTTAATACTAAAAAAATTATATGTCGTGAGTGTAATTAAACCATAAAATTACTTTTTTCGCCGTCTGTGTCGCACGCAGCTCTCTCTGTTTAGTCGACAGCTGGGATAGCTTGATAAAAAATAAATAAATGTGCGGTCGTGGGTTCAAAGTCTGACTTATTATAGTAAAAACTTTTATAATTCTGTTTATTTCGTTTTAGGTTTTATCTATTTTTATTTACTAATCGAAAAGTTAAATAAGTATTCAAAATGTCTAACCATAAGTTATTTAATGTAATTAAAATAATGCGGGATCGCCGTAATGTTTTGTTCGGTAAGTTGCTGTCAGGTATCAAAGTACTTTCTGTAACTTCTGAACCGAATTTTATATTTATGTAAATGATGAAATTATGCGATTTTCAGGCATTCAAAGAAGACAATTTGCAGCTGCGGCTAGTCAGTCATATACTAAATGCAAGATTGTTGATGGAGTATATGTAGTAACTTTAGATGCCCCCAATGCCAAGGTACTACAAAAAATATCAAAAATCAATTTTTTTTCATTTAGGTACTTAAAGAAATGTTAAACAATTAATTACATTATCATGCAGGTTGCACACCAAATCTTATGCATATTAAACTTACACCTACAATAACACTATGACAACATAATTATTTTTCATTTGGTAGTTACTTGTATCATCAGTCCTCTTTAGTCCTTCACACTACAATTTTACATTCATTTCATTTTAAGATTTGAGGTAAAATACAGTAATATATGATTTATGTAACAAAAACTACCTTGCACTTTGGACTTGGCAATGTTGTATAAAGTGATATATGAATTATTATAATTGTGTTGTCATTAAACAACTTTTTATAAGATTATTATTGTTAAATTTAACAACTTGAAAAATTCAAAACCTAATTTTACAAACTTAATATGGCAAATGTATTATAGGCGTATATGCTTGTTTGGTTAATTTAGGTTAACTTAGTTTTTGTCATATTTAGGATTGAACTTACCCATATTAATTGTTTAAACACACTACAGACTTTCATAGTAACTACACAATTTATTATCAAATAAACAACAATGGACTTTTATATGAGTGGCCCTAGTCCCTTAGTCAACACTAACAACATGTCATAAAGAAAATCAGGAGTTAGTATTTTATCTACATCCCAGATGAACACAGCACAGCCCAGTTATCATATTTTGCAGGAACAATCAATATTAGAATAATAACAAGTAAATTAACTTATGAACTACTTTGGCAGTTATCTAAGTATGCAAAGTAATTGAATGTTTGGTAAAATATACTTGTGGTAGGATCAGGATCTGTATAGAGTCCATGATCTCTGCTACACCTGCGTATTCTACTTTCACTGCGTACATGCCCACTTGTTTATTACAAATGTGTCAAAATTATGTCATTAAAAATAAGATTCAGTAGGGTCACCAAAAAAAAACATTTTCGTCTAACAAATAAAATTGCATTAACTATGTTTCATCAGAATTAAATTGTATTATATAATCAACACGTGTTGTGCAAACTTTATTCAATGAATATGCATAATTAAGATAAATGCACAATATATGGTATAATAACTGTTTTTCTTGTAATCTTAAACCATCAGGTAAACTCTCTAAACACTGCTGTAATGGATGAAATTAAAGCAGTGATGAGTGAGGTAGAGTCAAACCCTGCAATTCAAGCTGCTGTCTTGATTTCTGGTAAACCTGGTTGTTTCATTGCTGGTGCCGACATAACTATGCTCCAAAACTGCAAAACGAAAGAAGAAGTTGTGACTCTAGCTAAAACTGGTAAATATAATATAAAGTCTTAGATAATTACATACACATCGTTTAATCTCTTTTGTAGTGGACAGAATCTTGGAGACATGACATCATTTCCTTGGTCTCATTGTATCAGCATGAATATTAGTATTGTGATTAAAACATTTGTGACAGGTTGCTGGCCCATCACTTGTTTCCTACGTGCTGGGAAGAATGGCAGCTAGTTTAGTTTTTTATCCCATGCTATCTCAGGGACTATACTTGTGGTAGGATCAGATAATTATATACTATATAATTATATATTATATAATTATATATATAGTCTTAGATAATTAATTATATACTATATAAGATTTCAAATGAGGGACATTCTATAGCATTATCATAAAGATTGGAAAGTGACTAAGTTGGATTATAATTATCAAATATTCATGATGAGTTGACAGTTTATAGCGCAATAAATATTACATTGTACCAACACTTCAGTATCTTTTGTTCCTATTGAAGCCATTATCATCTTCTTTCTAGTAAATAATAATGCCTTTAATGATTTTCATAACATTCTTTGAACTTTGCCAGGCCATGCAATTTTCAAAAAGATGGAATCCTCCAGCAAACCTTACATAGCAGCTATCCAAGGCTCCTGTTTGGGTGGAGGCCTAGAGACTGCTTTGGCCTGCAGATATAGGATAGCTGTCAAGGACTCAAAGACTGGATTTGGATTTCCTGAAGTCATGCTCGGTTTATTGCCTGGAGGTGGCGGCACTCAAAGGTGAGTTAACTATACAGTCTTATTATCCAATTATTATAAATCATTTAATACATAGTGATTTTTCTTACTATATCAACAAAAAGACAATTGCCATTTTTCTATAGCCACCTCGAAGCCAGGTGTTGACATGATAGTCAGTACTCAGGTGGTAAGCCATGTGGCCATTTACAAGCGCTGACTAATACCTGTTCGGGTAACATGATTTTTTCCCTCACTGTAGTATTCTAACTATACTTGTATATAAATAAATAATATATTTATCATCTTTCCTCAGAATGCCAGTTCTCACCTCAATCCCCACGACACTCGACCTGCAACTCACGGGCAAGACAGTGAAAGCAGACAAAGCCAAGAAATTAGGAATTGTAGATCTTCTCGTCTCACCACTTGGTCCTGGTAAGTAATATTACTTATCCTTATTATATTTATTATATGTTTTTTAAGTATCTCTATAAAATATTTAAGTCTGCTATAACAATCATCTTTTAATCATGTTATCTGTTGATAGGTAAGTTAAATACAAACATCTCTATTCAATCAATCAGTATAGTAAATCAAGAGAGTTAAACATACAAATTATGATAATTTACTAACTTTTGTTGTCTTTATAGGTCTGGCCAGTCCCGAACAAAATACAGCACAATACTTAGAGAAAGTGGCAGTACAAATAGCTAAAGATATAGCGGGTGGCAAAATGAAGGTGAACAGAACTAAAACTGGCGTGGTGGCCAAAGTCACAGATACGGTGATGCAGTGGGACTTTGTGAAGAACTTCATCTTCAACAAGGCCAAGGAACAAGTGATGAAAGCTTCCAGAGGATTGTATCCCGCACCACTTAAGGTATTTTGAGTATCCTTAAATGTGTATGAGTATTTATAATTTACCAGGTCCTTTGTTGCAAATGTAAAGTACAATTGGCTTTAGAAGCATGTAGTCAATATTTATTATTTATGTTAATTCGTTCGAATCTAAATTAGAGCATTACCTAAATATTATTGGACATTTCATCAAAGATGAAATTTATCTATCACTTCAGTAATACTTTAAAATAATTACTAATCATTCGGTATCTCTAGCGTCGAAAATAACTAATAAATAATTCTACAATATGGTTACTGTTTTTATTAACTATGTGAGACCGGGTCATATCACGATAAATAAACGATTTTATCAAGATATGACCCGATCTCACATAGTTAATAAAATGAGTATAAATCGCTAATGTTTAAAAATAACTATGGTTACTGTTATCTACAATACTTGGTGTATAATTATATTCCCGAAACTTACCATCCAATTAATTTATATCATAAATGAAGTTTTATAAATTTCTAGATCCTAGAAGTGATCCGCGTGGGCGTGGACAAGGGCCCCGTGGCTGGCTACGAGGCGGAGGCGCAGGGCTTCGGGGAGCTCGCCATGACGCCGCAGAGCAAGGGCCTCATCGGCCTCTTCAGGGGGCAGACCGAGTGCAAGAAGAACAGGTTCGGCAAACCGCAGACTGAAGTCAAAACGGTACGTCGTTTATGAAGCTTGCGAGAGCATGAATATTCGAGTAATTTGTATCATTTGAATATTTAGTAAAATAAAAATATCATTATTGTTTGCTTTATCAATATCGTCACATGTTTACTTGTTATTTTACATAGAATATAGGTGTCTAACTGACGCTATAAATAACTGCTCTTCCACTTCAGACATATATTTCTATGCATTTAATTTAATAACACTAACGGTTCTTAATATAACATAACATAACTAATATAACTTATAAGTTAGGATATTAGAATTGGGTAGTTAATGAAATTTAATAATAAAGGATTAGGAGTTTGTCAAAATCTAACTCTTAATAACCTTAACATGTGATAATTAATGTCCTATATCCCAGATCGGAGTGCTCGGTGCCGGTTTGATGGGCGCCGGCATCGTGCAGGTGTCGATAGACAAGGGCTACGACGTGATCATGAAGGACGCCACGACCGCCGGCCTCAGCCGAGGCATCGGGCAGGTGCAGGGAGGCCTCGTCAACGCCGTCAAGCGCAAGAGGATCTCTGCGTGAGTTCATCTATATTTACTAAAATATGCAGGTGATGGACTGACAGCCTGTGACCAATGTTTTATATGAATGCTATAATCTTAATACTTTAGCTAGTCTACATAAATTTTGATAATGTTTACAAGGACATTTTATACGTGCGCGATTCTTTGCAACCCGAAAAAGATAACAAAAAATACAAATACATAAATATTTCATCTGTATTTTTTATTGCAGCTTGCAAAAAGACAAGTTCCTGTCGAAACTCCTTCCTACGTTAGACTACAAGAAGTTCAAAACCGCCGACTGCGTCATCGAAGCCGTGTTCGAGGACATCAACATAAAGCACAAAGTGATCAAGGAGCTAGAGGCCGTGGTCCCCCAGCACTGCATCATCGCCACCAACACCAGCGCCATTCCCATCACCAAAATCGCCGCTGGCAGCTCAAGACCCGAAAAAGTTATAGGTAACATATAGTTATGATGTCGTAATTGATCCTTATTTTAACTGATCATGGATAACCTTTTACTTTATTGCTATACCACTGCTAATATAGACTGTCAGCACTTTTAAAAACAACCTTTTTATGAACGTCATCGTGTACTTGGCATCATCGCATGTGTAGTCAGTCGTTACGTACTTTTGACGTCACCCTTTTTCGTCATACATCAGTCATACATAATGGTCCTCAGCCATCCTCATGACATGTCAATAACAATAAATATAAACACACCCTTATAAACCCCAGTCAACATATCTCTTGCAGTTAGCAATGCTATCTTAACTTGCAGACTCCTATTTTCATACCCTAAAATTCCTTCAAAATTTCTTTCATGCTAATAAGTCAGCATAACAAAGAAAGATCTTCATTGACATTAAATTACTTCAATGCAGTTAAAGTGTACCTCAGCACCTACTGAAGGGCTATTAACAAATCAATGTTTCCTGTTCAGGGATGCACTACTTCTCCCCGGTGGACAAGATGCAGCTGCTGGAGATCATCCGGCACCCCGGCACCTCGGACGACACGGCGGCCGCTGCGGTGGCGGTGGGCCTCAAGCAGGGCAAGGTGGTGATCACCGTGGGCGACGGGCCTGGCTTCTACACCACGCGGATCCTGGCCACTATGCTCAGTGAAGCTATCCGGTAAGCCCCATAAAGCTAATGGATCATAGTAAATTATTTTTAGGTTTCAAACGGGTCCGTTAAGCTCCGTTATGGTCTAGATAGAAATGAGCGTAACTAGTTAATGTAGTAATGAATCAATAAATGTTAAGTATTAGTGAGTTTTTAGGTCTTTCTGCACCGCAAGTTGTCAGTCCTTAACCTTATCAATGAATGTTCTTTTTACTTACACATTTGATATAATAACATGCTACGTGTGAGCAAGATCAGAGGAAACACTGTTTTTAAATATAAAGATTGTCAGCCTGAATTTCCTGTCGGTGAGAGTGACTGAGCGTATGTACTATATGCTATTATATCCAGTTGTATTTAATTCCCTTAGCCTCCTCCAAGAGGGCGTGGATCCCAAGGAGCTGGACAGTCTGACGAAGAACTTCGGGTTCCCCGTCGGAGCTGTGACGCTGGCCGACGAAGTGGGCATTGACGTGGCCTCCCACATCGCTGTCGACCTTTCCAAGGTTTGTTTGTGTTTTATCACGTAATTGATTTTTATGTAGCTTGTTTTAAAATGCCTTATTAAAGCTGAATAGTGAATGTATCCAGAAAACCTAGTCAGAAAAAAAGTGTCGCTGATATCACTTGAAGGTAACAATTATTAAACATAGTTGTCGACAAGTAATATACATAATGTAGATGTGAAGATGAAATCAGAGGCAGTGAAGCGAAAGCGCTTTGCAACATTATTTCATTACCTTATTACACAATTCCACACTTACACTACACACTTTACAGTACTCCAGTCTATTGTATTCAATCAATTAATAGAACATATCTTTTTTGTAGGCCTTTGGAGAGCGTTTCAGCGGTGGAGACCTGTCGCTGACGCAGGAGCTCGTGAAGGCAGGCTTCATGGGCCGCAAGTCCGGCAAAGGGTTCTTCGTGTACGAGAAGGGCACTAAGAACAGGGACGTGAACGGCGAAGTGGTCCAGATGCTCAAGGACAAATTCCACATGGAGTCCCGCGGGGCCAACACCTCTGAGGACAAGCAATTGAGGATGGTTTCTAGGTGAGGACATACATAATAACACATACTTTCCCGCATCTATTTTCCTTACGGGAAAGGCAGAAACTGATAGTCATCTTGAACGATACTGACAAGTTTTTCTTGCTGCAGTCACACCCATTAAGCTTCCAATGCATGCTCTTCTGTTTTTAACGGTATATCCGTAATGTTACAATGGATAACTTGTATTAACTATTTGGGTGGAGGCCCGTGTCCAGCAGTGTAATTTAACTGTTAGTTTGTTGTGTTATTGTTGTATAATTTGTCATCGTAAACAAATGGTGTTTCATATTATGTTGATTTTTTGATCATTGTTAACAACAGTCCATCATATTTTACCAAGTTTTCTGTGTACCTTTTGTGTCACTTTTCTTAATACATATGTCATTGTATCTTTAGGTTCGTGAACGAGGCAGTGCTGTCATTGGAAGAATCGATCCTGCACAGTCCTCTTGAAGGAGATGTCGGCGCCGTCTTCGGGCTCGGCTTCCCACCATTCACCGGTGGACCCTTCAGGTTGGTGTCACAATCATACATAAGTATTATGATTTTCCATGCTGGCTGGGCCGTAAATAAAATGTTAACTAGGTGTTGAAACATATTATTCTTTCCAGCATGCCATAGGCTGCAACTGAGAGTTAGAGATGTTAAATTGATTTTGAAATATAAAATGACTCATTAATATTTCTGTCTTTATGTAGGTTCTGTCCATATCGAAAGAGTTTAAGGACAAGAATGTTTATGTGTGTGAATATTATAACATACTTTTAATTTGCAGATGGGTGGACCAGTTTGGTGCTGACAAGCTAGTGAAGAAAATGGAAGAGTACCACGGACTCTACGGCAGCCCATTCAAACCAGCTCAGACCCTCATTGATATGGCGAAAGACACCAGCAAGAAGTTCCACAAGAACTGAGCACCAACAGTATCAATTGAGATAAACTAAATTGCATTATTCTTATTTGCGATAGATATCCTCTATTTAATCATCGTTGCTATTTAATTAATTCTATTGGTATTATTTTCTAGTAGAGTTTCGATTGAAATTAAACCTTAATTATTTATTAAATTGATTTTTCAAAGAAAATGCACGGTAATAAACCTAAAACGGTATTCATTTTATAAATCATCACCTTATGTAGATAAGTGAAACAATTTAATTGTAAATAGACGATGTAAGCTGGTTTTCGAATGTTTTTAACATTTTGGTATGATTGTATTGTAGGTGTACTCTGTATTGTGTTTCAGATAGTTTATGTCAAGATCTATATCAAATCATGGTTCGATCGTAATGACTTAAATGTTGTTCGATGCATGCATGCCTAGGAGATATTTTAATAAATTATTTATACTTCTAAATAAGATGTTTTATTTATGAGTATTATCTTTATTATGATGGCTTCCTTCGCGCCGCTTATCTTAATTTTATTATTATTGATATAAATGGTTTACATTATTCAGGTTAGTATCTGAATATCATTCTCACATCTCCGATTTATTAATAACTTTTGTAATTACACATATTGATACCTACCTCTACTATTAATATTTATAAAATATGGAATAATATTCTATAATTTAATAAAAGAGCAGCTTAATATCATGTAAAATTGTGTAATCGACATTGTATTGCCAATCCTACTTTATCAATTTGTATAAGTGACTGCGGGTTTAAATATTCTTTCTAAATGGACCTAATTAATAATATTATAATTAATAAGATTTTAACTCATTCGACGCCGCGCCATTTTTCAGCGTCTTACTAGCGGAGCCGCCATACAAACGGTCATGAACACGCGAGGCGTGTCGGCGGCTCCGCGACTAAGAAAAAATGGACACGCCACGCGTGTCCACTGGCTCTGCGGCAAGTTTAATGTTTCTAAATACGTAAATAATCAATTGTGGTAGTTTATTTCCTTAGTTCTGTTTGTGCAACGAAAGAGATAAGGTTGTGACAACAGTATAGTGATTTTAAACCAGGAATTATGGCGGAATATGGATATTTAGGTAAATAGGTAAATTAAATATGATGTGATTCTCAAACTTACTTATATATTATTAAACTTATAATATTTTTTTTGTTTGTATAGTATATAAATTATTTACTCATCTATCGACTAAAATCACTCAGAAACATATTATTATGTAAGTACTAATATTATAATAAACAAGCTAACGTAGTGAGTTTGATGGAAAGTTAACAAACTTTTAGAACCTCTGGTCGCATACTCAAAGTGGACACGCGTCGCGTGTTCTTGGCATCCCACAAGGGGTTCGTTTTTAGTATAAACATAACTTCTTTCAAAGTAGAAACCACGTGAATATATGGTTATTCGTGTGGTAAATACCATGTACACAAATTCTTATTAAATTTTTTCATGTACTTTTCGAGATATAATCGAAAACTTATGGACACGCGAGGCGTGTCCGCGGCGTGGCGAGTAGAATTTTCATGGACACGCGAGGCGTGTCGTTGGCTCCGAATGAGTTAAGTGATACTATACACATAACAGGTCGTCCAAAATAGATTCGTCGTCGCTGGCGTTGTCATAAATAAGTTGGGAAAACAAAGCGACAACAGAAGCTTAATACGCATGAGGATCATAGCAAAAGACCCGTGAGCAGCAGAGATTTTTTGTATCAACTATGAGTATAATACTTAAAAAGTTAGTATATTTACATTATACTCATAGTTAATAAGGTTGTGAATTTGTTGACAACAAAGTTGTAAATATTTATTCAATTTACTTTTATAGATATATGGTTATAAATAGTAAATGCTTATTCTCTCTTGATAGTGCAGAAGTTTACAAAACGGATATCTAAACTTATTTCTGAAGAAAACACTATGGTTCATTTTAGTATTTGCACGATGACAAGTGTGACAACGAATTGATCAAAATTAAGAAATATTTAGAAAAACTGTGACATGTGTTGATTTCATGAAACAGGCCAAATTACCTACTTATTGGTTTATTTCTCAGGATCTCATGGGTTCATATAATAATAAATTTGTTTAATCTGATGTAAAGCTATGAAACTTTCTAAAATTATATGTGATGGACTAGCGAAGAGACTAAAAAACTACGGTGAATTTGTTTCCTTCCAAGCAGTGTGGCATCGGAAGTACGGACAGAGTTGCCCAGTCACAGCACAATGCATAGTGGACCCGAGTGTGATCAGCCCTTGCTTCAAGGTGCCGCGCGTGGCCATCATCGGCGCGGGCATCGCGGGGCTGTCGGCGGCCCATCGCCTGACCCAGTGCGGCATCCACGACATCGTCATACTTGAAGCCAAAGACAGGTATGTTCACTACCCACAATAACACATTAGCTCGGCAGCGGTGTGCTTCGAATTTATAGTCACCACGTCACTGACGACAATTCCATTTTCAGGCCAGGTGGCAGAATTCATTCTTGTTGGCTCGGTGATGGAATAATTGAAATGGGTGCAGAATGGATTTACGGCGCGTGCTCTCCAAACACCGTTTACACGCTGGCATGTCAAGACAAATTGTTGTCAACTCCAATGTCGCGCGTCGATGGATCACGGGGACTTTTCTGTACCAGTGAAGGTCGGGCCATAGACTTACCGGTGACCGTAACCGCTTATCATACTTTCAAGCAAATCGAACAGCAAGCAGCGGGCCTATTCAGGCTTGGCGGGGAAAAGAATCACGGTAATCTCTTAAATTTCCTAGGTTTACGCATTCAACAAGAACTTTATAATTTTCCTGAAGACCAAAGATACGACGCAGCAAGAGTAATGTTTGGCTTGAGCAATGTGCTACGAAATAAATGTGGAGACGACTTGTCGCTAGTGAGCGCCAATCAGTATGGCAGTTACATCGAGCTGCCCGGAGGCAACGTCCGCGTGCCGCTGGGCTACGTGGGCGTGATGGCGCCGCTGATGCGAGGCTTGCCAGAAAATTGCATCCGCTACAACAAAGCCGTGAGCCTAATTAGGTGGGGCAGTGGAAAGTCTGGCGATGGCAGAGTTTTGATTAAATGCTGCGACGGAGAGGAACTATATGCGGACTTTGCAATTGTGACCATGTCTCTAGGTTGCTTGAAATGTCAAGCTGACAAGTTCTTCGTACCGCCTTTGCCTCCTTCCAAATTAGCGGCCATTGACGCTCTTGGTTTTGGGCTCAGTGATAAAATATTCCTTGAATACAGTGAACCGTTCTGGGCCTGCCACGAAGGAAGTCTAAAAATGGCGTGGTCATCTTACGAAGTTTGTCAAAGATCTGATTGGGTACAAGGCGTGAGCTCTGTAGACGAAATACCTGGGAGCAAGCATGTTCTTTGCGCGTGGGTATCTGGACAGGAAGCGGCCGCGATGGAGGTCATGCGCGATGAGGACGTTGCCTTTGACTTAACGCAGTTGTTGAGAAGGTTTACGGGTAATCCGTGCGTACCGTACCCACAAATGATGCTTAGGTCGCGTTGGGCCTCTGACCCGCACTTCTGTGGCGCTTACTCGTATATGGGAGTCAGTTCCACGGTGAGCCATCAGTGTGAGTTAGGGACACCCGTGCCCGGTCCGTGCGACAATGCGCCTCCGAAAATACTCTTTGCAGGTGAAGCAACAGTACCCGGATATTTTGCAACTTGTCATGGTGCACGGTTGAGCGGCATAAGGGAAGCTGAGCGGATCGTGCAACTCACGAAGAAGTACGAAGGGCCCCCTCCTCTTGAATAGGCGTAGATAAATATCAACAATAAACACTTTTGTCTTTTACCAGTGAGTTTATTTGATGATCCTCCGTTGTCAATGTAAAAATTCTCATGTGTGATTAAAAAATGTCTGAGTTTTGTGATGTAATTGTATTTCATATTAGTTTTGTTTATAAGAAATAAAATATTTATCTCTCTTATAATCTTTTCGTTGTGATTGCCTATTTGTCTTCCTTCTCAACAACCTCAGACTATGCAAGGGCCATCTTAATCACCCATACTGTTAAGCTATCTTGTATACCGACAACATTACATTTCTTTGAAAACCTTTACATGTGATATCTATAATCTGTTCTGCAGCTACTCATACCCTATTAATGTATCCCGTGAAGAAAGGTTTTATGA
Source organism: Leucoptera coffeella (assembly GCA_030578115.1). NCBI lineage: Eukaryota > Metazoa > Arthropoda > Insecta > Lepidoptera > Lyonetiidae > Leucoptera > Leucoptera coffeella. Next base: position 680,958 of record JAMBLF010000009.1, read on the forward strand.
CGATTTTATTGAAATTTGATGTGCCTGCAGGCAATCAAGAGCACGCCTTTACTTCCCAACGGAATAAGCGGAGATTTTTGATAATAACTTTTAAAGATTAGTATACATACTTTCACGTCCTTTATTTCCTGTCGGGGTGGACAGAATCTCGGAAATATAAAAGAAGAAAACATCTACTAGGTCACTGTTTAGCATGAATATTAGGGTTGCGATGTTCTAACGAAACATTTGTGACAGCTGGCTTGCCTATCGCCCAATAGCTTCTATTTACCCCTAGTCCCTTAGTCGCCTCCTACGACATTCCGGTAAGAACGGCAAATCACTAGTTAATCAAATAACATAATCATTGATTTCAGACAAAATAAATAATATGCAACTGCTACTAAAGATAAAAACCGGCCACTCATTATGAATATAAATCCATTTTTGGATACACAAACCTGTTTCCATGGTTCGTTGACATAATATGTAATAATTGACATTGATGCCGTTGGTCCAGGACATGTAGGTTATAAACAGAATTCGAGAGGTCATCTAGACTAAAAAATGCACCAGATCTACGATAGATAGATAGTGGTTGGAGACAGCTTCATGATTCATAGGATTTGAGAAAAGAAAACAAATTGGAATTGGATAGATAAAGCAAATAGTTCACAGCTCAAAACATTACTTTACTCCCCATTATTCCTTCCTTTATCAGTAATTCTTTGAAGTATTTACTATTCAAACTTATTTCCTGGATTCCTGTTGACTATTTTGGAATCTATGTATGGCTTTAAGTGTTAGTGTTAGTATAAAAAAATCTGAGGAAATGGAATATAAATAAAATTTGTGGCTGTGCTTAAATATTTCCATATAGGTATTTAAGTGTTTTGTACATCACAAAATCTTTTTTTTACATCCCTACTAATTTAAAGAGTATACAGTACAGATCTGAAATGAGTATGGCAAATAACACAATACTAAATAATTACATCTAAATAATACTGCTAGTATCTACTATCATTATCAACAGTGAATACAACTAATTTGGAATACTTGTTATTTTTTTATTTGAGGCTTTATATAGTAAAGTTGTTTTTCACAGAAATACACACTCAAGCCTCAATTTTTAGAACAATAGAATCTATTAAATCAAGTGTGAATAATAAATTAACATACGTAAACAACAACTTTCATTTATATTAGAAAATTAAAATTCTTTAGTGCATGGTGTTGAAATGAATCATAAATTAATATTACAAGATTTTGTTGCAGCACTTAGGTTAGCTTTGCTTTATGTTATTTAATTTTTTTCATATTTCAAGTTACATTACATATTTTAATTACTAAAAAGTTGCATAATATGTATATATCACATTACAACTTGTAAGATTCTTTTTCTAATAAATAACGAAATTACCCATTTTACAATGAAAACTTGAGAGATTCAAGGAAACTACCATGTACAATATTGTTTGAGCTAAAATCTTCAAACTCCATTTGAACTTTCTGGTCTACCTTTGTACTCCTATGACTCACAATGTATTTGTAGCCATAGGGCCTATTGCTGGGCCAGAGAAACATTATCTTATACCATTCATCTTTTTTCAAAATACAGGGCTCAGTGAATTCTATACATATATTGGAGTCATACTTCACCGTGTTCATGAAATTTATATATTTAACTACCTCTTGGTTGCACTGTCTCTCAACTGTTATTGAGAATTGCTCTGAATATAATAAGAATGGACTGTTGTTGTGGAAGTTAATCTGAGGTGACATCCGTGTAGGCACGAGCAATGAATTTATAAAGATAGTTTTGTCAGCTTTAACCATAACTGAAGTCCTGTCATTGCTGGAGTCAATGACAAGCGGTGGGGCTGCATGCAGTGTGATACGATGACAAATATTGTTTTTTATTATTAGAGGCTTGCGGCATTCAGTCTGTCTCTTTATTTTCAAATCTGAATCAATGATTGTTTTCCTAATATTTGCTATTTCACAAGAACTAAACAAATTATTTTCATCACTAATAATCTCTTCAAGGTCAGTTTCAGACAGACTAGAAGTTCTTAATAAGCCTATCAAGTTGTTGTCAACTAACACTTTACGTCTGTTTTCATAATTTGAAATGACACCTTGGCTTTCACAGCCACAATGAGTCCACTTGAATACAAATCTTATTAAATCTTTCTCCGCTATATTTATTTCGTTGGATAAGAGAATAAGTTTTATGCAGACAGTGTTCAATTTATCTATGTTCTCCATTAACAGATAATCGGCATGTTCACACAATAATTTCATTGAGAGTGAGATCAACTTTTGCTCTTGCACACATTCAGAAAATGTGAGAGCAGTGACAATATTATCAACGCACAGGTTAGCTTCAATAAACTCAATGCATTTGTCAATGAGGTGATCTAACAAGTACTTTTTGGCTGCATACAATAGCTCAAATGCATCTTCTATAGTCATGATTTCAACCTTATCAGTATATATGTAGTGCAAGAGTAATTGGAATATTTCTGGATCAATATCAGGTACATCAATCTCTTCACAATTGGATAGGGGCCCATAGAACATGGCTTTGAATACTGGACTACTAATGCCTAGGATTAGTTTATGGGCTTTGAAATTCTGTCCTGAAACTGTAAAACTGCAGTCGCTCCATTCATAGGATTCCAACAGTTTACTAACCCTATCATAGAGACTTGTTTTCAACTGTTTTTCAGAAACACCCATCTGCAATTATTGTAAAAAAATAATAATGAATTTTCATGTAATTTGAAACCATAATACCAGTATATTAATATAGTATAGGTATAATATGTTCTTCCTACACTGTACTGTCCTTGTTCTGAAAATACTTCGCATTATTTTGTTATAACATGCATTATCTGTAATAATAAATTAAAACTCACCTTAAGGACTAATTTGAAATTACTCTATATAAATTCAAGTGCACATTGAGATCTTCGAACTGTTGTGTAGTCTTGTTTAACTGGAATGTTTATAACCTTGAACTTGCTTGCAATCCCGTTAACTCAAACTCGTATTTACCCAGACCCATTAGCTCAGAGCCCTGTAACAAAACGATTGAGAGTAACTAAATCAAATGTTGGTAATTTGTAAAATCCTATGAAATCTAATGGTTTTAACGCAACACCACGTACCGATGATTTGTTGGTACTTGGTACCAAAGTAAAACGTAGAATTAAAAGTCTTAAAAACCTAAACAAGATCAACAATAAATATTGATTAAAAACAAACAATTCGAGCTGGTTGACACATGACAGTCAGAACCTCTCTGTTTGTCTCTGATACTTAGAGCTTGCTATACTCTGACACCAATACCAATCTAATAACTCATACGTTTTTAAAATTAGTATAATAGCCTTTAAATCCAAAAGATATCTCCTGTATAAATATTATGTATTGACGTGGACTGCAGTTAATTTTATTATGATCTTTTAAAAGTCTTTTCTCTTTATTTTCAACTTTAGTTTCTTTATGCTAGTCATTTGTATAAAAAAAAGCTAAGTAGCTGCCGATCTTCCCGGGATGCCGTAGGAGGCGACTAAAGGACCGGGGGTACATAGAAGATATTGGGGTATTTATTAACCTATTCTAAATTACATCACAATAATTCTAATGTAAAAAGTAACTCAGAAGATGTTTTATATCTCCGAGGTTCTGACTACCTCGAAAGGTATTAAAGGACGTGAATTCCTAAAAACAATAATACATCTCTGGATTTGATAATTGATGTTGAGAAAATTTTATAATGTGCCCAAACATATAACAAACTTCCCAAAAAAATACAAAGACGTCTTTTAAATTTATAAATGACACCCTGAAAATATTATAATGTCCTGTTAAAGACATTAGAAATTCGCTGGAATATTAAATAAAATGAATGTTATCTTAAAAATAAATAACCCAACAACCCTAAAAGCTTATAAGTGATGTCCTAAAAAAATTACTGCGGACCTAAAACTAAATAATAATTTCCTAATAATCTTATGATATCCCAAAAATTTTATAATGTTCTGGAAAATATGAACAACTTATAATGATATCCTGAAAAACACTGAACACATTATATATTCTATATGCCCTATAATGCCCTTCAAATATACTCTAAACTAGAACTTAAACAATATTACTTGAAAAGCCTCAAAATTCTTTACTGTAAATTACAAAAATATAAAATTGATCACAATCAAAATTTTCTAAAGCAATTTAGTACTTTGATATTTAAGTTTTTCTCAGATAAAGGAATAATGAAGTTTTAATACCTTCACGCACATAATATCAATTCACTGACTTGGCAATGATAAAATGTCCTAGAATTATCCATTGAATTGTGTTGTATTGATAGAGATCCCGCCACATAAGCTGGCAGTAGCCAAACTTGGAACTAAATTTGACGTTTCCGCAATTGCGTGTTATTTTGTATGAAAGGTAAATTTAGTATTACCAGCGTTGTGTTTTTTGCCCACTCTTTGTAATTTTTATGTTTGTTAAGGGTGATTATAATAAATTGATTTCCGGAGTTTCTTGTTAGTTCTTCTCCAAGCTAGGGTCTCCGCTGATCTAACCTCGGTAAAAAATATGTAAAGACAATGCTCAGTGCCATGTTTGAAATAGTTTTTTTAATTTATACTTAGATCATAACATAACTTTCAAAGAGAGCTTGTGATATTTATAATTTTGAATATATTATGGCAGATGGAGGCGTCGCCGCAGTTGCATAATTCACTGTTGCCAGTAAACACGCCAAAACTAGCAATCACTGTGCCATACGGCTCGATACATTATAGGTTTCATTATAACGGTCTTTGGTTGCAGAGCTATAAACTCAAATAAAACAAATTAATATATCAAAGTCAAAAGTTAAAATATTTTTAGACCGTTACAAATGAAACCTCAATATAATGTATCGAGCCGTATGGCACAGTGAGTGCTAGTTTTGGCGTGTTTACTGGCAACACTGGATTACGCGACTGTGGCGACGCCTCCAACTGCCACCTTATGTTGCGGGTACTCTAAATTATATCACAAACTAAGTAATATTATATATCATTTTTGAATTACATAAATCACAATAAAGATAAGTTTATTATCGAATAAGTATTCTTACTAGGAAAAGGCATCAAGTCTTTGTTGTATTTATTAATAAATGTGTTCAACTACCAAATAAAACTGCAATTATATAACTATACAATCATTATGACAATCATAATATAATATAGTTATAAAAAAAATATTTCTCTTTGGAAAATGCGTAAAATGATCATAAATTTTTAAGCACAGCATAGAGTACCCGCCACATACGGTGGCAGTTGGAGGCGTCGCCACAGTCGCGTAATCCAGTGTTGCCAGTAAACACGCCAAAACTAGCACTCACTGTGCCATACGGCTCGATACATTATATTGAGGTTTCATTTGTAACGATCTTTGGTTGCAGAGCTATAAACTCAAATAAAACAAATTAATATATCTAAGTCAAAATATGTTTATTTAAAATAGGCCCTATCACAAGCTCTCTTTGAATGTTATCTTATGATCTAAGTATAACAACAATAAAGATTATTATTTTTATAATTAACAAACATAAAGATTACAAAGAAAGTGAGCAGTGTGCCAGTTTTTCCTTAACAATAATTATGATCCCTATCGCCTAACGTGGTAAACGGTAAAAAGTGGCTTTGTCCAGCTATCCTCAAAATAAAGATTTTTGCTTCTTAGCCACTCTTGCATCTCAGATTTTCGTGACGATATTGTTGGCAAACTTGGAACTAAATTTGTCGTTTCCGCCATTGGGTGTTATTTTGTTGTTGTTTACTGTTTGTGCTTGATTCGATTTAATTCATTATTCGTGGTAAAACCGTTTAAAATGGAGGAGAAAATTATCAGAAGTGCTGCCAGAGAAATCATATCAAAGGTTTACTCATTTTGTGAAAGAGAGAAGGAGAATAAAGCACCTTTGATTCCACTTAATAATGTTGGCGAAAGAGTAGCCGCCATGACAGGTAAATTCAGCGACGCCTTCATCTGCCATAATATATTCAAAATTATAAATATCACAAGCTCTCTTTGAAAGTTATCTTATGATCTAAGTATAAATTAAAAAAACTATTTCAAACATGGCACTGAGCATTGTCTTTACATATTTTTTACCGAGGTTAGATCAGCGGAGACCCTAGCTTGGAGAAGAACTAACAAGAAACTCCGGAAATCAATTTATTATAATCACCCTTAACAAACATAAAAATTACAAAGAGTGGGCAAAAAACACAACGCTGGTAATACTAAATTTACCTTTCATACAAAATAACACGCAATTGCGGAAACGTCAAATTTAGTTCCAAGTTTGGCTACTGCCACCGTATGTGGCGGGTACTCTAATATTATATACAAAAAAATAAATTGTTCAAGTAGCATTATAATAAAATGGCCTTTTTAAACAAAATCAAATTAATTACATTTGATGTCACCAATACTTTGGTCAAGTTTCGCAACCCGCCCTGGCAAGTATATTCGAAGTTAGCTGCGGAACATGGGTATAAAATAGCGCCAGAAGAGATTAGAACTCAGTTTTTACAAAGCTACAAGCAAATGTGGGATCAAGAACCAAACTTTGGTCAAGGTAAAAGCAACTGGCAAATTTGGTGGCACAAAGTTGTTAAACAAACGTTTGAAGGGAAACTGCCTCCTCACGCATGTTTCCAGGATATCTCTAATGATCTCATTAAAAGATTTGAAACAAAAGAGTTCTGGGAATGTGCAAAATCAACTCCAATGATACTTCAATATTTCAAAGATCAATGTATTCCCATTGGTGTCATTTCTAATTCAGATCCCAGATTGCATTATATTTTATATAATTTGGGCATTCGGGAATATTTTGATTTTGTAATTACTTCTTATGAAGTTGGTTATTACAAACCCAATAAAGAAATATTTGAATGTGCATTGGAAGCCCTGAGAAAACCTTTTGAATCATCGGAATGTCTTCACGTAGGAGATAATTATGAAAAGGATTATCAGGGAGCCCAGTCAGCTGGTTGGAATTCAGTACTTATTGGTGAAAATTGGAAAAACAACCCTGAAATAGATAAGCAACATGTATTTAAATCTTTAGATGAATTCTATAATATTTTTAGGAATTTTAGGACGAAAAAACACAAGATAGATTCAGTACAGGATTATAGTAAATCTAAGAAATGTATACCTATATCTCAACCAAAAGAAATTGAGAGATAGCTAAAATAAGTCCTATGTATGCTCAATTGATATAATGATCCTGTAATAATTATGTAGTAGATAAAAATTGTTATTAATAAATTCTTGTTTATAAGATAATCACATTAGTTTGACAATTTACAACTGAAGCAGCTGTGACACTGGGGAAGACCTAGGACTTATTATTAGAGGTCCTTGGATTGTATTCTGGCTCTGGCATGTACCATTGAATGACTTCTTACATAATTTATAGTTGATAAACTGGCCAGGCAAAATATTTTGAAGTAACCTACCTATCCCTCTGGATCTTTCATAGTAATAGTGCTTGTATACAGCGGTATGGTTAACTACCTTTCACGGTAAGTGCTACCTATGCCTCTTACGACATGCTGACAATACGGATGCTTGTATTGACCATTACATACTTGTATTGTAATTACGTCCCAGCTAGCATGGGACAATCATTATTAAAACGGCGAGTCTACATGTTTCCCAGAAGTATAGTATTTTTATTACAATTTTAGTAAATATTCTAATGTTACTTAAGACTAATTGTTCATATTATATTATATGGGTTGTCTGTTTTTTCATATGTAAATAAATTTTAGGATGTTGCTAGTATCTAATTAATGTTTATGAAATGACACTTTTCAGAATGATTATTATTAGTGGATGCCGTGGCGTATTTTTGATACGGGGTGTTAAAATTGCTAACGTTTTGACCTTTAGAATAACTTCTGAACAAGAAACTTTGCACTGAGTTTTTAAGTTTTTTGCTTTCTGAATACTAAATCTGCAGTTTCACAGTTGGCTCTTGAATCAATAACTACCCAGTAAGTGATAATAGTCGTGAAGTAAATGTCATCTTTCTGACTACAAAATGTTTAACTCATTCAGAGCCAACGACACGTGTTCTTGAAAATTCTACTGGCCACGCCGCGGACACGCCTCGCGTGTCCATAAGTTTTCGATAATATCTCGAAAAGTACATGAAAAATTTTGAAAAATTTACCACACGTACAACCATATTTTCACGTGGCTTCGACTTTGAAAGAAGTAATGTTTATACTAAAAACGAATACCTTGTGTAATGCCAAGAACACGCTACGTGTGTTCACTTTGAGTATGCGACCAGAGGTTCTAAAAGTTTGTTCAACTTTTCATCAAACTCACTACGTTAGATTGTTTATTGTAATATTAGTACTTACACAACAATATGTTTCTGAATGATTTTAGTCAATAGATGAGTAAATAATTTATATACTTACCATACAATCAACAAAAAATATTATAAATTTAATAATATATAAGTACCTAAGTTTGAGAATCACATCATATTTAATTTACTTATTTACCAAAATATCCATATTCCGCCACAATTCCTGGTTTAAAATCACTATACTGTTGCCACAACCTTATCTCTTTCGTTGCACAAACAGAACTAAAGAAATAAACTACCATAATGTATTATTAACGTATTTAGAAACATTAAACTTCGCGTAGAGCCAGTGGACACGCGTGGCGTGTTATTTTTTTCTAATTTGCAGAGCCGCGGACACGCCTAGCGTATTCATGACCGTTTGTATGGCGGCTCCGCTAGGTAGACGCTAAAAATGGCGTGGTGTCGAATGAGTTAAATCAATTAGTAGATAGTTCATTGTTGATCGCTGTATATTTCTATTCATAATTATTCTGTTTTGAAAATAAAGTTATGATCTGTAAAACACCCTTGACCATTAGATAAAATAGACCCTAATAATATTTATTACTTATATGACAAAGCACAATATAAATTAATATTTCTATAAAATACTGCAAATGACAGTGACAATGTTTTGGTTTCCTATATAGGAATACGGAATGATATTCTAACCTTTTAACTCATTCAGAGCCAACGACACGCCTAGCGTGTTCTTGAAAATTGTACTCGCCACACCGCGGACACGCCTGGCGTGTCCAGAAGTTTTTGAATATATCTCGAAAAGTACATGAAACCTTTTTAATTAAAAATTGTGTACATTGTTTTTACCAAACGAATAACCATATATTCACGTGGTTTCTACTTTGAAAGAAGTTATGTTTATACTAAAAACGAATACCTTGTGTAATGCCCAGAACACGCTACGCATGTTCACTTTGAATATGCGACCAGAGGTTCTAAAAGTTTGTTTAACTTTTCATCAAACTCACTACGTTAGCTTGTTTATTGTAATATTAGTACTTACACAACAATATGTTTCTGAGTGATTTTAGTCAATAGATGAGTAAATAATTTATATACTTACCATACAAACAACAAAAAATATTATAAATTTAATAATATATAAGTACCTAAGTTTGAGAATCACATCATATTTAATTTACCTATTTACCAAAATATCCATATTCCGCCACAATTCCTGGTTTAAAATCACTATACTGTTGCCACAACCTTATTTCTTTTGTTGCACAAACAGAACTAAGGAAATAAACTACCATAATGTATTATTAACGTATTTAGAAACATTAAACTTCGCGTAGAGCCAGTGGACACGCGTGGCGTGTTCATTTTATCTAATTCACAGAGCCGCGGACACGCCTAGCGTGTACGTGACCGTTTGTATGGCGGCTCCCCTAGGTAGACGCTGAAAAATGGCGTGGTGTCGAATGAGTTAATCTTTAATAATATTAAATCTAAGATATCGGTAGTAAAAATAGTTGTAATTTTTATTCCCTTCAAGGCGTTCATATGAAACACGCTTATAACTTATATTGCACAGAACACTTCTTATCTGTGACACCGTTCAATCTCGTTAGAAAGTGATTTGCGTCTGTGTATTCAGTACACTGTGGTGTTATATTTTATTATTATTTGCTTGCCTATGCCGTGCCGCCACCCTAGAGTACCCGCCACATACGGTGGCAGTAGCCAAACTTGGAACTAAATTTGACGTTTCCGCAATTGCGTGTTATTTTGTATGAAAGGTAAATTTAGTATTACCAGCGTTGTGTTTTTTGCCCACTCTTTGTAATTTTTATGTTTGTTAAGGGTGATTATAATAAATTGATTTCCGGAGTTTCTTGTTAGTTCTTCTCCAAGCTAGGGTCTCCGCTAATCTAACCTCGGTAAAAAATATGTAAAGACAATGCTCAGTGCCATGTTTGAAATAGTTTTTTTAATTTATACTTAGATCATAAGATAACTTTCAAAGAGAGCTTGTGATATTTATAATTTTGAATATATTATGGCAGATGAAGGCGTCGCCGCAGTTGCATAATTCACTGTTGCCAGTAAACACGCCAAAACTAGCAATCACTGTGCCATACGGCTCGATACATTATAGGTTTCATTTGTAACGGTCTTTGGTTGCAGAGCTATAAACTCAAATAAAACAAATTAATATATCTAAGTCAAAATATGTTTATTTAAAATAGGCCCTATCACAAGCTCTCTTTGAATGTTATCTTATGATCTAAGTATAACAACAATAAAGATTATTATTTTTATAATTAACAAACATAAAGTTTTTCCTTAACAATAATTATGATCCATATGGATACGTTTAACACCTAACATTTCATAGTCATCACTATCGCTGTTGACGTCGATATCGCTTTCTGTATCTGAGTCTGTGTCGCTGTCACTAGCAGTAGAAATTATAAATTTATCAAGTTCGGAGTCTATAATCCTGTCACGTTCAAAATATTTGTCTTCGACGTTCAGTACATGCTGAACTTGGGTTTTCCAGTCTTCCACTGTTATGCTGGCAAACGCAGCTTCTGTTAGTTCCAAAATTTTTTTTGGGTCCTGATCCACGTTTTTTTCGGCCACACGATGTTTAACCAAACTCCAAATTTTCTCTATTGCGTTGAGGTCACAGTGATAGGGTGGTAGTCTTATTACTTCATGTCCATGTGTTTTAAGGATTTCCTCAATTTTGTATACAGGTGGATCTTTGTTTTTTTTTATAAGATCAAACAAAAATGGCTTTGTCCAGCTATCCTCAAAATAAAGATTTTTGCTTCTTAGCCACTCTTGCATCTCAGATTTTCGTGACGACATTGTTGGCGCTTTATTTATTTGTACAAAATGGTAAGGAGCATTGTCCATGACCACAAGAGAGTTAGGTGGTAAATTAGGAATAACTTTATTGGTCATCCATTTTAAAAAGTTTTCCACTGGCACACTGCTCACTTTCTTTGTAATCTTTATGTTTGTTAATTATAAAAATAATAATCTTTATTGTTGTTATACTTAGATCATAAGATAACATTCAAAGAGAGCTTGTGATAGGGCCTATTTTAAATAAACATATTTTGACTTAGATATATTAATTTGTTTTATTTGAGTTTATAGCTCTGCAACCAAAGATCGTTACAAATGAAACCTCAATATAATGTATCGAGCCGTATGGCACAGTGAGTGCTAGTTTTGGCGTGTTTACTGGCAACACTGGATTACGCGACTGTGGCGACGCCTCCAACTGCCACCGTATGTGGCGGGTACTCTAGGACCGGCAAGTGTGGAAAGTCGAGCGTTCAATTGATTGAGCGAAAAATCAATATAGTAGCCAGGAAATGAGGAACTAAGGAGATATTTGTTTGTTAAAAAATTATGGCCTCAGCTTACAGTGAATCAGTCCTCGATTTCGATTTGGATTTCCTTCATCAAAATGCGCAATCTGCAGTGGTATGTAGTATTATTAGGTTATATCAACTATTCATTCGTACTTAGTATTGAAATTCTTATATCGTTTGTTACAATATTAACATTGCTTTGTATTATATTATAAGGACAATATTGAGGTCTATCAGCACCCAGAAAGGCGCCAAATCAAGAAAATCATAATTTGTATTATGTGTTTATTTTCAATAAACTCTGGACAAAAATATTGACCATTGGAATAGTTCATATTAGATATTCAATATATTGAGCATAATCCACCCCTCAAACTACGCTCCGTGTAATTCATATCCATTAAAACTTTACTAATAGTGGTGCTGTATCCTAGACAACAGTAATTTAATTTTGGTATTAAATTTGTTGAAATTTCTATGGAAAACTAGTGTCAAGAACAATTCATTTCATTTTGGGCTATTAATTCAGTATGATAGGAATTCGATTTGGTCACAGGATACCTACCCTATGACATCCCTTAGTTATGATCACAAAAACATACGCCCTAATACAAACAATCTTTTCTCATCGCTTATTGTTCATAAATAGCTTTACTCTCACTATTTATTTGTAATTAGTTTAAAAAAGGAGTACTTGTACATAAAAGATCTTCCCATTTAACTATATCCTCATGTTAAATTTTTATTTAACTGCAATGTAAAAATAGCAAAATATTCAATGTTCACTTGAATTGTTCAAATAAATAAATGCAAAATATAATGTTATTAAATGAATATTTTCTTAGAATAACGTTTTTGCAACTAACTATAACAATAAAAAGCACACTGGTTTACAAAATTACTCAAAACCTCTAAAAGCATTACTATAAATAAATAACATTAATAATATACAATTGGATTAATTACAACAAAATTAATTAAAAACAGAATCAAACATGTACATTTTATTGTTTATGTTTAACAAGTATTTTCTAAGTTTATAGCTCTAAAAACAATTTTTAGAAAAACCTAACCTCAATATAGCAAACCTCAGCTTAATTTAATACTTTATTGATTGATTGATGACTTGATTGATTGATGAACAAAATTGTTCTGTTTTATTGAATTTGTGCTGTATATTTTTGGTTGCTATTCATTTAAATAAAATATTACATGTAGTAAATGCTACTACTTATTTACATATATATTCTTGACTAGCCTAGACTAGCTTGATTTGCAGAAAATAATTAATTTATCTCTATATATTAACAAGTTTTGTTACTCCATATCAGCTGTCACAAACTAAAACCTAGTAAGAGCCATTTAGAAAATTTTACAGAAGAAGCAAAACAAAATCAATTATGTGTCTGTCCAAAAGTCAAAAGTATAACGTTATGAAAGAAATAAGTATAACCTTAAGTTCTTAGTGCGTTAGGGCAGCTAGACTTATTGCATTAGATGCAGCTTTATAATAAATTAAGTAAGATCGACAAAAACAGATTTGTAAACAAAATGGCTGTTACTACATTTTGGTTTTGGACAGCAGATAATATGATATATGTTTATTATATGGTTGTTCTAAAAATGTGGAGAAATCTGCTAATTCAAAAAAATACACTTTCATTTGTTTAGTAAAACTTTGTTTTGATGTAGTCATAAATAACTTACTATTAAATATTGGAGATATAGATTCAGGAAGCTATCATTACTGTCATAAGCAACAATACTTTTGAAATACATACATAATATGTGTTGAGTATTTTCTTTCTAAAGTTATTTATATGAAAAGCAAGCACAATATTAAACATTGTCTTTTGTTTCTCTGTATGCATACATAAAAATTTGTTTGCTTTTGTTTTGTATACAGTTTGTTTTGATACAGTATGTGTTTTTCCTAACCTTTAAATAGGTTGTATTAACTATCTATGAATAATTATCAATTCAATGCAATTGTGCTATGTATGCAAATGCCATTGCAATGATGAATTGGGTGCTCAAGCCTAATGTAATGTAGTAAATGTAAATGTAAAAAAATGTTTGCCTATTGTTCCAATAATATTTATGTTTCAGGGTGCCAATCCAGCAGATAAGCAGAAAAGGGCCATAGCAGTGACCAAAAAGAAAATCATTGCTACTAAGTAAGTATAATTGATTATTTCATATGGAGTTATGCATTTTGTGTAGTTCAAATAAAAGGCATTACTATTAACACATTCGTCGCCATGGGGGGTCAAAATGACCGGCACCACATATACTTTTTTGGACCATGGCGACGAAAGTGTTAAGTAAACAGGCCATGTTTGGAACATAATGCCTATGATGATTTAAAGCATTTACATTACAATAATAGTGTAGCATTTGTTCAGCATTCTCAATTTGTTATTTTGTATAGAAAATTTATTGTACAAGCGTGTTATAACATATTTAGGTCATTGAGATTGTGAAGGCGTCTAGCTTAGTATATTGCTTCTATGTTTCATAAAGTTTGATTTTATAACAAGAAACAAATTGGTTATAACTGGTAATAAAACTATAACCCAGCAATTCTTTACAAATCAAAGAACCACCTGCATGTTGTTACTTTAATTTGAAGGACGATTTCCTTAGTAACTTGTATTACAAAACATTTTCATTCAGTTATATAACTTTGTAACTTAGTCACATTTTGTACACATACACATGACGGCATTAGTTTCAATGGGTGTGCAAAAGGTCTGAGCGTAAACCTTGACACAACATAAGAAGAGATAGCAGAACATATGTTTGAGTTGCCTATTTGTAAAAGTTGTATGTTTTGTCACATATACTTGAGGCATACCAATAATATAAAATAGTAACTAAGAGTTATGAAAACCAGTAAGAGTTATGAAGTTTTGAAAACCAATAAACATTTGTGTGTAATGTTGTTCTACTTTTATTGCAGTTCTCTTATCAGGAAATACTATGAGAAAAGTGAGGCATTGGAGCGTTGTGAAAGAAGTCTGTTTGAGTCAAAAGAAGAATGCAAGGAGATCTTTATTAAATATAACAGTACACTGCAGAGAGTAGCAGCGCTTGAAGAGGTATGTGAATTTTACCTATGCTGAATAAGCACAATTATCAACTTTCATTATTTCACTCACTAATGATGTGCTTTTATAGAACATTCATGTCAAGTGCATTTTAATGGATGTAAAAGAATACAAATTATATATTATAACCCACTCAGTTACATATGATTATCCTTGCGGTGTTGTTAGAGGTTCAGTTATCCATCCCTACAGTTGCATAGGTAGTAATTGTACAGCCACTTCAAACTTACATATTGTCCAGATAGTTAGTAAGCAATGTGACAGGTAATAAACCGTGTTACCATTTACAAGCACTGCTCAGGGAACAGATAGGTTTTCTCAGGATGTTTTCCATCACTATAAGTGTATTACGCAAATGTATTTTGCTGCAAAAATATACATAATAAATTAGAAAACTTCATTTTCATTTAGCATAACTTGTTTAAACCTTGTACATACTTAAACAGAGTCAATCCCCAATGACTAAGCTAGCCCAACTTGTTATAATAAAAATTATATCATAGTCTCTGTCTATCCCATTGGGGACGTAGAGATGTCTATATATATGTATATTTTACTGTTTATCACCAATACGCAGCATTTAATGTCTGATAATAAGTGGATGTATAGGGTCTAAAGCTTAGTAAAGAGATAAACATGTCTATTATGACTAAAGTTGAATTTTTGTATGTTGCACAGAGAGAACAACATCTTTTGTTTGAGAAAAGTGAACTGGAGAAGAGAGTAGCAGAATCACAGAATCAATATGAAGCGATCCAGTCCCATGCTAACCAAATGCAGGTATGTTGACGTACAGTTTCTTTCCACATAAGTTTTGAGACACTTTAACACCATATTCCTTTTTGAGGTAATTAGCGGTTTGATGCAGATTGCCAAGCTAGTGATTCTGTAGCCACCTAAAACCTACAAGTTAACTAAATAATAGAAATTAGAAATATTGATTACTACCTACTCGAGGAATAACTAGGTTTCCTCAATGTAAAAGTGAAGCATCTCACAAATTTTAGATAGACATTCAAATAACTTAATACCTATTACAATTAAAATAGTGGTTATTCTACTTGGCCTCTACTAAATCTAAAGTCAAATGCATTAAGCAATGAGTAACAGTAGTCGCCGCTGAGCTGCACAGCTATATGTATACATTTCTTCTTTCTTTCTTTCTTTTATAGGGCCATGATTTAATGATAACTTTTTTTGTCATCGTATATATAATATTCTTTATATATAACAGGTTCTTATCACTGAACAATCAACCAAACTGGATGGTTTCAAGATTGAAAGTGAAATGGACAAGGTGTCCACGAAAGAGTATGAAAAGAAAATATCCAACTTAGAAAAGGAGAGGGATCAATTCTTCAAGCACATTCTCATGTTGAAAAGCATTGTTTTAGGACGCAGTAAGTATCAAATTGTATATTGTAATACTTATATATTATAAGGTATTCTTAATTATTTTTTTCTAAAATATGTATATGTAGTTATGTGTGTTGATTTTTATAATCACTAGTATAGGAACTGATACTAATCTAAAGCAAAATTTGCTAGATAGAAAAACTATATATTAAAGAGTAGTTAGAAATTTCATCTCCTCCGTTTAGAGCAGTAGTTACAGAAGCCTTATTTTTCCTATTCTATTGTATTTCGTATACAATTGTAATTTTAGCTCAATTATTGAGGTTATTAAGGTTATGTCTACCCCGAAAGGGTTTATAAGATGCGAAAGTATATGTATGTATATTTGAGCATGTTACTCCCTCGCGAACTTCACTTATTAATTAATGGTACCAGTTAATGTATAAGTTTAGTTTTAGTGCAGCACATTAGTCTTTATCATTGGAATTGCGTTTTACAGAAAAACTTGATGACAGCACTAAGAGAATTCTCAAGCGATACAATAAGAAGTTCATAACATCAAAGGCAGAAATTATTAGTGATGATGAAATAGATAATGATGTCTCAAGTGATGGAGAAGAAGTAAGTTTCACATTATGTTACCAATTTATTAGTTGTGCCGTGCTAATCCGTGCAGATTGTTAGCCAGCTGCCATTTTTCCCGGTATGTCGTAGGAAGTGACTAAGGGTATATGAAATCTAATGGGCGATGGGCTCGTAACCTGTCACCAATGTTCCATATGACATCACAACCCCAATAGTCAAGCTAATAAGTAGTCAAGGAGTTTTGTTTTCATGTCTCCAAGGTTCTGTCAACCCCAAAACATGGGGCTTGTCTATCACGGAAAAATAAAGTTATCTAATGAAAATGAAAACTTACCAATGCTCAGTGTAATAAAGGACACAATATATCTTCAAAGTTCTGTCCACCCTGAAAGGGTTTTAATAACGTTATTGCTTATTGTTGCAAATCACAGAGGTATTTTTTTCGAATTAACATTAATTGTTATGTACTTACAGTAATGTTAGTTTTAAAATCTGATTTTCCAAATTAATGCGTAATTGTTTATTGCAGATATTAGATAATTTAGTGAAAAAGGAAGTAGCTTCCAAGGCACCATCACCCGTATGCAAGAATGATGATGAGGATGCAGGTAAGTTTCGTTTTATTGTCTCGAATATTTGGCAGAAATTTCATACTTTATAACTACTATTCTGTAGCTAAAATCAATTAGGTTTATTTTCTTTCTTCCAATGCGGCGATATTTCTTTTGTAAATAGATACAAAGAATTTTTTTTACAGTATTGCAATACCTAATATATATCACATTATTAGTTATGCATATAGTCTTATAAACTAGTTTCTCTAACCGATATTGTTGTTACAGTCCATGAGTCTGATGCAGACGACGATAACGGTCGCTATGATGAAATAGATCCTATCATATTGCCCTGCATTGATCCATGTATCAACGATATAAAGAACGAGTGTGAAATGGAATCGAGTAGAGAAGTGGTTCAGTCAATGGCCGACAACGATTCAGGCGATGACTTGATAGAAGTTTACATTGAACATGACTCTGATTCAGAAATGATGGACTCGAATAGGACGACTAGTGTCGACAGTGGTATAGTTTCCAGCAATTTCGTTACTGATACACCTGATGATTCGCAACAGGAAAGTACAAATGTGATTGAAACAGTCAGTGATTCAAATGATACTGCTAAACCAATTGAAACAGAAGATGCCAAGAAAATATCAGAAAGAAATGAAGTCACAAACAACACTCGTGATGGTAAAGTGGTGGTGCCCATAGTTCTTGTCAATGATGAAAATGTTCAATTAAACGACAATGAAGAGGAACAGGATACTATTGAAGATATCGAAGTTACCCAGATACTAAGGACCATGAAGCTTGGTTTCGATCTTATTACACCCTTACCACCAAGCCCAAGCAAAACTGTTCCGACTCAGAAAGAGTGCACAGATTTCAACTGTCACGAAGCGGCGGAAGTGAGGCAGGAAAATAAAATATTACAAACTAGCATAAATAAATTAGAGCAGCAAATACTAGAAATTAAATCTATTCTTTTGAAAACAGTTAATGATCCACAGTCACTGCCGGCGGAGATATTACACAGTACAAAGAAAGGATCAAAACATGAAGTGAATCCCAGTCCTTTGTTTAATGAAAACGCTGCGGATTCAACTTTGATAAATAATTCTTCACAAAATATGATACATGATGATAATTCATGTGATATTCACGAAGATTATAGCTTGGATGACGATTTAATTACTATACCAACAGAGAATGATAAGGAACATAATCTTAGTACAGGAGACTCCGAACATATAAGCCAAAGGATGAACAGTATCATTGATTCTGATGAGAATGAGGAGTCTATGCATGAGGGTGATTTGAAAATTAAAATCTTTAAGAAACCTTGCAAGAAAAGCAAACTTTCTAAACTACAGAAGTTCAAAAAGAAGTTTGAAGCTAAATCTAAAACACAATTTGATGATAGCGAAATTACGAAAAAACTACGTTCTAAAAATCCGCTCAAACCTATGGTTCGCAAACCGGATGCGAGTTCTAGTGTTCTGAATAACAAAGAAGTATATGAAAAAGCATTAGAGGTAGTGTCGAAATTACGCGAGAAAGATAAAGAGAGCAAAAAGAAAATTAAGAGGAAAAAAGCGAAGAGTGATTCTCCTACTAACAATAACGAGCCTGATATTAGTAATAGGAAATCTAAGCCTGAAGAAATAGTCAGAACTAATTCAGAAAAAGAAAACGACGTTCCTATTGACATTCATGATACGAGTGACAATACGAAACAACATGTACCAGACTCTACATGTACCAGAAAGATAGAAACAAGAAGTAGTGCGAAAGAAAATGATTCCCCTCCTAGCTGTGATAGTGTCTCCGTAAGAAAGAGGCCTTCGGAAACTGTGATTAGTAGTTCTAAGGTTGAAAAAGTAAGAAAAACTAGCCCAAAATCTTCTCCATCTAAAAAACGATTGGCTAGGTCTTCATTTGTAACATCTGAAACTGTTGCCAATTCTGAAACAGAAACGCCATCCTATCGTAGCTTTCTTGATAATGGTACATCAATTAAACTATGCATTACACGGCGTAAATCCAGGAATTCCTACTCTGCTGGAGATAAAGACGACAATGAAACATCTAACAAAGTTGGTTCATCAGTATCGAGTAACGATTGTACAGAAGACCGTGAAGATATTGGCCAAATATCCAGTACACAATCGGTGGTAACCAAGCCAAATGGGTTGTACTTAACTCGAGGTCGATTGCGCAGTTGTTCATCGCCAGTTTGCGAAAACCCTAACTCTATAAATGCAAACGAGAATACACGTTTAAGCGATCATTCGGAGATGCAAAAGCAAGTTGAAGCAATGGAAACCTCAGATAAACTAACAATAGAAGCGAATGTTCAAGGTGAACAAAATGAAATCGCGACTAGGAGGCGGTTACGTAGTAATTCTTCTCTGTTAGTTAGTGAGGATAAAGAAACGAAAGATAGTTCTGAAGATGTAAATCCACTTTCTAACAGAATATGCAATGAAAAGAAAGTAAATGGTTTGAGAATATCAGCGAGATGTTTGCGCAGTTCTTTGTCAGTTAGCACTACGGATGAGAAGGTACAATTAGATGCAAGCAATACAAAACCTGAACTTAATAATCATATTGCAGAAGTTAATGATAATGTTAAGACAATAACCCAACAAGATCAACTAGTAGATAGTTCGAAAAGCAAGTGCGAGGTGGACTATTCAGATATGGATTTGTTCACCGACAATGTATCCCGTGTGAAAGATAGCACGGCAAATAATACCTCAAGAGATAGTTTTAAGCAAAGTGTCTTATGCAAGATGATTGAAAAATATAGTAGGAGACGATATCGAAAGACTGCATTTAATGTTAAAGGTAAGTTGACTACAATAATATTTGCTAACATTCAATAAGTAAGCGGTTGTAGCCTAGTGGGTAAGATTTTCTGACTTCTTATTAGAGGTCCTGTGTTCGAATCCCGGCTTTAGCATGTACCAATGAATTAGTGCCTGTATATGGCGATACGTTTCACTACATATCACGTTGAAAATATGAATATATCATATACTTCACCAATATATAATAATCTGACGTTCGATTGTATGCATAAATAGCTGAGATATCTTCAGTTTACAAAGGTAACTATCCGTTTAACAACTATCTTTGTTTGTTACAGAAAATATTATTAGTGACATAAGTAGTAAATTAGAAACTAGTACCGCCAAAATATCAGAGCTAGGAGGTAAAGAAGCCAAAGATGAAATGGACGTCGTAGTGGAGGAGCTAAGCAAGTTGCACCACAGGCACTTTGTGCTGGGCCTCTTGCACTTCCTGAAGGAGCCCGCGAGGAAAACGGAGCTCTTCAAGAAGGTGTACGTGACGCCCGCCCCACCGATGACAATGAGAGAACAGATCCTCCTCTACATTGTCAACCAACTGAAGGAACGGTGGCCCGCGACCAATCTCATTGAGGCCATCTTTCAAACAATTGAATTTTCAATATTCCGATTGAACAGCACACCGAACATTGAAGCAATAGAGAGCATGGCCCATTTCTATGCAGTATTATGTAAATATTGTCGGTTGAAGAATAGACTAAGGATATTTGTAATGGATGCACTATATTGTATTGCTTACAAGGCAATGCCACTGATCAAGCAATGCATTGATGTGTGGATGCACATATTGCCTTTAAGCCATATGGGGTTAGGTGAGTGTTTATCATAATTTAAATACTATATAATTGTGCTTTAGTTACTCTTAGTATACTTTGACACTAGGCTTATTGTTTTCATTTGGGGTTTAAGAAAAAAGATGCAATAAAATAAGGTTTAATAACATTAATTAAACTAGTCCCATCATTATCTGCTTAGGCGACGCGACACAGATAAATTATTGTATGTTTGCGATGTAGTTTTTATTCATATGAAAGTGTATATAATATATTAATTAAATAATAATAATTTTCTTTTACAGCTAACTGCCCGTTAGTAATAAGTTTAGTTTACGTTATGCACTTCTACAAGAGTGAAGACTATTCGAAGAGAGCAAGCGAAATTAAGAACATATTGCAATACAAATACTCATACACGATGTCAGATTGGAACCAAAAGAACATTTTGGATTTGATCAAAAAGTCCATTCAGGAATTGAAACGTAAGTTGATTTAGAAGTTGTATTTGTTTTACATTGATACCAAGTAATACCAATGTCAACCATCAATCGTCCCTTCTTAGTTTAGAATGTAAAAGGAATGCTAACTAGCTGCCGTTCTTTCCGGTATGTCTTAAGGGGCGAAAAAGGGTTAAGAATCAATGGAATCTTTTGGGTGATGTATTATTATTTCATATAGTAGTAGTATTTATATTCTATATAATGTTTTTTTACAGATAACCCAACCGAACAGAAAATGTTACGGACGGCCATCTTATTGATAGCTAAACGCGAAGGACCAAAGTGGTGTCTGAGGAACCTCATCAACTGCATCATAATGCCCTTGATAGAGTCGGAAAACGTACCGCATCACGTGGCAGCGTTTTGCGTCTCTTTATTGGGCCCTTTGCTGAGACCGTTCCCTCTAGAAATGAAAGTTAACTGTGAAATTATTCTCAACCAGCTGCTGAGTATGCTGCAATCCAGTGGTAAGTTTTATATGTATTACGAGTTATTCGATAACGGCAGTCAATTGTTATGTTGATAGAAATTTGTCATTCCATCTTCCTCGTTAATCCAGCCTTATATAGTTTCGATAACATGAGCTTCACCCGTTTTATGAAGTGG
Source organism: Leucoptera coffeella (assembly GCA_030578115.1). Taxonomy (NCBI): domain Eukaryota; kingdom Metazoa; phylum Arthropoda; class Insecta; order Lepidoptera; family Lyonetiidae; genus Leucoptera; species Leucoptera coffeella. The sequence continues at coordinate 703,111 of JAMBLF010000009.1, forward strand.
GGACATATATTTAATGCTACTATTTGTGGCATACCGTAAAAGAGGTTTATTGTTTCATAAGTTTAATGACAAACTGTTCACAAAATTAAAAATATGTGTCGGTTATATGTTCTGAACGAACTAAGCTTAGTGTGAATGAGGTGTATGGATATCCATGAAGCAAAAGTGGTTTATCTGAGCAACTCTAATGGGGATCCGTGATCTTTTCCAACCGCTCCGTAGGGAGACGAGCGTGATGTGTATGTATGTAAATATTGAACGATCTAATTCTCAATAATATTGAAGTGTGTGTTTGACAACCTTTCCATGTTGTATCTTTTCAGATGTCCATGCCATCGAGGAAGCCATCGTAATGTCGCTGTTGTACATGAGCAAGCACAACCAGTACAACGTCATTGACGCGTTACTCTCATGGAAACCCAAAGAAGCCATTTCGCAGGACCTCGACAAGCACTTTTGTGATTTCATACGGGAGAAGTCAACCAAATCGTGGATACACATGTTGAGATACCACTGAAATTATTCAAATTGATTTAATTTGTTGAAAACTTAACTAAGTCATTTATCATTTAAGTACCTTGCTGTAAGTAACATTGTGATAATTTAAAATGTAAGATAAAAGTTTAGTAATTGATTTTGTATTTCTTTATCTCTACCATGATCACGTGAATGTTAACTAGCTGCGTGCGGGCGGCAGGGGTGAGCAGTTTGAAGAACTTTTGGTAGTATTGCACGAAGTTGGTCAAGGCCATCTGCAGCAACCCGGAGCCGGTCACTAGGTTAGGGAAGGACACGAGCACTTCTCTGTGGATCTGTTCGAGGCTCTGCTTCCAACTGTTGCTGAAAGCGGCCACCAAAGATATAGATTTCTTTTCTAAATCCTGCAGCTTCGGTTGCTGGTTGTTCTGCGCTAGATGCTCGCTCTCCTTCACGAACTGCATGATCCCACCAAAGTGGGGACTCAGGATCTCTTCCACGTACTCAGCGCTCCTTGCTTGCAGTTGTTCTCGAAAGCTCTCAGCCTCTTTGGTGTTGTCTCTGGTCCGCTCCATTAGAATGCTTAACACCATATCATAGTTGTTTATTAGAAATATAAGTTGCTGAATTCTTTGGGGGAACTCTGCAGCCATCTTTAGAAGGAAACAGTTAACCTCATCCTGTAGTATTAAGAGTAAATTGTTAAGCTCCTCTGAAGGGAATTGTTCGCTCAAACTGAGCATCGCCGCCGAAAACTCTGCATATCTGCGCGTAATCTGAAATTACAATACAGATTTTTTAAGTAATAATTACATTAAATACCACCACATAATAATGTAAATACATAAAAGTAGCTTACATAGTGCGGACCAAGCTCCTTGTTTGACAGCTTTGCTGGATCACAGTCTCTCACACTTTGGATGTTCAGCTTCAAAATGTACTCCAAACGTGGCCAAATAGTACTATGTAATGAATCCCAATAACTGAAAATAAAAATATGAATAAATACATTTAGGACGGAGAATAGTAATTTTATGATTTTCGAATGTCTTAGAATATTTGTGTTGAGTTGATTGAGTTTTATTTGTTCACATTGTTAAATAAGTTAGTTTCTAGTTTTGTTGTGAGTGGTTGTATGTGCACTTCTCTATATCAGTTGTACCATAGGTATTGGGATATTGTGATGACAAATTTGAAGTTTCTGCATTTAGAAGAAATAGGTGCACACTGTATTGTTTTGTTTTTCATTTCTAAATTAGTTTATTTATCTTTAGTTAGTAAGAAATAAACAAATATGCGTTTTAAAATTCTAATTATTTCACTATGCCACTTATTTCTCACTCAAATATATCAAATATTATTATTTACTTTATTATTATTATTTTCCAAATGAAACATATTTAATACAAAGATACATCTACATTTTAAATAATTTATTTAGTTACTACCTTTTATTAGTAGACACATATTTATAAGAAGACTTAAGTTTCATTGCTGCATTGCTTTGTTTATTAAGCAATACACAACACTAGTTTCATTGGCATTGCATGCATTGCATTGCATGGGTTCATTTAGCAATACTGGGTTCTGGCCATTGTAAACATATAACTTACCTATCCAGAGCTCCAACAGCTCGCTTATGACACATGAGCTTGTACCGGTTGATTAGTTGGATGCAGAGAAACAGCGCTAGACAATCGTAACATTCAGACACGAAGTTTTCTACATTTTTCTGGAAATATAAAATTTTAGCTCTTATACTTTTTAGTAATAATATTATAAGTATCGTCTCTTGAAAAATTATTCAAATTTATTTAGGAAATATTATTATATTTTATTGTTTAGTAATGTCTGTGCAAATCTGATAATAATTTTGGAACTTCATCTTCTCAGCATTAAATTAATATTATTTAGCATTTAGTCTACTTACCACCAATAGAGACAGTGTTTTCCCAAGTATTCTGTCAAACAGCTCTTGTGCATGACTACCTCTGACATGGAAGAATTCAGTAGCAAATAAATATTCTCTGCATCCATTATCGACCAAAGCATATTGGAGACTACGAAATATAGCTTCATATGAATACTGAAACAAGCAGAATAAATCTAAAGATTTTTTTTCATGGATATTTACCTCAAACAGTGATAGCTAATATTACTTCTTAATTAAAATATTAAGTAGTTAGTTATCATAACACCTTATTAAAATTGCGATAGAATAATAAATCTGTCACCACACTTTTGGATATATGAGGGTTTATTACATTATTTACCTTAGTCTTTTGTTGTACATGAGGAACAATTATGGGCGCTTCTAATTGTTGAGCCAAAACTTCTCCCCTGTTACCAATAGTAAAAATAGTGCTTTTATTTTTCAAACTAGTCTTTTGGAAGAAACCTCCCTTTGCTCCATCTTCCACACCCATCAAATCGTCCCTGGTCGGCATCTCATCATACTTTAGTTTGTCTAACCGTGATGAATAAGATTTGAAATATGAATAATAAATTTTACTCAATGTGTCTATGTACTCATTGCAAATCTCTTGTGCTACATTCCTCTCATTGGTAAGGACAAATTCAAAAAAGAATTTGTACTGTAGCATAACATTTTGTGGTATTTGATAATTTTCCATTGGCTTCCTGAATCTGTATATTTGTTCCAAAATGTAAGTCCTGATTTTAGCTATGGCCTTTATTTTGAGCCTTTCAATCACGTCTTTGACATCATGGCACGCTTTTGTCTCTCTAAAGTCATGTTCTTTCAGGAAATTAAGTTTTTGATTTAATATTGCCAGCTGTACCATGAATTCTTTAGCAATTACAGGTGAATTAAGTATTCCTCTGAAAATGAAATTTATCAAAATTAGTACTTACTGCTACTACTACTACTACAAAAAAGCTATTCCCATGATAAGCTTTCCAAAATTAGAAAAAAAGAAGCAACATTTACTGGCCACATAGTCCACATAAATTTTCTAAGACATTAAATTAGTTCTGAATAGCGTATTGGTACTATCTCAGTCACTGCTTGATGATTGCTTATATCAAAGTGGAGGCAGATTGCTTGTAAATAAACAAACTTGTAACTTACGTAATTAGATTTTCGGATACAGCAATATCTTCAATAAATGCAGAAAGCGGTCCTTTCAGCACTTGCCTGTTAGATAGTTGAACTGACATACTAACAGACCGTTTTTGTAGACTTATGATTTCGTTGCTGATGCTTCCCAAATCACTCTGGAATAAACAGGATTCATTATAAATGAATATTCTGTTTTCAGTAAAACAGTCGTTTTTATATATAGTAATTTAGTATTACCTGAAATCCTAACAGCATATTTTCCATTTTAGCCAATATATCATCACAATCTTCAATTTGCTTGTGAAGGTGAACAATGTTTTCACTCTCTTTCAAATAATCTGCGACAGAATTCTTTTCAGCTTCTTTAATTCCTTTATCAATTTGAAGAGCATATTCTCGAAGGTCTGTACCATTCCGTAAGACCTCTTGTACCTCATCATCTTCAAGGTTTCTATCCAACTCTTCTTTGAGACTATTAGGAGATTCAACCATAATTACAAATATGACTCCCAATTACTTTATCATAAATTAATGAATTTGTTCTTCTTTTAGAAGCTCATGTAGTATATACGAATATAATTAATTTCCTGCTAAACTTTTTTCACGTATAATAAAAGAAGTTCATTTCACAAAGCAATTATTGTTTACAGTTCATTAAAAAACCTTTATTTTGATAAATAAATACTTTAGGCATCGATTCAATTCAACCTTGTCAATATGTGGCATGCAGCAGTAGTTGCGCTCATTTTACCTGTAGCAGTGTGATAGCAGTGAGAACTATGTACAGGATATTAATTAGAGTACCTAGATTACTATCACGATCTGAATTAGGAATATAATATATCATTACTTTATTTATTGATTATAGGAAGCACTAAATAACACAAACGTGTTCACGACCATTAACCCTTGCGGGGTAGTCAGAGGTTCAGGTGTCCGTCTCCGCAATTGCGAAGGTAGTAATACTATGGCCATCTCGAACTCACGTGTTAACCAGATAATCAGTACTCAATATGACAGGTGGTAAGCTATGCAGCCATTTACAAGCACTATTACCTGTTTGGGAAACATGTAGGTTTCCTCATGAGGTTTTACCCTCATCGTAATATTCAATGCTTTATGTAAATGTAGTTATTTACGAAAATGTACATTGAAATTCAATATGTTTCTTTTCCTTTGGTACATGCAAGGATTTGAACCCTGTACCCACTGATACAGATCCAAGCCCCTAACAACTGAGCTACGTGGAATTTATTCTTAGAACAAGTCATCTTTGAAAACATATATTTTTAGAACAGTAAATTGTTCATTGTTAGACAAAGGCTTCACTTTCCCTTCGTTTTGGCGGCTAAGCATTCATTGCGTATCGGGGAGTAGGTATGGTACGACGGATTTGTGCATCGAAGAAGCGAGGGCGGCCTAGTTAGTTAGTTTTGGTTGGTCCTGGTACCTACCGATACTCCTTTTAGTCTGGCATCGGAAAGGCTCTGAGACAAGCCCATTTGTAAACGGATTCAATTCACGTTTTTGTTTACAGATTGTTGTGGTACACAGCGTGCTCGGCTCTTAGCGACTGCTAGGCCGAAGTCGGGGAAAAGGTTAAACGCCCGTCCAACCGCAGTTATTGGCGCCCTGCTAAATAGGATCACTTTCTGTCTGGCAGTGTGTCTCAGGGTAGGCGCACGAAATTGTGGGATACATTCCGGTCGTTATACGTCGCGCTTATGTCACGCACCAGGACAGAAGGTTGCAGTGCTGGAACCTTCCATCCTGATGTACGACTATGGCAAGAGAGCGGATGGTATTCCATGGAAGAGTGGCAAGGTTCTAGATTGCGACGCAACCTGCGTGGACACTCTGACGCCTTGTTATTTTTCCCGAAGCGCTGTTACGGCGCGATCTGCGGCTGCGAAAGTTTGAAGCGGCGAATGTATTCACTTGAATGGGGTGAATATGTCTGTTTAAAGGGGCTGGTAGCCCCGGACCTATGTCTTAGACTTTCAGAGCAAGGGTATTTCTCAATAAAATCCCGTCTAAAGTATATTTGGATATCAGAGTTTTCAGTTTCGGATTTGACACTTGAGGAGAATCTCAATGGGAAGGATAGTTATTATTTTTCTCAGGTTTAGTCATACTTACTTTCTTTTTGGGTGATATCGTGAGGCAAACTGCCTACTGTTTGGGTTGTCGCATTGCTTAGCATTAAGAAAGTAGCGAAAGATGATTATGTGTCTGTACAGATCATACACTCCGATTTTTTGTACTATGAAAAAAATGTGAAAACGATGAGTTTAAGAAGGTGTGAAAATAAAAGCCAAACATTGATAAAACGCAAGAGCGCTGTCTTTTATTAGGTATTTTGTCAATTAAATTGCTTTTTGTAAAATAACAAGAAGCACATCAACGTAGACATAGGTAAAAATCACACATTGGTATTATCTGACAATAATAAAAATGCAACAACAATGAAGTAAGTATACACAAAGGATCCATAAAGATATTGGAAGGTATTTTCACATTTATTAAGTACATGTAATTTATGATGACGCGCCGCTTTAACCAAAAAGGCACCTAGGGGAATACATAAACTATGTTATGGGCCGGTGCTTATCGTAGTATTATCATGCAATAATTGTACTCATATTCTATCGCTAAACAAGGTGGCTTTTACCTCCTCATGTGCTTTTGCGCTATATTCTCCTGATAGGATACATACTATTGGACAGAATGGGATGCTATCGTCTACCTTACTACACGCTCTTTAAATTATCCAGGTAGCACCTTCAAAATGGCACCTACCTGTAAGAGTTACATAACTTATTTTAACTGTAATTAAAATTAAATTGGACAGGTATAACGAAAGGAAAGTTCTAACCGTACTAGTAACAAAACTATTTTGAATAAGTAACAATAATCCAGCACAACCAAGATTCCAAGGTACAAAAAGGTAAGTATAAAACCATCGTTGGGCCAAACAATTTATTGGAACTATAGCTAAACAATTGATATGCTCTCGCGGAGACTTACAAAGCTATTAATTAACTTACTTTACTTAAACATCAGTAAGAAAAGTCCAGCACAATTTATGCGTATACTTGCGAAATTTTGATCCTATCATGCACTTAGAAAACAATGTTTTTGAGATCTAACAGGTACTGATGTCAGTTTATCTATGATTAATTTTTAATCTAATATATTATTTGATTTAATTCGTATTAATGGGTATAAAATGTAGAAGAGTTTTATATATTAAGGTATATAAATACACTATGATATATATCAATCTATGCTATTCGTAAGTTTGTACAGTCAGTAGCCAAACTATTTTGTGCAGTTTAATCAGCCTCTATCACAATATCCCTTATTCCAATACCTCAGTCAGCAGTCATTCATCAATAAGCAGTCATTTCCATATCCAAGATTTTAATTAGAGACAAGACTGACAACGTATTCCTTCATAAGTATTATCTTAGATTTACAATCATTTTCATCACTATTCCTTGGTCAATTTATCTTTAGTATCACAAAATATTTTTGATTACCTAATATGAAAAATATATGTTTGTACGAATTTTGTCATCAAATATAGGTACTAATCGCAGAGATATGACTCCAATTTCAATGCGAGCGTAAATAATAATAATAATATAATCGTATGCAGCTCTCTAAATAGTTTGCATTGACAAATGCTGAACTCTTCCTCATTAAACATAATAGTTTCTACACAATAAAACAACTTACACCGATCCCTAGCTTCTATAGGTATAAATAATTTAACCTAAAGGTAACTTCAACAATTAGAGAAATGAGTTTCAGATCAACTTTTGTACACCTTGCAATGCATATACACTGTTAAATTCAAGTAACACTTAGTGGGGCCACCATTTCTTAACCCAAATCGAATTTCACTTACAATGTTCAAGTTCCCATACCAACGGATGAGTAATGTCCTGGGTTAAGCATATATTCAAATTCAAAATCGGGTTTGTGGTTATACGAAATAAATTCGGCATTCATCGAATTAAAATGCTTTAGATATTTTAATGCTAGGTTAATCTTAAATTTAATTGGTAAATAACGTCACTATATCAGCTCGCGACAGGAGCATCAACTTTTAAGTCTTTTGACTAGATTTTTAACTAAGAAAATAACGCGTTAACGCAGGTAAATAAGTAACGTAGGAATATTTGTACGAGAAATCGTCTTAATATACCATCCATAAGGAGCGGTAACTCAAATGCATAGACTTCATTACAAGAAATATAAAACGATCACACCGGAATAAGTTTACCTTAAAATAAATTAATTAATAATATAATCAAATAGGGATTATTATTAAATCATCTTATTACATAACAAATGATGTACGTACAATTCATTACTAAACCGATTCCGCCGGAGATCGAATTCTATGAAGCGTTCTCTTAAATACTACGTGTCATTACAGCTAAGTACTTATAAAAATAACGGAGTCGGTTCTATGTAGTAATCGCGATACGAAGGCGGGGCACGGAGGGGCGCGGGCGGGGGGCCTAGAAGGGCAGGCTGGCGCGGAACATGTTCTCGATGAGGGGCGGCGCCGGCACCAGGTCCTCCAGCTTCAGGTAGAAGATGCGCTGCAGCCCCTGCACCGACAGCGAGCGCAGCTCAGGCAGCGCGCCCAGCACGCGGCTGAAGTGCGGCGCCGCCATTGCCAGGCCGGCGCTCGCCCCGCTCATCCCCTGCGGCATGTGCGCGCGCAGGCACCCGATTATCTTCATCTGGAGGCGCTCCACGCTCTGCGGATCTTTCAGCCCATGGCGTTCTGCCAAATGGAAAATTAGAATTAGTTCCACTGAATAAAGTCATAACATCAAAAGTGGGTCTGAGGGGACGGAAAATGTTACTAAGTAAGCTGCGATACGTGAAATAATAATATGAATTGTCAACTATTCTTATTTTATATTATATTTATTGCTCATGTACATTTACATTTGTGGAAATAAAGATTTCCATGTTTAGGTTTTAGATATATTCATCATAAACTTAACACTTAAAAAGAGCTTTCGGGAGCTTTTAATTAAATAATACGATTACGCATAATAATACGATTACGCATAATAAATAATACGATTATAATTATAATCGTATTATTTATTATGCAAATAGTACTGCAAATCATTATATAATTTTCTCAGACATGTGCTAATTATACACGTATATTACGTATTTTAGATCATTTATTCACCTCTCATTTATTTGTTTTGTACTTAATGGGTTAACGCTCAGTAAAAGTCGTGACTTTGATAATAGATGTAACAATATTAAAAATCGTTTTATTTGGCTTCACAGAGATAAACGTGTGACTGACAAATTCTAATTAACTTTAGTGTCTATCTGGCTAAATATCAAAATTAAATTAATGGCTAAACAAGTTATTTGTGATTTAAGGTTCTAATTACCTGTGATTAAGGTGAGTGCGCTGAGACAGGCAAACGTAGAGAGGTCGATGTCCATGGAGTGGAGCGTATTGCTGAAGTCCAAGACTGCGTGCAGCCAGTCTCCGAAGGCGCGCTGGCACTGGCGCTTGTCCAGCACCATCCCGTTGCAGAAGGTTAGCTTGGTGTCATCAGGCGCGGTGCGATATGCCAACCGCAACACGAACAACTCCAGCCGCGCCGAAGCGAACAGCTGTTCTCTGTCTTCTGGGCACAGTTCGGCGTAACCAGGAACCTTTTCAGCGAATACTTTGATCACGTCAATGGAAGTTGTCAGCAATGTGTAGAACTGCTGAATCACCTCCGCCTCAGACATCGGAGGCTCCATGGGGTTGGGCTCCCGATACAACGAGTAGTCGAGGTTCGAACGGTCTGGCCATGTATCCACGTGGGCTCTCACCAGCGCCGTGATTAAGGAAATTGGTGGACTCGGTGGCGATTCTTGGGGACACTTTGGCTTCGATGGTAACCGCCCACGTCGGCCCTTTAGTGAATCTGTCCGGACCACTTCTTTTACCATGCCGACGGCGAGACATTTTTGAAACCGGCAAAATTGGCACCTATTTCGTCTTCTTTTATCGACTGGGCAAGATTTTTCGGCTAAGCAAACGTATTTAGATCCCTTTTGGACAGTCCGTTTAAAGAAACCTTTGCAGCCTTCGCATGTCCGAACTCCATAATGCTGGCAGGCTGCGGTGTCCCCACACACGGCGCACAGTTGGCTGGGAGCTGGTGAGGTGGGCGTCACTCGGCTGCCCATTGCTCCATCGGGCTGCATTCCGGTGCCTGGCGAGCTCGCTGCAGAATTCGGTGCAGAGATAGTGTTGTGCAAGATTCTACTTCCATGAAGTTTCGGACTATCGTTGGAGTTATTAGATTCACACCTCTGTATTGGCAGCGAAGCTCGGCGTTGTCTTGCGCTTTCGTCATTGGATACTTGCAGTTCAATGGTGTTGTTAGAGAATGGTGGCAGAGAATAGGAATCTTGGTTATGAAGCTGCCCGCCCGTGTCAAACGTAGGACTGCACTGTGGAGGCGGGGCGTAGTAGGATGCCGGCACGTACGGCAGCGTCGGCTGATGATATGGGTAAAGCAGCTGGGAGGACGCGTGCCCTTGGTGAGAATATGCGCTGACATAGTCGTCGTCCATTTTGATCCCGAATTCAGCCATTTCTAGTTTAGGGTACCGCACTGAGTACGTTTCTTCAAAACTAGGGAGAGAGGAACCGAGCGTTGGCGATGACGCTTCGCTCAACGGCGTCGTCCTTTGAGATTTTATTTCCGGAACAAAGGGAGCGTGGAACTCGACGTCGGGAAACGGATCTAGGTTCTCTTCCAATATCTCTGTAGAATCTTCCTGGTATTGCGCTGATAACAAATCGCTAAATGAAGTGCCGTAGTTACTCTGAAATAAGAAATGAAAATCAATAAGCATCGGCGGCGGTGCTAGATTGGCCAAGTGGGCGGCGAAGGTCCCTCGAAGGGTGGCGAAGGCCTGCCAATGGCACTTCGGAGTTGTGCGGCGGGACGCCCACAGACAAATATACGCCGCGCCCTCCGACGCTATGTCCAATAATATAGACCAAATACAATGCACATTAGTGAAGTACAGGACCTTAATATCTCTTATAATGTTTAAAATGTAAATACTTAATAAAAAATTAATGAAATATTTTTTGTAGTCATTATTGATAGAGATATATTATTCATTATGTCGTTTTATAAAAATATTACACAGAGTTATTTTTTCAATTGGTATATTTTAAATAAAACACTATTATGCTTCCAAAATAAAAAAATGGGGAGGGGAATAGAAGTGGCATTTACCTGGGTCTGCAGCAGTAGCATGCTGGATGTGTTTGTCGAAAATGCGCTTGGTGAGCGCGATTCACTGGCGCTTGACCCTGGAACAAAGTTAATTATTTTATCACCAATGTATTCTCATACATTCCGTAAAAAACAGTCACTTGGTGGACCGAACATAACTGATGGCAACTGATTGAAAACGTATTATTACAAACGTTGCGTCGTGCTTTGAACTATCACGCTATGCCCTCCTGCATCAATTATACATTGTTATTTACCCCAAACGAACATACGTCGATTCCTCCTTTTCACATAGATCGATTTGACATTGTACAAAAGCTGAGACTACTGAAGGTTTAGTGTGCTTGCCATAGTAGTTGGATGAAAAGTGAAAAGACGAATGAAAGGTCGTGAAATTTATACCTAAGGTAGCTCTACCTAGAATACAAACAACTTTAATAGATTACTTCACGGTGCTTGATTTACCACGCCCCGAAAATTGAGTGCTGAATTTACATCCACCTTCTTTTGTCACACAAATTCATATTGTATCCCCTTGTGCTATGAGTTAATTTCGGGAATACTTTCGATGATAATTTTTTTAGGTGCGGAGCTCTATGTTCCCCTTGGGAGCTTATGAAATCAGTGGCATTTGCAATATCTATTATGACAAACACCATTAATTTTGCCTTATTAGACTATCAACAAAAGCAGTTGTTGAGTTCCTATTTGATATAGCTATTCTATTAGATGATAAGAACATTGATCAAATTCTGATTCGAATGAAAATGAAATGAATGATATTACAGTTAAGTTTATGTTTGTAAGACCATTGCATTGATGTTAGAAATAGTAAGTAAAACATTTTTAAATTATTTTCCTTTTATCCTTATGAGTTTAAAGAACACAAGATATACAAATGCATTTTCGCATCACAGAATAGTTGCTTGTTACCTGCGCCTGAATGAATTAGGTGCAGGTGCATGGTACTGAATAAATAAAAATATTAGTATAATTACAAGACATGGGCTCGTTTATTTGAATGAATAGACTTATTAAACCTAATAAAATTTCGGTATTTCACACCTAAACCAAATCATTAAACATATGTATTGTTAGTAAGATAATCGATACAGAGAGATTTAAATTAAACATCGATTCTAAGTTTCTTTAATCTTCCTTTACGAGTATATTGCGAAATCTATGTATATTAGGTATAATTTAAATTAGTCATAATTATAAAAAGATTATTGATGAAATCGATATTTAAGATTGTTATCATTACTACACTCTTCTATGTAAATAGGAGATATAAGGATTATTTAAGTGTTTTCCCTAAAAAGCGTGAGATTTGTTTCTATGTTTTATATTTGTAAGAAATAAATACAGGTTGAAATAAAAAGAATGAAGTACGAAATGTGTATATGCACAATTTTTTGAACAACCGCCTATTATTCAGAATATGAAATAGTCATAATATTGAACATATTGAACATTGACTGGCGTATGACAAGTGTGAACATGAATTCTGAATACCCTGCAGTGGCTCATAATCGTTCAGTTACGTTTACTATAAATCAACGTTTTTCTGCGTTAACTAGTTGCTAACTGAAATATCATTCTTGTGCGATAACTGAAGCTAAGTAATGCTACTTGTTGTTGACTTGTTTTAATTAAAGAAAATTCTTTTGAAGTAATTGTTTCATTCTGTAATTATTTGTTGATATGGGGATACGGTTTGGCGGCATGTTCAATACGTATTGTTCACGGTCGCTATATGATTATACTCAAGGAGTGCCATACAGTAAGAAAAGACTACTATTACGGAACTTCGTAGCTACCTAAGGTTTTTGAGGAAATAATCGAGCTAGTGTAAGTCTGATAAATAATGTAACCAGATGTTTTTCTTCTAAGAAGATTGAGTTTAAAATTTAATTATAATTCTACGATGTATTGGCATCTCATAAATGATGTTTGAAATATTTCATTTTAATGACTTTATACTTTGCACAAAAAGTATTACATTCACTTCCTTTATGTTAATAAGAGTACATCCTTTACAGTTATGATGTAACTTTACATAAGAAACTTAGAAAAAAAGATATTAGAAGAAAAAATAGCCAAATACGAATGCTATAGTATATCTACTAGATATTAGCAAAGCGAAAGAATTTAGCAAAATTTCTATTATTCATAGTCTCTATCTACTATTCACTTATTTGAATTTATTTTTTATTCAACATGAAACACAGATAAGCCCATGTTTTCTTTAGAAAATAAAATGAATCAACTTCATCCACAGAAATTCATTAAATAAATAGAATAGAATATATCTTATACAAATTTGTACTTTAACCACTAGCGACATCTATGCATAGTTAACTTATACTTAACGGCAAAAGCTTGCGCTTTCGACAAAGCTTTCGTTCCATTGTAACTGAATTTTATTTCAATAAGTGAACAAGAGATGGAGCTTTCGGTTTGATCGTGAACAATTTATTTATTGATTCCGAGCTTGTATACGAAATGAATGACGTATTAATTGACGTCACAGTGCAGTATTGTGTTTTGCAGATAGCAATATAGGTTCTGTACATAATTGAGGGCGTTTACGGAAAATGGTCGTATCGTTCCATCTAAAAGCCTTAAATATAATGTGTGGTTATAAAAATGGTATGATGAGTTCATTGTGATTTGTACTTAAGATATTGACACACCTCTTGAGGAAATAATAAAATGTATGGGGCTTATGATTATACATGGAAATGATTATTGTAATTAAATGAATAAAATAATTTAAATAAATTAAAATACTAGTGTTCGCTAATTAAACTAATATTTTTAAGACATATTAAAAGAAGTGTTAGACATATTTACCATAGTGAATATATCTTTTAAAGAGAAATACAAACGGACATTTTTAGAGAAACAAATACCATATCTTGACTAGTATCACAAAATCATTTATTTATCCTTAATTACTACGAAGATATTTTTAGTACCGGAGTGCCGTCTACAAGTTTCCGAGGTTACGTAGACACGTAGTCTCGATACTGAAAGTCCTGAAACAGCTGACGTTGTGTGACGTCATCATTCTTACGTACACCCGCCTTCCTAACACCCTATAGACATAAAACGAGCTACTTTAATACGATTTCACACGTGATGTTGTGTTTTGCAGTAATGTAACATTACTTAGTCTAAAAAGGTGTTTAATGTTGATATTTATAGAAACGTATGTTTATAATATTGCTTGGATGTCTTTTACTAGGGTTTAAGTTATTTAATGTAGATATAAGTCGAAGTTATGACGAGAATAATAAAATTTAGAACTTTTATGCAATCAAGTATTTATTTTAAACAATTTGGCGGTTTAATAACTCTCGATTACTGATCGGAAGAGAAAAGCAAGTAAGTAGTAATAGTTATGTTAGTACATGACATATATTATCTCTTTACCGTAGTCAATAATCGTAAAATTTACTTGTGCGAAACCACAATTAATACTTTAACGACCCATATCCTTTCACTGTGGAGATAAATAAGTTATTGATATTTGTGTATTTTATTAATTATCAGGTGTACCATAAATCATATATGTATGTATAAACAAATACTTGCAAAAGTTATAAATATATTCATATTAGGCTGGTGAAACTTTTTAATATACGACACCATAGATAACATTGCAGATATTAATTAGTAGCATTATTTGTATATGATATTTTCGCAATAATATTTTTTTTATTCGAACTTCACGAAACATAGCATTGTTTATTACTTAACCCTCTATCGCATAGCAGGAATAATTACAGTTGCATTAATTTCTATACATTTAAAAATGTTGCTACGTTTCTTCTCTAATTCAGAAGTTTATTATTAAAGACACTAAGGCGCACTTACACTATCAAATTTAGACACTATTAAAACGATACAAAAACTTATTTTTAGTTTACAAATCTAGCTTAATTTCTTGCGTTCTGACGTAGAAGCGAGGCAAAAATAAGTAATGTTATCAACAGCCGACAATCGAGTTTAACCTTGGGCGCTTACGGCCACGGCGGGGGTAGTGACGTTTGGGGTGGGCTGACGTCACGCGCAGTTCACCCCAAGCACAGCGCTATCGTTCATCGTATTTTTAGCAAAATGACGTAACGACGTTAGGCGGAAACTGATAGCAGGACGCGAAATAACTTTACTTCCAACATTTATAGCCAGCTATACAGACTTTTTAAACAAAACTTGTTTTGATTTTTATTGCTAAGCTGTAAATTTATAACGTTATTGGATATGTATGTGCTGCAGACGTTACAATGATTTTATTTGTTTGTACGTATTATTTGAACTGTAATTTTCACGGGTAGGGAAGGTCTTTTGGAGTCTTCGAAGCTAGATAACTTATGCTAATGTAAGGAATTAAAATTTATAATATCTTTTCTTCATTTTGTAAATGTAATGTCTAGATTTTATTCATGTTACCAATTTGTTTACGTGCGCCCCCGTCACTTTAAAAGAAATTATAATGCAGTTGTGTGTAGTTGTATGAATTATCAATGACTTGATGAAACGATGTGTGACAAATAAAAAGTAAATAGAAAGAAATTAAACAAAAGATATTCAAAATAAAGTGATACAGAAAAATATAGGGTTTAGTAAATATACTTCAGCTTCAGCGCTTCTGTTAAATGTATGTTGATTTTGTATAATGATAATTTGGAATTATTAATATTTCTTATTTTTTTTATTTACTAATAAAAGCTATGGCAAACCTATTTCATTTTATTACCACGAAGTTAACCAAATCGGATGAAACGGACAAACCTAAAAATACGAATATAATGGCACCACTTTTATTTTCTATTGGAACTCTCCAATCTACGGCTAGATTTTTACTTCAAACAAAAGTGAAAGTGATCGCCCAACTTTGATCCAACCGTCCGTCTATCTGAATGTAAAGAATCATATACCATATGTCACGATTATTTTTGAGTGTGTTCAATGGAAAGCAAAAGTTAATTTGTGAAGTTTTGAAGTATTATTCGAAAACGCATAGAGAATCATCGAGCATACCGACCGAGTATAGCTCTATTATATTAAACGTACAGAGAACATTTCCCGGAATATAATAAATGATTTTCCTATATTTGTACTTTAAGTAAGTACTGTAAAAATATATTTGTGAAGGTGTTAATACAGTTGAACCGGTTACGATATTAATTTAAGAAGAATAATAGCGATTTCCAAATATCTTTTATAGATTGCACCCTGAGGCAGGTGCATCGGTTGGTTGCGAAAGCTCATTGGGCAACTCTCCGGGCATCAGCCTTGCAAATATACATCCTATATTCTCACCGTTTCAGTTACCTAACCTGCGCCTCGGAGAAAACAAATATACCGATTCGACAACGCAATAACAATTTCGACTTTTCAACAGTTTATTGCACTAGTGTCTCAACCGGTCATCTGTGCATCGCCACGCATCATGATATTAATTTACTACCATACATTTTGATTTTAAGCTGCTAAATGCGTTGTTGTTTTACCAACTATGAAATTAATTTAAATATACATATATTAGGGAGGGTATTGTATTTCATTTACTGTAATATTTTAAACTTAAAAAAATATAATATTCTTATGTTTTAAAATGATTTTTAAAATAACAATAGTTGCAATACCCAAATGTTATTTGTTCATTAAATTTAATCCTATCAACGTAAGTTATACAAAAGTTCTCGTAAAGTTTTGGTGGCAAGTTTATGGCGCGAATTGCGTAAAGCTCTCATCAAGGCTTTTTATACTGCGTTAAAGTTTTGATAGCTAAAAATTAAACAATATAAGAGAATAAAAAGGTCATAAATAAATTAAACAACTTATCAAACTAAACAATAAAATAAAGGTAAAAACAAAAAAATATGATGGGTACATACGTGTGAGATGGAATTGTGTAAGGTGAGTGGAGGGCGCGAGCAACGCTCCTCGCATTCTATCCAAGGGCCATCGTCACAAACAGTCCACCGAGGGTACACAGATCACAAGGCTCGGAGCACAGCTGACCTGGCTTTCCGCTGGAGGCGGCGTCTCGCGGCTCCACGGTCAGGCTGAGGCACGCGCCGGAGAGGCCGAGCTCGCTTAGCAGGATCCTCATGCGGCCGCGGCACCGCGCATTCCTTCCACTCACTGCCGCACTCGCGTTCTCCGCTCGCTGTGTCTAGGGACGGAGCGCTGTTCACTCGCGTACGGTCGGTGCGTTACTGAGGCCGCCGGCGCTCTGCAACTGCCTATATCACTCTGCGTGACGTCACGGCTCGACGTCAGCCCTGTGACGTCACTAACGGTACCTCCCACGGCCGCCGCCCGCCCCACAGCCTTCGCTAACGGCATCCGCCCCGCCCCGCTTTCCCTGAAACTCAGCTGATTAGGCACTCACCTCTTTCATTCATGATAAAGCCTCAGCTTATTTCTCTTTTCAGTTTTACTGCATTAAGTGCTGGCTTGGTATTTAGTTAATACATTACCCTTTAGATTGTGTTTGTGGTATATTTATAAAACGGTTCAATTAAAATTCGTAACTACTCATTATTAAAACTATGTATGATTTTGCTGAACCTGAAAATATTCTAGTGAAATATGTATTTGAGTATTGAGTATTTTGGTGTTACCTAATGAATTTCTTTTTAATTTTTCGTCTAACTTAATATCAACGATTTATTTTGTCATGTTATGAGGTATTATGAATGAACATTTAATAATTAATGTAAGTTAAGATAATAATTGTTATTTATAATATTTGTTAAGAGATTTTTCATACAAAGTTTTCACTTAAACTTACAACAAATTGTGAGTAAGCGTTTCATGGTCAACAAAATGTGTGTCTAAGGCATTAAAGTGACTCTAAATTCAATAATCAAATTCCATAAAGAAAGGTAGAAAGAGAGCTTGGAACCACATTTTCGCCGATACTAAAATATCAGTTCAGCTTCTTTGCCTTCAGTCACCTTATTGAATATCTTATGTTCAGATAATGTAACCGTGAACCCAAAACAATCGGAACATTTTGTAGCTTAGTCTGCTACATCCTTATTCACTTATGACACTATTCCTAGTGTTACAATGAATTGTCACAAAAGATCTTCGTTCGAAAAGTATTTATAAAATAAATTTATAAAATCGCTTCTTAGGTTTCAAGAATTTTCCAGAAGCAAAGTTGTATCTATTATTATTATATCTACGAGTAAATGCATTTTTAATATAAGTCTAGTATGAGCAAGTGATTTTAAAATAAGCTCACCTCTCCGGTATAATACGAGTTAGTTAATCACGTCTACGGCTTACGTAACACGAAGCTCACTGACCCATTGAGGTCATCGTTGTAGGTTCAAAGCACTGACAACTCTTCTTACGATTATGAAATTGATTGAATATACACACAAAGGTATCTATGCCTTCACATGTATACATAGCTAGTGTTTTCGTTGTGAAGATTTGCAACGTACGATAGCAGTTTTGTGAGGTTCAGTTTAAGTAAGAAATGTTTTGAGATGCTTGTACAATTAAGACTAGTATTATAAAAATTAAGTTAAATAACTAAACTTTTACTATAATTTTACTTAATATTGACCCAAAAATATCTTTGAATTTTTTTATGGTAATCAGTAGTAAATAAAATGATAAAGTTAATGTAAGCATAATAATTAATTGATGAGAAATACATAAGAAGAAACTTACTATTTTACTCCACTTCTATACTTTTGCAATTTATATAAAGGCCTAAAAGAAACAAAAAATTGTAAACACTAAAAACAGACCCCCATAGGGACAACGGTCATAGTGCTAGAGTAGTTTATAAGTTAGAAACAAGCATCATATCCGATACTAAAATTGTTATACGTAGCTTCCAGGACATGACGAAATTAAGGTCTGACGCTTTTCCGCCATCACAGTGATAATAACTGTTTTTACGTTTCATCTGAAGGGGCGCAGTGACGTCATATATTTTCAGAAAAACAAGTCAACAACATTTCATACCCATTTGAACTATGAAGTTCAGTCGTAATAAATAACTTATTATTATTATTGACATTCGAATATAGAACAGCAGGTTATTTGTTATTTACGGCTAAGACAATAGGCTTAAATAGTAACTCAATTATAAATGTCCTTATAACAAAAAAAAGACTTTTGAGTACTTTATAATAGCTCAATAAGATATTATTTGGTACTCGGTGCTAATGATCAGAATATTGTATCGTAGTGAGGAATAAAGCAGTTAGCCTAAATATCTGCGCTGACAAATGTAGCAGCGAGCAGACGCAGCGTCAATCCCGATGCAGCGCTCCCATTCGACCACTACGCGTGTTTCCGCATTGGTACTGTCTCTAGTCACACACTGCTTAGGGTTGCCAATACTTTATTAAACAAAAGGCGAAATACACTTTGTCTCACGGTTGTAGTGTGAGGAGTAAAACAACGTGCACGGTTGTAAATGCCAATCGATGCAAAAAAGCATTTGATAAAATTTGTTATCACGGAAGTCCCTCCAGGCGTGTTGTTATATATAATTCATGTTATATAGTCGTATAATATAAGGTTGTCTTATTTTACAACGCAATTTTGTATTATATTGAGTATCACGAACCAGAATTTAATTAATCCTTGTATATAATATCGACACACATTGCGATGACTAATCACGCTTGCTAAAATGTTACTGTTAATTTTAATATATAGTATAATAATGTTGCATAAATATAAACATTCACGTCGTAGTCATCATTCATTTGTTTAGCTGTCTATCGCCCAAATAGTGGATTTTATGAAACAATAACTCCCTCGAATACAAATATTAAGCAGATTAGCATCTAACGTGACAGGTGTGAAACCGAATGACCATTAAAAGGACTGACTACGATTCCATTCTAAGGAATAAGTTAGTTCCCTTACGATTTTTTTCCTTCACCTTAGGACAGCTGTATATTGCAATTATTGCGAAAACATACATAGAAATTCATTTCTAATGGTAAGTACTCGAGGGGTTGAACACGCGTCGACGTTCCGACGCCCGTCGGCTCGGTAGACGAAGTTATATCTCAACTAACTGAGCTATTATCGCTTAAATGTTTCAAATGTCTGTATGAAAAATATTAATTTGTTTGCATACCCATTTAGAGCAAGGTGGAATACATAGTATAAAAAATCCAGCAGAAAAGACGTTGGGTTTGTTGCATTTAAGACCCAGAATTGTAGCAGTATAAAATTAAGTTTAAAGTTTACTGAATATTTATAAGCTACCTTTACCGAAATTGTTTTGTAAATGAAATGTAATCTAATAAAAGCCTATATTCTGGAGTTTCAGAAGTATCATGTAATAGCAAGTGGGTATGGTGTAAAAAAGATAATAACGATATGTCTGTATACCCTCTAAATATAATATTTTCATTTGATATTCATATTGATTGATATTCATTCATATTCTAACATAATATTCCCCTTTTCACGATCTCTGGAAAGTAGAACGCATGTCAAACGAAATGAACGTAGGCAACAATGAACCGATTTCAACTTGACGTATTTCATTTATCTGGAAAGCATCGGAAAATTTCGTTTAACACATAAATGGAATTTCAACATGATGCACATTTAATTATATTAAGGGCGTTGAAAAATGTTGTTCATTCCTAAAGTTGCTGTTCTACTACAACTATTTGCACCTTGCGTTTGCATTTACCACGTGTCTGTTCGTTAATAATAAAAAACTATACAGAAAAACAGCTAATTATAAAGCTACACAGCCGCCGATTAACGAACAAAAACGGGAATCGAATAAATTAAACTAAAATGTAGGCACACCCTGGAAAATATATTCACATAGTAGCCTCTCTTATACAAGTGGATCACTTTTTGCCAGCAAAGCTCCTCGTTGCTCTATTTAAACCCTTGAGGTTATATCTTCCTACACACCTCGGTGTAGCCGCTTCGATGCTTCAGCTGAAACACCTACGCCTTTACAAAAGAGTTCAGTTTAAATGTTACTGAGCTAGGAGTTTGTAAAACATTTATCTAGCATTAGTTTCTTTACATTTTCTAAGCTTTTCGGGGAGGGCAGATCCTTCAGTGATCACCTTTAATATTTCTGTACAGTTTTTGGTAACATAAGTAACTTGTTATAAGTAGCTTATTAATATCAGTAATTCTCGCATATTATTTTCATGCCTGTAAACGTAAACTTCTCTCTTGACAAAGCTATGCATGGAGATAAAATATTTCTGCATCGGATCGACACTGGCAATTTATTTGTTATATATTCAGATTTATTCGGACATATACAATAGGCTTAAGTGATAGCCCTTGCAATCTTTGTCGTCGAAAACTCGTGTGATGCGAGTATTTGCGTCTGTTACGATTGGTCGCATGCCCCAGTACTATTTGTTGCACATAGATCGGGCAGCCGTCCAGTTATTCTAATTTTACATATAATCGATACGGTGCATCGTACAGACTAGAACAAGATTTGATTAATCTAAATGGGCTTTTAGTTCTTAAGCACAGTTTACTTAGTATTATATTTAGACGACACAATCTTGTAGGAAGAGCTTTGCCTCCAAGTCAAATGCCGTAATATTTTGATATACTAGTACGTACGAGTAGCGTAATGTAGATATATTTCTCTTTTATGGGATTTGCTAAGTTGATACTTATAAGAACTTACTCTGACGTATCGAATAGGCGATATACTAAAACAGGGTGAACCTCAGAGCTGGATCAATGATAATGCGAAAGTGGTTTGTAAGGACCGGGAATTATATGAATCTATGATCTCTACCCACTGTTCTTGAGGGAACTGGCGTGATATTTATTTAAGCCGTTTTGTAAAGATTTTATTTGCATGCTATTTGAGAAGGGATGTAAGTAACTGAAAATCCCCTAGTCTCGTAGTTGCCCTTTAGGATAGGTACCTACTTCGTTGGACAGCATTTTCATATCAAACGCGAAATAAATATGGTTTCACTTTACACCCTTTTATCTTAGGTACATAGAGGGTGTGGCTTCAGTTCGTCTAATGTGGGAAGTAAACTGGCTTAAAATCTAGGTTTCCTGCAGTTATTGTTGTCTACCATCATACCCTCAAGAATTAAAGAATTCCTGCTTATTCTAGCTGATGATATGTTACGGAAAAGAGGTCAGGAATGAAAAAGATCGAAAAAAATACTCGCTGCTTCAGGGTGTTAGTAACCAGTGTTAAATAGGATTAAAATATTCTTCTCTTCTTTAAAATGTCATAGTTTTCATATTACCTTGTTTGTTCAATTAATATAAATTTATTTCGTCTATTAATTAAACCTACACATACAGTATAGGATAATACATGGACATATAATGTAAAAGTTCCAGAAAAACTTTTCGCCGTTTTACTATATCACTATATTTATAATTAATTTATATCTATCATCCCTACAGATCACCTCCGCAGGTAGTTAGAGATCACAGAGACCTATTTCTATTTCATACATGTCATAAACATTCGGTGGTTGTAGTATATCTAAGTATCATATCGGCGTATGTTGTGAAGTTTGTTTCTCGAATCTTAATGGGGATGATGAATCAATAGGTTGCAATTTTTGGTCGATTATTCTCACGACCTTTAAGGTACTTTATATACATTCACGTCCTTTATTTCTTCTCGGGATGTACAGAACCTCGGAGATGTAATATCTCCTAGGTCACTTATTAGCATGAATATTGGGGTTGTGATGTCATAATGGAACATTGGTGACAGGTTAGCCCATCGCCCAATAGATTGTAATTAGCCCTATGCCCTTACGACTCCTCCTACGACATGCCGGTAGAAATGGCAGCTAGTTAGCATTTTTTATACGTTACGCAGCAGCACATGACTCTAGGATAGAAGATGATTTATTATAGGAATAGTGTTTTTTTAGATTTTAAGGTATTTTAGTTTTTTATTATCTATATAAATCTTGTGTACCGTGTAAAGACTGAGGTTTACATTGAATAAAATCTTCTTTCTATGCTATTTGTTAATCATATTATGGTAAAAAGATCAGAGCTTTATGTATCTTGACATACTTCTTTAAGTATCACATACATATATTTTTGTAATGCCCGTGTTCACGGTTATTTAATTATTACATAAGTCAAAAATTATTTTAAAGTTTTGTTCTCAGTAAGGATTGAACCCACAATCTATGGTTTCCTAATCCAATAGTAAATTCAATATATTTTTCAATCCTACAATTTTATTTATTTGATTTATTTTAGTTACACAAATAAATAATTTAATGAAACATTGTTTGTGATAATTCAAAAATTATATATTTATGATTCTGGTATAGTGATATATTGTAATACAAAATATTTTGCATAATGTTTATATAATCCGCGTAATCTTCATATAGGTTCCTAAATGTCATTATGACATAGATCTATGACAGGATGCAAACAAACGTGGAGCGCTCCTTTCCTAAATTCAACGGCTGACGCCTCAACAAACCACCGGTGGAGCAGCGTATCAAGTATGTTCATAGCTCAGCGGTGAAGTTGTGTGTTTTTACGCGCTTGTGTGTGTGAGTATGCGCGCGGCTGCGTGTCGTCGCCTCCGGCGCAACTGATGGCCAACTTCAGCTCGAACGAATTCCATCAATACGCGAACGCGACTTCGGTGTCGTCAGCGAGATCGCGCACTGTTTGGTGTTTGTAAATTAGCACTAATTGGCAATGGCGATGTTTAAACAACATAGAGTGACTTCATTAATTGTTGCCGCAGCACCTTAGTTACACAACATTGGCGCGATCAGTTTGTGAACTCCCGTTGCGGAGCAGTGAAACTAGTTTATGTTGAACGTGTGTGCTCTTTTCTTCTGCCTGTGTGCGTGCGTAAGTGCATCCTAAATAGTCTGCGCAGGGGACTCTGCAGTAGACACAAGTGCTACCGTACGAGCTAGTAAGTATCTATTAACAATAATCGAGAAGTGAAGAGGAATGATTTTGAGGTTATGTTTGAGAATGTTGCAAGAGCTACTCAGAGCTGTGAAGTTATTATAGTCCATTGGGCTGTTCGTGATCACATGGCCTATGGACGAGTCATGGGTTCGTTTGGCTGCGTACCAAGAAATGTTTGAGCGTAGGATTGCATTATGTACTGCTCTTTGTGTTTTAATGTTTCCTTGGAACAACACTTTACTAAATTACTAAATGAATAGATCATTCTTGTGAATTTTTACTATTAAATGGATAAATTACGACCAAAACATAGTATTTATCTGGTCTCAGGATCAAAAGTAACCTTAACAGATATGAATACTGGAATAGTTATCTAATTATGCAACAGAATTTCCAGGTACATCTATCTATGTTTCAACTCAGGAATGAGTTTCTTAGGTTACTCTTATAACAAAACATTATAAAACTTGATTTTCAGTACAAAGGTCAAGTATAAATTCTACAAGAAGTTTGATGCTTGTAATCACCTACCTATTTTTGCATAATATTTTACTAATACGTGAAAAAATCGGTCATATAGCTAAGGTTGAAGATTATAAGCTGTTACGTACGACACAGTTACCTACTAACTAATTGTTACAAATAATATGTTACAACCTACCTACTACCTAGGTGTTTGAACAGCTGTGAGCTGCGTCCTATGGTTTTGGTAATGTTGTCTTGAATTGTAGAATTAATCTTAAATACCAATTAATGTAATGTAGTAAGTATGTAGATACCAAGATTAATCTAGCATTTTTTACGTTTGCACTTAAATTACGGTCGGAAGATTTGTGTGTATACTATATATATATATTCCTATTCGTTGCAAATACCTCTCGTTACCTACGTAAATACCCCATATTATGCTGCTTTTGTATTCATATAAAAAGTCAAATACATTCAATATCTAGCACAATTTTCAAATGATTCGTAATGAGTTCATAAGTGGTAATCAACTTGAGATAAAATTAAGTCTTCTGTGAGATCGTTACTGATAAGTGAACCTCGATTTAAAAGATCTCCTTATCATCATTTTTGTAGTTGAGTTATCTCAATACCATTATTCTCTATATTATAAGGCATTACGAAGATATGAACGTTAACCGAAAGGTACCTAGGTTATTGTTTTAACCGTTAATTGACAATGATTTTACGTGCAGTAACCAATTGATGCAGCCATGAATGTTAAATGTCATTACATATTCATCAAAGCACTTCTACCAAGCAACAAATAGTTAGTACATCAATGGTACATTCAGTCGTCGCTTAACCTACGTACATGGTGCGATATTAGTTGTTATAAGCCAGTTGTATGTAACACTTATTTTGAATAACGTGATTGATTACTGTAAAAAATTAAATTGACGTCACGATAGATGTTATGATTGTTTGTTTGGTGGCTTACTATTGACCAATTTCACATTAGTTTATGGCACATTTGAATAGTAAGTAATACTTAATAATTGTGATTCAGATAGTATACTATTACTTTCTATTAAAAGATATACGATTACTTTCAATGTTTTTCGGCCTAGTAAAATAATACGTTATCCTTATGATAATCGACATTTGGAACATACTTTGAGCCAGTTTGCTTACAATACAGTGTGATAAGGCTGAACACATCACAGCTGTTCAAAGACACTTACCACATACACCCGGACCTCGACAACATACATACTAGGCCCCTAGTCGACTAATGCTTATTAGCACAATCGCAGTTGTATCGTACGTCAGGATTTGCCATTTTGCCAAAAACTTTAGTAGAAATTTGGGCCGCAGTTCACGCCTGCTTAATAGGGGTAGGTCATTAGTTATCTATTGACTGGGACAGCATAGATTAGATATCTGTAAATTTTTTTAAATTGTTTAAGCAAGTAAGCAGTCACAGTCCGCCGTAAACACTAATAACTAACTATCGTAAACTAAATAACTAGTTTTCCATAATCATGTTTTGTTCTTACTCATTCAATATACTTAGGTAGATTTGGTCGATGACACATCGTAACGATAAGAACTATTATTAGTCCCATACGAATCATATTAGTTATAATTTTCTACTACTAATCTTCTCTACATACTATCTAAATAAGGCATTCTCGAGTTTTAATTCATAATCTTATCCTGAAGTGTGTCTTTAAGAATTTTTTATTATGTTTGGTAAAATAACTTCTATCTCGCTAATTTGGGACGTAAAAAGATAGCTAAGTAGCTGCCAATAAGTGACCATTGTTAAATTGAGTCTATTGGAAGAAGGATTAGCAATCTGTCACCAATGTTTCATTTATGTAAATCTTTACATTCCCATTATAAAAATATCCAAAGGAGATTTAATTATGTCCCCGTAGTTCTGTCTAACCTGAAAGGGATTAAAGCACGTGAATGTAGTAAATGTACGTTGATGAATTACTGTTACGAAAACGTCCTTCACGGCGCGTTACCGTGTTTTGCATTGTAATTTCACAGAATATGATAAATAGTATCTTTGTGTTGTTTTGGCATAACTTCTGGAGATGTGTTCAGGTCATCTCGTATATAAATAGTTAATGCATTAGACTGGCTTTGTTAGATGAGCATTGCACTATTTAATTTCTATATTACTTAATATGGTTAATAATTGAAAAGAGTGTCCGCGATTTAGTTTATTATGAAATGCGAAAACGTTTTTGTAGAGTTAAGTGATCGTTCAATATTCAGTCGGTGTAATCGTAAACCTTTATAATATGAACAAGTTTGTTTTGTCACAGACAATATAATTCTATTTGCTTAACTAGCAACAACTTCATAGGAATCGATGAGTTGATAAGAATATTACAACTTGTCGATAAGTACAACGCTTTGATTCACGGTCGCATTCATATATTATTACGTCACGAATTTGTTAGACATTACGTCCTTTCCTTTAGAAAAGTGGATAGACATCATAGATATCCTATGATAAAAATTAAATGTACTGTGTGTTGTAAAATTTATGTTCATAAACGTATATTTTTATTGAATAATAACTAACGTAAAAGCGCCGTATACCGACCGACCTCCTGTATCCGACCATTTTGGTTTTTTCCCTCCTAAACTTATAAATTTCACGTTAAAGTTATGAATTTGCGCTAAATTAGTTCATAAATTTATATTACATTATAAGACAAAATTTGGTTTAGATACGTTAACAGCAAATATCTCATTTGACCGAAATCGTCGCAAGGGAATTTTTTTGGACAAATCGGATCCGAAAAAAACATAAATCGGCGTAAGCGAAGATCTGGATTATTTTGAAGAAAACTTTGCTTAATTCGTAGTATTTTTGCATCATATCATTTATTGGTTTGTTGAGCACCGTCGATATCAATCAGCAAGTAATATTTGCGTATTTTATTCAAAATATCAAGCAAATAACAATGGTCGGTATCTGGTCCTCTATAAAAGAGTACGTTCCGAATACCGACCACTCTGGTCGGATACAGGATTTTCGTACTTTGGGAATAAAGCTATTTTTCATTTGTTTGATGAGCTATGAGATTATTTCATGTTATTTTTCTTACTCTTAAGACTATTCTTATTTTAAAGACCTGTATCCGACCAATACTAACTATTATAGTTTTTTTGTAAAAAGTGTCTAAACTTTGACTTTTAATTCTCAATACGTATCATTACGTCTAACATTGAATGTTTTGAATGCTTACTATTTAGTCATTTTAAACAGATATAATTACTTTTTTGCTATTTTGTTATATTAGTCAAGTGTCAATAATGTAAAAAAGTACTAAAAATATGTAGATATGTTAAAATTTAAAATTTTATTACGAAATAATATGATTGGTCGGAATCGGGACACGATTTAATCACCATGTACCGGTATCCGTCCAACTTAAGAACCTTTGGTTTCTTAGTACATGGATCAGTCTGCATGTGTTAGTTTCAGGTGTTTAGTGCATACATCTATTATATATTACATATATTAACCCCTGTACTACCCTAACGGTATAGGGATATGCTATTGTTCGCCACCTTGAACGATCCTCATAAAGATCTCGTGTGTCTTCTGTTCCTTTCCCTATGTAAACCCACTTTGAGAAGATCATATTTAGATCAGCATAACTTCTACGTGGCCTGCCTCATCCAGCGCTACCAATCTAAGTTTTGTAAATTTTTTCGTAGCCTAGCTTTCATGCATCCTCTCCATTTGCCTAAACAACCTTAACATTCTTTTTGATATTTTCACCATCTTCTTTAATGCGGCATCATTCACGCCTTCATTTATTGCCTTACCCTATCACATAATCTTCTATTATGTACATATTTTGGTAGGAACCTGATCTGTATTGCATTATGCTACCGTGATACTTTTTTCCAAACCCAACATTCAGTACCATATATAAAAGTAGGAACCAGAACGGCGTTTTTGAATCCACTCTCAACCAGCGACCAGTCATCAAACTATCTTAACCCCGTTTGTCATATTTCCTTATTTCAGTCTCTTCCCCGCTCTATAATGACCTTCACCATATCTAGTCAACATACTTGACAAATATACCAGATTCTCACTTTTTTACTTGTTCCACTTCCTGATCGTTCACTTCTTATAGAGATTCTGACATACTATCCTGTCTTTCTAAAGCATTCATGATAATCAACATACGCTTCGCTAATGGGATGAGCAGATACTATCGCTCGTTACCTTGAACGATCCTGACAATCTCTCTGGCTTCGTTTACGCCCATTCACCGTCTCATACCAGCTCTTTTGTTGCCTTGAAAGCGAACAAGGGCAATACGGTATAAGTTTAGGTATGGAGTGACTGTTCGGTTTCGCAGAAGAGAAGGTGACAAAGATGAGGCCCTTCAGCTCTCACAAGAGTGTTATTTGTCAGCCACCTGGATGTTTCAAAAAAAGTTCCACAATTGCTTACGCCATGCAACGCTCTAGTTTCAATTCCACTCCATGACCATCATAAAAAGCTGGTTTTTAGGTCTACGGCAATGAATGTTCTTCTCGACCCTACATATCAAGTCAATTCATAATGAGAGAGGGACTACGCCACTTTGGTACTGACGCTGGTCTATGTGTTAAGGCCGCGACAAATAAATTTTACCTTCGAAATATTCGCAGCATGATTTGCTTTGTCAACAACAATAAAATATCGATTTTTTTAAGAAATTTACAAGCAGGTAGCATACTTATTACGGGGTTATATTAAAGGCTTGATTTCTTTCGTTTTGTGAGCATAGAAGGTATTTTAGCAGGCGAGTTACGGCTGGTCGGAATCAGGCACCTCAGTGGTCGGAATCAGGAACGGCAGGCGTCAGCCGGTCGGTAAACAGAGCTCTCGGTATTAATCAAGTTTTTTGAGTTTGATACCAGATTTAGGTATGAAAAAGGCAAATTTGATATTTTTCTTTGCGATTTTATGAAAGTAAATATCGTAATCTTTTTAAAGAACGTTTTATATTATTATACTTTAAACATTTTCTTTATCTTTTTTGTGATTTACGTAGTCAATTCTATCAGTGGTCGGTATACGGCGCCTTTGCGTTAGTTATTATGGATTATTTATTATCAACATAGAGGATGCACATTCGCATACATAAATAGTTTTATTATTACACCATCTTTAATAAATTGTTAAACATATTTTTTTTGTAACTATGTTTAAGCATACGTTTCAATATTTTTGTTTAATTTAATTCGGAATTACTGCAGTCGATGACATTTTATGTCTTTGAGGTTCTCTTCACCCTTAAAGGGATCCAAGGCAGTTATTGACTAAAATTTGTTGTCTCCAGTTTCAATCCGGTATTGTCCCTATTTCCTTAGTAGCCAATATCTCAATCTGTAAATCTAATAGAAATTCCCTTCAAACAGAATGCCACATAATAAACGGTTGACCTATGTCTGTTATTTAGTTCAGCCGCACGTGATCAGTCGACCCGTGACTCGATCTGAACGAAGGCCGCGTGCACATCGTTGAACTGTATGGACACTAGCACTGAACGTCTAAAAGAGAAAACTTAGCCTCCATCGCCCAGCCTCCTAGTACGTCATTATCTGCACTACGTCACACTTTTCTACCCCCTATGACATCACGAAGGTGACGTCAAATGACGTACCAGCGGTGGCGCATGCGAATTGAATACTCAAAGACTAATAAACTGTGTTCTTGGGTCGGACTTTCAGTCTAGTACCGTAGACGAATCGATCGCTCTGGAGGTGCGGATTTGATAACAACCTGTTAATATGACGTCTATCCTGCCTATTGTTAAGAGGAATAATCGAAGTGTGCTTACTATTCGGTATAAAATCTAAGTACGTTCTTTGATCGTCAGCTCGCTACGTCATCGACAGTTTTGTTTTGTATTTAGAGTTGGAGATCGTTTTACAGAGTGCCCTTAGACATTATACTAAATATTATAAACATTAACTATAACGATGTCATGTTTGCGGTGGTTATTTTTAAAATCTTCAGAAATGAATTTTTAACATGTTATTTCGATTCAATTCATTGACAAATTCTCCTATGAACTTTTTATCTTTTAAGAATTGGTAATTTTGCACTTAATATCAAGGTGAAGAAGTTATTAAGAACTAGTTATAGGAGTTTATGAAGGCGTTTGTGGGCAGAAAACTCGGATCCACATTTTCCTGATCCTGGCAAATTTTTTATCAGTTCATTGAAATCCACTCACCACCTTAGATACATCCGCCGGTTATAACTACTTCTAATGTAACTTCTTCTAATTCACGTGTAAGAACTCTCACGCCCTTATATCTCTTTCGGTATGAACAGTAAATCTGATAACGTAAATCCTCAGTAGCTTATAACACTATTAATGAGGTTGTGATATTATTAATATGGAATATTCTTGAGAGGCTGCTAGCACATCGCCTCACACGAGTGAGGCAGATAGTTTATATTCTATTTACGTCTCAAACTGGGACATAAATAGACATATTTATTTTTCTATAATTATATTTTATGCTGATTAGTTTATGAACGGATAACTATGAAAAATAAAAAAAATGGTTACTTAACAGTTATTATAACAAAATTTGATAGGCTGTTAATATCTGTATGGTTAGACGAAATTTTTCTGGAACATTCATTAACGCCCGTTTCCCTATACAGATGTAAGATAAGATCATGCTACATTTACGTCATTAATCCCTTTCCGCGTGGACAGAACCTCGGAGACATGATAATATCTCATTTTGGGATATTGTGGGGTGATGAAGCATACATCGTATTTGGCAAAGCACTGTTGCTTATTTGATATCCTTATAGCTGTTTTAAAACTAAACTGAAGAAACATAAATCATCCGTCGTCTGCCTTAAATCCTAAACAAAATACAATTTTTCGTTTAAATCAATATTCGGATAACTATTTCGCGGTTCTTCGGTCTAGTTTAAAAGCAGGACTTAATCACATACATACATTGCGGTTATTGTGCTTCTAATATCCTTTTACATTAAATCATTTTTTATTTTGGGACGTAAATAGATAGCTAAGTAGCTGCCAATAAGTGACCATTGTTAAATTGAGTCCAATTGAGTCACCAATGTTTCATATAATTATGTAAATCTTTAATATAATTTTAAATAACTAGATAAAAGATTTTATAATGTTAACTAACTATACAATTTATTTTTTGGATATAAAACATTACATCCTTGTTTCTATGTTTATGGATCAAATTTCTGAAAATTTTATCTAACGACACCTATGTACATTTCTATTCTTAAACTCTGAACAAACTTCCTTCAAACTGTGATAGGGACTTTTTGTTAGCGCCCATAGTAACTGTAAATTTCGTCAATAGATGTCGCACTCGCACCCCTTACGTCATAAACTAATATGGCGCCAGAGAAATAAGTATGCGCGGAACGCGCGTCTATCGGTTAAGGTGATAACTATTAAAAACCTCGCAAAATGTGTACGATATCAGAAACTTGTAACAGCAGAAAAATAATAATTTGTCAACCAAAGGTACGTATGAAGAGATATTTACGTAGGAAGTTCCCCCAAAATTTTGCAATTGTGCTACATTTGGTGCGTCTATTGATTTATTTCGTACGTAAACAGCCCCGGTCGTATGACTCTCGTTCTTACGCTTCTATGAAACTTTCCGATACTAAAATTACATTTTATTGTTCCGATTAATTTTCCATTGGCTAAATTGTGCTTTCCAAAGATTGAGAACCTGTCTTTAGAGTTCTCGTCTCCAATATGAACATATTTATTATAAGGCACATGCACGTGTATTCTGTTCTATATATTTTTTTTAATTTTTCTTGCATTAGTTATCTAGTTTAAATTACTGATGATACCTAACCAATTACTTGCTTTAAGACATAAATTCTAATCACGTAATTAAATAATGAAGCAGATTATCCCTATGCACACTATTAATGTGATATAATTAATGTAATCCGTATGTTGAGTGACATATTTAAGATAATGTAATAAACTAATCCAGCGTTAACACGTCAACACTGTGAGGTTTTTTTTTATTTCTTGTATAATAATATCCTTTAAGTTTCTAATTGGACATATTAGAAACTTCATCATTGGTTTTGTTACACAATATTATTAAAACCATTATATAAGGCATGTATATTGCATAACCATTGCCATTGCCTTATAAAGAGTCAAAGATTCAATGCCTTAAAATCCCATGTCAGTAGGTATGTAATTGCAAGCAAGACAACAAAAACTTAAACTTTATCAATAAATCCTTGCTTTGAAGGATAGGTTTAAGTAGCTGCCGTGGCTTTACCCATTTTGACATCGGATATTTTTTAATTGAATTTTTTTTCGAGTTAGGGTTTGCTAATCGCAATCTCCATTACACGCCGAAAATACTACGAAACAAAATAGCTTCTATGAATATGCGTTGGTAGCTAGTTAAATTATGTTATATTAAAGTTATTATGCAAATAATTCCATATTACTACCTAAAGTTCTGTGTAAAGCACAGCGAAAATCAAGTTTTATGTCAATCACAATAATGAAAATAATGGTACAAATTAATGACACAGCTTAACTCTTATCTGGAGTTTCCCCTTCGTGATATGTGTGGGTGAAGGATATTCGTACCTTCCAATAACCTAACTATTCCATACATGCGTAGCATTTTAGATGTCCGTGTAACCAGTATTGGGATAAGCTTGAGTTCGTAATCTATAAAGAATAATCTATAAAAATATAAATAAAGAACTGTAAAGAATAAAGAGGGTGATGTGTATGTACATATGTTAGTAAGTGTAATAGACTCACCTCCGTTACGCCGACTCTGAGTTTATCTTGAAATGTATGATAAGGGTAAAAGATTTGCGAACGATCCGATGATGCTCACTAATCTGTTAACTCCAATATTGATTGCAGCCTTAATACGTTTCCATGTCAAAATCTATAAATGCATTGTCTTTTGTTACAGATGCTCTTCGACCTTCCAATAAAATGTGATCTTCAGTAATAGTCCAAAAGCAAAATGGATCCCATTATGGAAAATGAAACATCTACTCCCGGTACTCCGAAACAAGGAAAATCTAAACAGAAAAATAAAAAAAAGAAGATCAATGCGGAGGATCAAAGTTCTGAAACGGTTGTTGGGGAAACGCGTAGATTCGTTGTTACAAAATTAACAGCTCCGGAGGAAGGGCAGAAAAATCAGGATCACCATGAGAGTAACGCCCACACTGTGCATTTTGGCACTAAAGGGGTGGAATCACAACGACCGCACGTTAAAACAATATTTAAAGACAAATCTGAGGATCCAAATCGTGCTTCGAGCTCTGAAAGAGCTACTGTTAAGAAAGAATATGAAACTTTCCATTCAACATCTTCTAGTCCAAGGAGTTCAATATTTGATATATTTCGTTTAAGAAGAAAAAGCGATGCAAAGAAATACCAGTCAACCCAATCTTCGAAGCCGGTAACTAGAAGTTCTTCCAAAGGAAGCACTGGGTCCCCCCAGACATCCAAAGACGATTCTTCTGTGGATGAAGCGAAAAGTTCACACAAAAAGTATTACCATACTGTAACTGGCGCTTCATCTCGGAGATATAGTCCCATTACGCGTGTTATGGATATATTTAGGAGCAGTAAACAATCCGAAACAGGTCAGTCGGGGTCAGATTCATTGAAGAAGAAGAACAATTTACCATCCCGCAGACAATCGATAGGTACGACATCACCTACTTATCATAAAAACTCCTATGCCGCACTAGATCCTTTCCAGGCTAAACAATTATTTAGAGAAGTGAGAGGTCTTCCTAGGTATGACCCTTATCTATCCATTGTGCAAATATCATTGGGCGGTAGGGATAAAACCAGGCTATTGTTGAACTTTTTTAAATATCATAAATGTTACGAAATACTCCCCAAATCTGCTAAGGTTATTATCTTCGATACTCAATTTATGATTAGGAAAACTTTTCCAACGCTTATTTCGCATGGCATACGCTCAGCGCCACTTTGGGATGCAAATAAAAAGCAGCTTGTGGGCATGATAACTGTCACTGATTTCATAAGAATATTGTTACTTTTGGAGGCGGAAGGGATACCAGCAGATGAATTGGAAAAGCACACTTTGCACATGTGGAAAAGGCTCTTGAGGCCATCTCGTAAGCCGTTGTGCATCGTGCAGCCGGACCAGTCCCTTCACGACGCCATAAATGCTTTGACGAAAAATCGGGTGCATCGATTGCTTATGGTCGACCCTGAATCAGGAGATGTCTTGTATATATTGTCACACAAAAGAATTCTCAGGTTCCTGTTTGTGTATTTGAATGAGTTCCCAGAAGTAACCTTCTTTCATAAGAAAATGATAGAGTTAAAAATAGGGACGTACGAAGATATTTATTCTATTACTGATGCCACTACAATAAAAGAAGCATTTTCTATATTACTAGAAAAAGATGTTTCAGCATTGCCCGTTCTAGACGAAAACGGTGTGCTCATTGATGTATATGCTAAATACGAAGTGTTAAATTTAGTTAGTGAAAAATTGTACTCAGATTTATCCTTAACAATAGGCGAAGTAAGAAGCAAAAAGAAAGACTGGGAAGAAAAGCTTCAGAAATGTCGTTGTAGTATTACGTTGTATGAAGCTTTAGAGGTAATAGTTAAAGCTGAAAGCCATCGCTTGTTACTTGTTGATAAAGATGACAAACTCGTTGGAATAGTTGGTCTGTCCGATATTTTGTTATACTTAAATAGAGTGATTCCTAGTGAAAAGAAAGTGTCTTCTCTTCAGGAGCTTTTCAGACCTCTCGAAGAGAATAAAGTGGCAGAGTCTGCGAAAGAATCTGAAAACGAAGATATTACTATTAAGGTACCAAATATGAGCCCAGTGAAAGGCGACGAAGATCAAATCGTGAAAAAGTTAGAATCAGTATTTGAGAATCAGGAACAAAACGAGAGTGATAAAGGTGTTTTAGATAAATACGATTCGGATATAAAGAGCATAGACGCGGATTCGGAGGGCGAGCCCGAGCCGAGCACGAGCGCCGACGCCAGGCCCTAGTGTACTTATCTCTTTCCAAAGATTTTGTGATAGGCAATATAAATCTCGTACGTATGCTTATGGCTTATGTAATTGTAATTAATATAATATGTAATATATGTACATGTAGACTAACTTAATTCAAAATTTTAATATGTTAATGCATAACAATACCACATGATTGCCTTATTCAAATAATAATTTCGCTGAAACGAAATAAACTATTTTAGCACATGTTTCATTTTATTCTTATTTATTTCCATTATAATTACTGACATTATTTTATCTCTTTCGACTTGCAGAAAATCTCTGAGACACTAATCTCATCGGTCATCATCTAGCATACACTTGACCTTACCTTTAGAATGACATCACGGCGGTCTTTACACTGAAAGACATCATTCCATACCTATCAAGGTGTCCAGAAACACATAATCAACATCTAGGCCACCTTTAACATTTACACCTTTTAGATTGCGAACCTCTAGTCGCTTCATATTACATTCCTAGACAAAGATAGCTAGGTAGAGTTTTAGTTACGTCTCAGACTAACCCAGAAGACTAAAATACGCTCGGAAATTCATATAACTGTCGATTTTATACGAAGACATATGAATGTCAATTAAGCACAAGTTTATTGATGGTACTACTAAATAAAAATAAAAGAGTAATTTACGATTTACAACCATGATATTAAGTTAAAAGTGAAAACTGAATTACACGCCATAATATTTCGAAACGCGGTGTAAGCCACATAAAGTTAGATAACTACCAACTGAGAAAAAAAAACATTATTACCTTCGATCGTAATGGGCGATGAGCGTGTTAGTAATTACTCAGACAAAAAAGCACTCTTACCGTTCCCGGTAAGTAACAAGCTTCGTGTACTACATTGATAGTAGAACACAATATTTGTAAGTATAAGTAGGCGTATGTAAGTCAAGAGGCAAAAGTAGTTTTCCAAAGTCGCAAAAAAATGGATCACAGTCATCTTTTATTTCTTCCATTTGTTGGGAAATAGGAGTGAGGTGCATGCAGGTACACATTAATTTGTAAAGAGTTTGACGTACGTGTATCTGATTATTTTTAGAACTTTTTTTATAAGCCAGTTGACAAAAAGCTTCTATAAATACCATTTTGATTAAACAGGCTTTAGAACTTATTGATAATAACTACCCAATATTAACTTACTCATTACTATTACCTTTCTTTGGCATGTCGTAAGAAGCAACTAATTTGTTCCAGTTCCTCAATGGAATCAATTCGGCAATAGCTTTGCAAATTATGTTAAAGATTCCATATCAACCCAGATTAGTTATATTTAGGTTCACCGATAATATGTTCGATCTCTGATGTTCTGTTCACCCCGCAAGGAATTGAAGGAAGTGTGTAAATGTATCCTTTTTATAGTAAAGTAAAGTATTAGAAGAGAAAAAATAGTTATAGGATATTTTGTGTGCTTATTCCGTAAACTTCTTTTAAATACATGACAAATGACTGAGCTTTTACTATATAGCCTTACTATATACAAAACTTAAAAATTATATCAGTCTAGAGTGCTACTTAATTTAATGAAAGTTTATGCCTGTTCATTATGTTAATAAATTGATTGCATAGAAACAAAATTCTACTGACATAGTAACAAATAATTATAACTTTAAAAAAATGTAGGAGGTTGTGAATACGAGAATCC
Source organism: Leucoptera coffeella (assembly GCA_030578115.1). Taxonomy (NCBI): domain Eukaryota; kingdom Metazoa; phylum Arthropoda; class Insecta; order Lepidoptera; family Lyonetiidae; genus Leucoptera; species Leucoptera coffeella. The sequence continues at coordinate 740,147 of JAMBLF010000009.1, forward strand.
TTAATATATGTACATCTTGACATTTCAAGGTAAGTGTTTATTTGTATATTTATCGTTTTAGGTGGACAACGAAATGACTGCAGTTGCACAAAAATTATTAGTTAACGTCCTTTCAGGGTCGTTTATAAAATGTTAAATTTATTTTAAGATTGAACAAGACATTAACATTAGTTTTATAGTTATGTATCAAGGATTTACTATGATATTACTCATGATTTGATTTATATTTATAATCACGTCCAGTAGGTAATCGCTACAGAGATGAAAAGAACGTCGGACATCGACTCCTCGGCTTTTTTAACTAAACTATCGTGTTTCTGATGATGTTGTTAAAGAATATTGATGCCAGATTGGTAACCCAACGCTTAATAGATTTTTATTTTCTCCTTAGGTATCCATCAATCACCTCATACACCATAATGGGACGAAAAACAGCTAGATTTTAATCTATTCAGCATCTTACACGACTGATAATAGTGTTGATTAATTTTGAAGTCTCCACGTTTGCGGTAGAAACAAGAGAGCGAATTTTTCCAGTTCGTTTCGTGTGAAACCCGCTTAAACTGGACTGGAGCCTGCGGAATTGTGAACCCGGAAGAGCCTCCTCAAGGCTGCTATATTTATTTATACTTTCCTTTCGAAATGAGACTCTGTTTCCAACTTGTGCATGTGCAAGGTCGTAATTAATATCTTCTCGAGAATGATAGCTATCAGGTATTTATACTCGATTTGCATACGAGGATTTGGGTATTGCTGAGCTATATATAAGTAGGTATGTAAATTGTAGGTAAATTCTGAGAATTTGTTTTTATCTGTTGTCGAAAATATCTTTTGCGTATAATTTTTGATATTAATTTACCTGTAGGTAATGTTCATTGGATGCACTAAGTTATTCCGAGGTTTATTTATCTACGTCCGCAATAGGGACGTGATTTATTGTCACTCCTCAAAAGATAGTCCGTACATAACAGGTACTAATTTTTTCGCTGACTATTGAGCCTTATGACGACTTTCAGAGATGTTATCATTCATCATAGAAGTGATGCAGAATTTACAAGTACATTGTGAAAATATACGTGAAAGATATTTTTCATTCGATTTCTTTCCACAACTACTTACTACGATTATATGTATTAGTTTAGACGCATGTAATTTAAATAACAATAAAATGTCGATCTCATAAATATCACATAAATTTAAATAGTGCATAAAAATCTGTAAATTTTATGTAATACGTAGATGTCTGAAATTCTAAACTTATAGCTCAACTTGTTTCACTAGTTTATTAATATTACGAACGTATGGTCCTGTGTCACGTCAAACTGCAAAAAATAATTTATTAATATATCTAAGTCATAAATTCTTATAGAATCTAGTCTTATATGCGCATCAAAGTATTGTGTCGTCCCATTTGCCTGATACTCGTATCGTAAGATCTAATCGGCTTCTAGTTTTAAAGCAAAAAAAGCAAGACATTGTTCACTAGTGTCTACCTAATATTTCAAATCATGTTAGCAAAATAAGATATATTGAACAGGAGTCTAATTTTACACTACGGCGAAGTGTAAAGTTCTTTTAACGCTCTCAATGTTTTGAATAGTTAATAGTTAGAGAATTATCCATCATTATATGTAAGAGGACATTTATCATTTATAAGAACTACAGTTTTGCTTTACTGTTCTTTACCACAGATTGTGGGCCTCGTACATGGGTAACTGACCGAAGTATTTCGAATTCTAGCAAGCGTGTCTGTCCTTGTCAACATGGCAGATAAAAAGATATCAAAACTACCAAGTGTTGCCATAGTAGTCCTGATCTCTGACGAAACGCCTAGACTCTTCATTTTTGTATCAAATGCAGGAATTGCACAACTGGCAGCAATCTCCATAGACAAGAACACAATAGGAGTTCTTAAAATAGGATCGCTTTTGTCAATGAACGATTACAGTAACAAAAATTCTCGTCTCATTTACATACAAGAAGCTGCCCACTCGAGTGGCTGCCTAGTCTGTCACCTGCAGATAAGTAAATATGGAAGCTTGTCGTCCAATTGTGTGCACAGCCACCTACGGCCGGGTGTCGACAGAAAAGACAATATGTAGTGCTCCACATGCCAATTATATCAATGCAAATTATTGTTGTCTTCTTTTTGCTTTTCCTACTCAACTTGTGTTTGGTGCAACGACCGCGACACCGCTGTGGAAGTCTTCCTTTTTTACTGTCTCAATTTGGTGTCCCTAACAAGATCACATGTGTTCAGAAATAATAAATACTTTTGGAATCACTTGCTGGCTAACTAAATAGATATTGTAAATAAATGTATTGGTCGGATTTGATCAATACTGATAGGAATTCTTGAGACGAATTTAAATGGTATATGGTATGGTATATCTTTTACGACATGTTTTTGTAATGTTTTGAAATCAACAAAGAGTTCAAAAATCACTCAATCCTACTACAATAAGGAGGCATTCCTCGCAATTTATATGAATTACCTTTTCAGAAATCATGATTTTTACAATTAGTCCTTTTTATTCTTTCTATACACATTAGTTCATTCATAAGCTTCACAGCCAACAACACTTTAGGAGTAATCAAAGGCTTGAGTGATCACTATCTTATGTATACGGGATTTTGTTCTGCTTTCTGTTGATTGATGGTACCCTAAATGAACTTTACTATGCTAATTGTATACAAATTGTGTACTGATTGAATACCTAATATTTAAATGGCAAAAGTATCACGTAAAAGTTGCTGGCATTGAATCAGTTATGTTAATAATTATTTAGTGTTTAAGTCAATAAATAAATAAGCAATAAATATCTAGCGTAAAATACAAGCTTACCCATCCCGCGTCTTGACAAACTTGCTTTGTGTGAATACTAATAAACACTGAAAATTCTAAAAGAGACACGTGTAGATATCATATCTATATAATGTGCCATTTTCAATTTAGAGAGGCTTCCACGTGCCATTTTTAGTGTATGCATGAATATCAGCACTAATGAAATCATATGGTGTTTTATAGGACTTTTCTATAAGTTTCTGTTACAAGTGAGTACATCATGATCAGCTACTTAATATATTCTAATATTCACTCCTTTTGATAATTCCATTTTACTGAGACTCTATAATTTGGAAGGAAACTGTATCTAAGTGTAAAGGAGCTATACTCCTCAATATTAGTAATTTTATTCTAAGGTGCGTAGATGCGTACTTAAATAGCGACTTGCGACTTTAATGAGGATTTATTGTTATAAATATTATAATTTGAAACAATTCGAATTCCGATCTTAAATAAAAGCTTAAAATTCTAAACCTATTTTAAAATACTTATCAAAGACTAAAATCCACCAAGATTTATATTTTAGTTCTAATTGACGCATTCCGAATTCATAATCAAAAAAGCAGCGCATAAATATTTATAGTTACACGTCCTATTAACATAAATTGTCATACTAGACCAATCGACCTTGAGAATTGATTTTGCTGGTTCCAAAAATTATACCTCCTAGCGAATTATGTCCATCATACGACCTCTATCAGACAGAACCATTCTCTTCGAGGATCAGAATATATGTTAATTCGTAATTTATGACACAAGACTGGTCTCCTACTCGACAGATTCCACCTGTTCACAAGTTCCGCCAACACGAGATGATATCGTCTTATGTAAATTGCTATTTTTCTTTGTGAGCTCGCTTGGACCAGGCGGATACGCATATTATTATTAATACATGAACGCTACTATATTCTAAGCCCTTTATTGATCACTAACAGTTATGTTTATAAGTATAAAATGTAGGTATTAGCATAATTTCTGACCGTGTTAGTTTTTTCACACCGTTTTATCATCATCAGTATGCTGACAACGAATACGTCGTGCGAGGCATTTAGTTAGTCACTTCATTCACTCTTATTTGAGTTAATTATTTAAATGTAACATATTACGTTTTCGATTAACAAATACAAATTGTAATAATATAAATCAAATAGTACACGATTCTCATTTGTAACGTGTCTTACCTATATTATAAGAATGACATATAGCTTTGTAGTGGATAATCTCTGTCATGGTGCATGTGGGTAGATACTAAATGTTAATAGATAAAGACACTTTGTGTTTGTTGGGTTTGTGACAAATTAACCTCGATACAGAGATATCGGAATCGAAATTAATTACTTCCAAATATACATACGTACGTAGTATGATACATTTACATCACGCCTGTATTCCTATAGAGAATTAGTCTTAAATAATGGATACCCATTTGTCTCGGTCCTGATAAAGCACTTTCACTTCCAAATTATAAGTTACTTATGATCCAATTTCTCGTACTTTGTCTATTAAAATAGTTAAGGCACTATCATAGTAGTAAGTGTATGAACACATCAAAAACCTAGTAGCCAATGCTCATACAAAACCGTACCAGGTGATATAATAGTGTGGAAGAGAGAGACAAAATGAACTTTGTATAGTATGCGTAAATTCAATTTCATATTTTGTTTAGTGTTTCTGATTTTGTCTACCTTAGGAAAAGCCCATTTCCTTCAAGATATTTTGTCTCAACATGGAAGTGACGTTATGATACCACGTTACTGCCTAAACCTTTGGCCTCAGAACCCGTGGTCTCATCAGCCCTTTAGCCAAACTCACTACTTATAAGTACATACTTATATATATAATATTTAATATTTGTAAAAAGCCAAAATTCAATGCAAAAAGGAGTAATTTCCGGCATTGAACGACGACTGTTAATGTTTAATTTATTTTGTGTTAGGAAAAACAACAAAACTATAAGTGAATACGTGGCTTAAGAATAGGATTATCAAATTTAGCCTGAATGATGTACACCAGCAGATATACATTTAATAAAAATAAATATTCATACAGATTTCGTGTATTTGCAAGATCATTAATTATTATTTTTATACAGCAGGCTATTAAAATGGATGAATACGAGCGTTTATGTCATTCACATAAATTTATTACAGTATTTTGTATGTTTATTAGATAAATTTGTGTCATTAGGATTGGCTTGGATTGAAATTATCCTTATTCGGCCTGTTCTCAAGAGTAGTCAGCTTACTTACTTTGTCTTAGTATGACGACACGATGGATTGCAATGTCATATTACAGTTACAAAAAATACACAAAATATTTTTTTTTTCTGATTTTTCTTGGCAGCATTGAAATTCATATAAAATTAATTGATGCCGAGTTTAAATTCAAAGGAAGTATATTTTTGTCATTTAAACGATATTGAATAGTAAATTTCAAATAATTGAAGATTTTACATAAATATTTCTTCATACTTATGACCGTAATAAATTTTTAAAGCAAGTAATAAAGCAAGTGAAATGTATTAAATGTAAACTACGTAATGAGGATATTTGAAGCTGAATATGAAAGACTTCTCTGGTTCTCTGGAAGTAATTTTTTAGAGTCAATTTTATGATTAACTTCTCCAATTTCAGTTACATTCGTCTCAACCATTATCACAAGCGAGCAAAATTGAATAATAAGCATTTACCGTACATAATTGCATTGTACAAGTATAATACATACCAATAACAGAAATGATGCTCTTATTTCGTTCCGATAAGCGAAGGCAGTCGGTAGAGAGGCGGCCACGACCGTATCGGATTCAACGGAGTCTCAAGGAGGACCAGGCCATTCTTAAGCGGAACTAGACCTGTGATGCGAACGACAAAGCGACCACCAACCTACCAAACATAAGCTTATTCACTATATAATATGGAAGTGGATTTATCGAGGAGGAAAAAGTCTTAGTACTACTGAAAACTATAAAATAATAAAATGACTGTATGATGTACTGACTATCAGGTCAACACTACTTACTACCCTCGCAAATTGCTGAGATTGAAACCTGAACCTCTGAGTACCCTGCAAGGGTTAATAATTGTGAACGCGATTAACAATAGTACTAAATCTTATTGAATTATCCTCTTATATAACATACTTGTGTATGTTGTGTTATTCGTATATCAAGTCGTTTTCATTATTTATTCAAAAGGATCAAACCCATAATATTAAGACCTTGACATAAGATAATGCCCCCTGCTATAGAATTAGAAATATATGTGTTAAAGAAAGTCTTTATCAAATGAAAAGTACCACTGAAAAGTACTAAATTATTATTGATATTGAAGTAGAACAGTTCGTAACTATAAGCTTATCGCTTGTGTTTTTAAATATTTTATTAATCGTTGTAATTAAACTTTTCAGCTGCCCCAATTTAATAGGAATTTGGGTTTAGTACAAGTATTAAGTTTAGTCAAGAATAATGAAGTATGTTCATACATATACCTACACATTCTTTCATTTTAGGGTTGGACAGGACCTCGGACATTTAGACCTTAGATCGCCTAGCGTTCATTTTGCAGTTGTGATGACGTTATTTCCAATCATCGCCTAATAGATTCAACTTATTCACAGTCCCTTAGTCGCCGCTTGTGGAAGATCGGTGGCTAGTTATCATTCTATTACGTCCTTGCTAGCGCGGAGAAATTGTTATAAATGTTATAAAATTTTTGGGAATGCAATGGAATAATAGTAATAAATTAATAATAATAATGGACGGTCTACATTTTATTTTCTGATTGTTTTATGTTAGGTACAACCTTTTCTCATTACCGAAATGTGAGTTTATTATTCAAAAAAATGAGAAGAAAAAAAAACTATTGGGTACTTGCTTCAGTTGCTCAATCCTTTGCATCGATAGTTATCTGTTACATTATTTTATTTTATTTCATATATATAAAAGATGTAGATCACATAAAAAACGATGAACATGATAAACTTACAATCTTATTAAGTATATCTTATCTTTAAGTACAGTTATAAAATAATAGGATTTAAAATATTATATATATATTATGTGTTATGATGTTAATAGGAATACCTATCTAGTCATGATGTAATTATTATGACAAACACATAGGCATTTATCGACTCATTTTTACATAGCTGCGTGTGAATTTGTTCAATTAAAAGATACATGATATTAATTGCAAGTTTTAATGAATCGATTTGTCACATTAAGTGTCGTGTTAAGGTTTGTACGGAAATATAAGTAGGAAGTTGGATATACTACATCATTCATGTTGGATGGATACATGAATATTTAGGTTTATCAGAGGATATAAACTATGCAAAACAACTTGTCTATTAAGTATAAAAAAATATGCAAGGATTTGTGGAAATGATGGTTACGAAAGAAAATTTAATTTTGTTTTACGCATTTTGATATTTAATTTATTATTATTTTACATTGCAATCTTTGTGTATGCGTAATGTTGCTGTGTAAATGCTTTACATTTCGAGGATTCTCGAAAGAGCTAAATTCATTGAAGATTGATTTAGTAGTCATCCTAATCTATTTCAAAGGTGAAAGGCTGCAAAATCACCTCCCGACCCCGATCACAACTTATAACACATCGCAGTACTCAGTCACCTCTTACGACATGCTCCCCTAATCAGTGTAAAGTTGAAATAAAAAGTCACGTTTTCGATAAACAAAGTCTCTACGTTACGCTGTTATTTTAAATCACTTTCCATATAATTCGGCATGTACTCACATATGTGTGAATTTTTCCCCTATCATTATATCTGCCGCTTTCACTATCATCGCCGGAGTGATGATGTGACAGCATAATTAAGCGTGGCGGATACAACGCGTCGCCCTGCTGATGGTCCGGCGTACGAGTAAAAAGTGCGGTCGTGACCTCCGAGCTTAGAAAGAATACCTTCACCACACATAACGTTGCGTTTATTCTAGTTGGAAATTTATTGGTTTGAGGTAATGATTGACATAAAGTAATGTTTTATGTACAACGCCTTACTTCTATAAATAATGTCGGGTCTTAAGAGGAGTATTTTTTAAAATATAATTATTCAGTGGCTTTCTACTTTGTCAATATGAAAATGGTACACTTTATGGTTTTTTTCTACATTTCAACAATGAATTGTTTAGAAAATTATCTATGCAAAAATTGACTATTATTGTAATGCGTGTAAACGTGTTGACATGCTTGCTGATGTGGATTTCAGTTGATTGTGAAACAATATTATCATTGCTATAACTTAGGCATTTGAATTAATATTGCTATCCTGTTAGGTTTTCCAGAAAGGATATAGCATGTACTTCATACCATTTTAATCTGTATTCTTATAATTTTTTTCTTCATCAAATTGAGTAAAAGTGGCAAATGTTGTCTGTATGCTGTGTGTGTCTTGTTGTTTAATGTTTAGTGAACTGGCATGAATAATAAATCAATAACAAGTTGAAATATAAAATATAATTGTTTTCACATGGGATATACAAGTATGTACGTGCCACTTTGTTCAACTGATAAGCTTCTACCTACATTGTTTTAAACGTTAAGATTGACTTGGCTACAATGAGTGAAACAAGAAGCGTTGTGGATGTTATTGTGAGCGCGTTCGCCTCGAGTACGTATGTAACGTTCTATTGCCCGGGGTCAGGTGATTCTCCACACTTTCTTCGGCCGCTGCGCCGGTGCAGTACCGTGGCGTGTATCGCAGTGGGCGAGGTTAAGCGATTGCTCATTATTAGATCCGCGTTCACTTTGGATTGTGCAAGAAGCCCGAGCCGCCGCCGCCGTCGCCCCGCGTGGGAACGCCGAAAGCTCGAGAGGGCGACGGCTACGTCTCCGTATAACTGGTATACGCGTCACCGCATCTGGGTTGCTATTAGCCATGATCATTACTGCAACAGGAAATAATCAAGTCAAAAATAAACCGCATCTCATCGGCTGGACGGGCAATACGTACATTTTCTAGGAAGAGCATTAAGAGAATGGCCCGGAGCTTCTCTTTAACGAAACGCCTAGTTACATGTCGGTGGCGATCTCCTGCAATCCGGTTCGCATCCGCGAGGCTTATCCAATGCGGGAAAGCAGGATTTATTGTTGGCGAGGTGTGCCACGGTGTAATTGTTTCTAAACGGTCGGTGCGCAGCGTCAGAATAATTCATAAGTGCTGTGGCGACAGCTGAATAGGGCGCCACGTGGAGTGGGGCGGAGCACCCGAGGCTGCGCCCTGACCTCTGACCCGTGGTGAAAGGCACCCAGCGCACCACCGCCGCCCGCGCCTCTACATGGGAACGCTCGCCGCTGCACTCGTTTCGCTCACTCTGGCTAAATACAAGCTATTCCATGTACCTATGTGCAAATTATTATTCCCATCCAATATTTAGTGCAGCTCAATCCTGTGCTTATGTTTTGTAGGATAAATTTTATCTTTGTTTACTGTATGATTCACGTGATACAATAAGTACCTAGCGACGCTATTATTCTCTAAACGTAATAGGTTATTTAATAATAGCAATCATTTTTGGATTATACTTTCACAGTATTTTAATCGAAATTGATTTGATTAGATTTGTCTGGGGGTTCAAATTCAATAAAGCTATTATCTTCTGCACGCATTGGAAATACATCTTTGAATTGAGTCACGATTATTATAAATTAGTAAATTTCAATTGCCTTTGTATCATCTGCGGTATTCTGAGACACCTCTCTCTGCTCTACGATTACTACAATTGTTACTGCCGTGTTACACGTGGAGGTTCAGAAACACTATATTTTCAATCTTAATAACACAAGAGCAATCTTTCGATATGCCATAGTTGGAAATATGTTTCATTCAGAGCTTTAATCAAACACTTACAGATAATTAGTGCTACAAATTTTATGTATTTTGAAATATTAGCGTTAATGACTAGTTAATCGTCCTATTTTCTGAGTCACTTCCTGCGAGCATCCAGAAAAAGGAAGCTCAGACATAAGACAGACACATACGAATATATCAGAACAGCAACTACTGTCCAAAATTCTTAAAATATATAAGTTATTTTGTCGTGTGAACACTTCCCAGTTTTTGCAACAACAATGCATGTTCTAAGTAACAGTTCTACAAATACACTATGATGATGTGTATATCGGAGATCGTGCATTATGACATGACGAACGGTAGAGCGGTGTAAAGACGAGTAGGTCAATAATACTTTCGACTCTGTATTACATTAATCACTCGACAGATACGGTTCATTCGGCTAATGAAGATTGATGGTCTGCCCAGTGACTGCGCCGTCCGATTATATATGCCCAGTAAACATTGAATCTTATAAAGTAGATCCTGTATAAAATTATTATGAGGAAAAAAATTACTAATACCTAGAAACTGAAACACACCTATCATATATCTCTTAAGCCACTGATTTATTGAAAAAATGTAGACGTGTATAACAATGCTCATGAAGTTCGAAACTTAGTCGACTACACTTAAAAAAATTATATTACTGTCCTGATGCAAAACATACGTTTAAATATTGCATGTGCTAATGAAACTAAATTTCGCAGCTTTTACGGAAGCTGTTTTTAGTCTAACTGTGTTTTTGAAAGGTAAGTAATTGTTTAAAAAATCGAAAGTTGATTGATGTATAGTCTATTAGTTGTTGTTTGAAAACTAGAAAAACAACTGTTTCTCTAATAGCTTTTTGCTATCGGTTACACGCAAAACTTCAATAAACACTTGGAAATCGCAATGAAATATACAACTGCACCATACTTATTCTTTCTGGTTATTTGGGCAAATAATAAACAAATTGTAGTAATAGGTAATGTTATGTAGAGATCCCGCCACATACGGTGGCAGTAGCCAAACTTGGAACTAAATTTGACGTTACCGCCATTGCGTGTTATTTTGTATGAAAGGTAAATTTAGTATTACCAGCGTTATGTTTTTTGCCCACTCTTTGTAATTTTTATGTTTGTTAAGGGTGATTATAATAAATTGATTTCCGGAGTTTCTTGTTAGTTCTTCTCCAAGCTAGGGTCTCCGCTGATCTAACCTCGGTAAAAAATATGTAAAGACAATGCTCAGTGCCATGTTTGAAATAATAGTTTTAAGAGATTCGCGATTTATACTCATGATATAAGATATAAGGGTGTGTATAAGATTGATTGCAGCTGTGGGAAATCCTACGTCGAACACACTAAACGGTTTTTTGCGGACAGAGTGAAGGAACACATAATATATGTAATATATAATAAGAAGGATAAGTCCCGTTAATTATTAATCATGTTTGAAATAGTTTAATAAACATATTTTGACTTTGATATATTAATTTGTTTTATTTGAGTTTATAGCTCTGCAACCAAAGACCGTTACAAATGAAACCTATAATGTATCGAGCCGTATGGCACAGTGAGTGCTAGTTTTGGCGTGTTTACTGGTAACACTGAATTACGCGACTGTGGCGACGCCTCCAACTGCCACCGTATGTGGCGGGATCTCTACTGTTATCGGTTTCGGTACAGTCGTGCAGTCCTGTGAATTAAAAGACAACATCAAGTGTTATTGTGGTACAAGGATTGAAAGTTCTGAGAAGTTATTTTGACTTGCCAAGAAGACAAATATTCTTGTACTATAATATTCCTAACTGTTTTAATTCTTTTCCAGAGATGTAACCAATGTGACAAAGGATGTTTGGAACTAAACTCATTATATAATAATAACCTAATCACATCACAAATTCCTAAATCCTGGAAACTGTACTATTCTACATGCTTTAACAACCAATCAAGAACTAAGTTGAAAACAATGATGCTAGTAATTCCAATCGGTTACATAATGAAATTCTCGTATACTAAACTCATAAGCTAGTGTCCGATTTCATAGTCTATAAAATGTCTTAAAATTGTAATTTGCCATAAGTACCATATAGACCTTTCAGTACGAATGTAATTAGTTATAGCTCGGCTAATTAACGCCCAGATCCCGCTCTACCTCAATTTACAAAACCAATATTTTATCAGTATCTGTAATTGGAAACAAGTTGTTAAATTAATCTCGAAGCGGTAGTTAGCTACACGCAAGTCCTGCATGATGTCTTGACCTCTGACATGACATAGCTTTTATGCTCAGGCTGCACTGAACACACGACGCGACGTTACAATTTTAGTTTTTAAATTATTTCAATTCTCGTATTTACGTCCATTGTGCTAAAAAATTAAGAGAATATTGAATATAGTGTAAAGTTTTTGCAAATTAATGTTAATAAATTTGAAATTTGATGTGAATATAAAGTTATATTTAAAGTAATGTTTTAAATTATGAATATGATGATGTCATATTCGAACATGGAATAACATTTGGTATCTTTCGCTATTATGATATTTTATATACAATGAATTTCTAGGCGGTTAGGGGCGGGGGGCATGTATGACTATCTTAACTTTCAGTCTTTTAGCCACTTAAAGCCTGCGTGTCACATGACTTTCAGTATTCAACATTTATCGTCAATAATAAATTAATTTGAATATAAGAAATTTTATGACTTCATAGAGCTACAATGTTCAATGCACCAACACCTTTAACTTAGTTCTTTGCTAGCCGAAGCTCCAGGCGTTCTTTCAAAACATACCGATACAGCTTGTTATTTCGAAAGTTTAAAAGACTTGTGTCAATGCAACAAAATTCCTACTCCACGTGAGCTGTCGTTCTCTAATGCCGCTTATCATTAGTAACTTTGGCAATCAGCCTTTTAGTTATTCAAATAGATATATCATCGTCATAACCTAAACGTATTCTGCCTAAGCTTATCCGGCCATTGCGATACACAAGGCGCCATGGATTTCAAAAACTGTCGCAAATATTATTATATATCAGGCATTCACTTCCCTTAAACATATTGAAAAAGTCTGATGCGATATTTTAGGTGAAGACTGAAATTTCGTTCTAATGTCATATTAAAATTATTCACTTTAGGATATTACTAATTTGGGATTTGAAATATAATATTCACATATTAACAAGTATAATATGCCAATGATATGTTTTATTAAAATAGAGAAAATTTACATAATAATACAGATAAAAAATGAAAATTTATTAGAACAAAGAAACTGTTTTATTCATACGGAAATTAAGAACAAGAAATTTGAACAAGTTAAACACGTTAATATAAATATGATTAATCGAACGGGTACAATTTGTGAATCGCTTTATATTTTAATTCGGACATTTGGGTCATCTTAATCCCCGTATATTTATACATTACTCCACGTGGTCATCACTCACCAATTTTACTTCTATGTCCTTAAATTTTACTTAATTGTATAATATACCACGACTGTTACCGTGTTATAACACTGTTTTCTGTTTGTCAAGTACAATCACTCAATAACCTGTATCGAGATGTCTTATTACATGTGTAGTTTCGATGAGGTAAAGGGTCGTTAAAAAACCTATTTTATTACCAATGGATGGTTAATAGTCATTATATTACTTGGATACGTAGACGACAGTTTTTTTTAAAAGGTGCAGCTTGGTTTGGACGATGGCAGATAGTCTCGTCTCTGAAGCGTATGTACACAAATAATATATAATGTTATGTAACGAGTTTTCGAATTGTCGAATATACTAAGAACTTCTTTTCGACTGCTTAATTTTCCTAAGTGGGTCACAGTGGATACGCACTCTAATGTTGTGTGATAGGAGAATTGAGTTAGACGCAGCCGCGGGCGTTTCCCACGTAGTTTGGTAGTGTACCGAAATTGCCCACACCAGAGAGTTCATTTGCGTCTAATTGTTTTATTTAACCGATAGTTTCACTGTTAACTAAAACGTCTAGTTGATCGCTTCACATAAATATAAATAAATAAATATTTAGTACGAAGATGTTATAATAAGATATTTGTTTTTTTCAGTATCTTACATTCAAGATGCCTTGCATCTTATTTGAAGAAATGTCTTCTATGCCTTAGTATAAATATAAAAATATTAAACATAGAATGTGTTCTATATTATCAGGTGTAAGCTGTCGTTGGAGTGATCAAAGAACTTAACATTGTCAACAAGCATAATTCATTTCTTTATTATTCATATTTCCATGCATGTAATTGGTATTTTTCAGGAAGGTACCTTACTGCAAATGTATCTATAGGGCAGCACAGGTCATATACGCCGGCGTCATCGTCATCGCGCGTCGTAGCGGCTCTTAATCCCTGTTGACGTCGGCTGCTCTTATTTCGCGCTCCACACATCACAACTGACGTTTGGTATTAACGAAAAAGTTAAGACGTTCTTTGTCCCAAGTATTTGGGCTTTCCACGTTTTCACGCCATGTCAGTCTTGCTCAGTTTTAAAATCGAACACTTTACAGTTTAAACATAAAGCAATACGACTAAGTGTTTACATAATGATGTAATGAGGTAGTTATGTAGTGCACGGAAAAATAATCGTAATTCAATCACTGTCATTTTCCTCAAAACATATGTACGAGTGTTCGCATCAAGTCTATGATTCCTCAGGGCTATATAGCACTAACGACTTAATTTGTAACGAATATTGTTTGCCATTTGGTAGCACAACAACAAAGTACAATCTATAACCGTAACACATTGACTAAAGCTATTCAATCAGAATGTTATTGCAAACACGTTCTTAATGTTTGCGTCGCGATTCACACAATAGCTAACTACCCACGCCTAATCTTATTAATAGACGAAGCCTCTCTTCATGGGATGTCGTCTAAAGAATGTCTCATTAAGCCTTGCTGTCGTAGTAATAATATTCATAAACTCGGTTGATTGATTTTATTGCATAGATATTTTGCAAGCCATGCTTAAAACTTTATAGTATACTTAACTAAGAGATGATCGTATTAACACTGTTCAAATAAGTAATAAAGGCCCTCAAATTGAAATAAACATGATTATATATCGTATATTGTATTTACAATTACATGATTTTAATTTGATAATACGCGGTTTCAGTCATTAACTAATTACATAGTTCATTTTGCTACTTTGCTAAAATTGTTTAATATAAAAAATGACGCTTCGATTTCACGTGTTTGTCTATCTACTAATTTGATCTAAGAAATAAAAAAGTTATTGAATCGAAAAAATATTCTTTCTAAATAAAGTTGAATTTAAAAGAAATAGTTCTGAATGTTATAGCAGTTGATTTATCAAAAGCACGTGCGTAAAGTGAGGAGAGAGGTACGAACGTGTTATCTTTAATGTTGAGTACTTCTGTCCCTGCTCTATTTGCTTAAAAATGGGTCTTGTATGGGTAAAAATGAGTAAAAAAAAATGTAAAAATGGTATATGAGTAGCATAAGACTTTAGAAACGACTGTAGTCAGTCACTTACTTATTTATTACTATGTAGTCAGTCACCTACTTATTTATATATTACTCATCTCTTACTTCTTACTCCGAAACGGTTTACTACTGTAAAGGATTTGTGTATGCAATCATTTTAACAATTACATGTATACGACAGAGAGTTCACTTGAACAATTGATAAAATACTTGTTGTTTTTCTCCCATCCAGTATAAGGATATCATTGAACTAAAACAAGCTAGATTAGGTATATATTGTTTTGTAGGTTTTATATACCCAATATAAGGGAAAATGATAAATTGATAGATAGAGTGATATATATTAGATATTATAGATACCAATTTTTCAACTTTACTGTACTCGTGATATCTCAATATTTTAAGGAACAAGTTTGTACGATCCTGCTTTCGAATCTTGCTTTAAACAATAAGCGATATGCTCTAGCCCGAGGCTATTCTGGGCTTATAAGTACGCAGAACAAGCAATCAGTGTTTCTTGGTAGAGGCTTGGAAAATAATTTCCATTTTAGATCCTAAACGGCGCGGATTATACAACGATATGATTTGCCCTTATATCAATGTAGTTTTGATTGCAAAAAGTTTTTCAGTATAGGAGCCTGAATCATTGAAATCAATTAAAATTTGTGTTTATTATGGCAAAAACATATAATTTGATCATGAAATTGAATGGAATCTAACTACAAAGCTGTCAAAGAAAAATTATATGTTTATATTTTTCAATGAAATTGTTGTTCTCTTCACACTAAACATTTGAAATGCAAGCTTAGATACATTTAAAGTGCATTAAATGTCTGAGTATAATTTTGAAATTCAAATCAACTTTCCATTTACATTAGAAGATGAATGATCAAAGTAAATAACGGTAACGAGTTTTGCAGATTACACATATTTATGATCACTTTAAAACTAATTTAGTCTAGGTCTTAAAAGCTTTCTTTCAAATCTCAGTTAGCCATTGCAATATGTCAAGAACTAGTTCTCACATCAATCAGACTCAAATTAGTCAGGTTTTTCAGACTAATCTTTTGTCAGATTTAAGTGGTAGCTAGACACAGGCCAGCAAAAAATAGATATCTAGGCTCTGATTTTGGATTGAACCAATCTATTTTGCTCATGCTTCAGTGAGCTATCTAGAATTCGGACCTAATTAAATGCCATATTCCCAAGCACTGACAAGGCTTTCTTAATGCATGACGTTGGTGCACATCATGTTATTTTGATTTTAAAAATAAGATAAAAAACTTTTTACCATCCTGTAATTAAGGTTTAAACAGAAAAAAATTTATAGCCTGTGACAGACAGACAGAAAATAAACTAAATAAACAGAAGTAAATCACTATAAAATGACAAAATAATACTGATTTTTGTTAATCTGGATTTTAGTGTCGTATGTCCAAACATTTATATATATTTCCTGTTAAAAGGATTTATTTTAGCATTTAATTTTCAATACTAAATTGTTATTTCTTATATTTGCCAGTTAACCGTAAAGCAACGATAATAAACTTAGTGCACGAAAAAGCTCCCGTACTCTCCGACCGAGTAGCGCTACTTCCCTACAATGTAACTCGGTATTATAAATAAAAGGAAGAGCACTGGTTCAGTGGGTAAAGCTAGAATAATAATAGATGTAGAGGCGATGGAGGTGATAAACCTAGACGAGGTGCCGTCTGACTCGAGGTGAGAAACGTGGCGGGCGCACCGTGAGATAGTACGCCAGATATCAGGCAACGGCTATTCTTAAACGTGGACCTTTCGACACTGTGATTCGTGGACAGGACTCGTATTGTTTATGTACTAACAAATGTTGTGATTCTTCTGGTTGTCAGGGAAACTGGGAGTAGTGTCTTAAAAGATATGTAGTTAAATACGAATATGTGATTTCATTGTTGTTTTTTCTGTTAGACCCTTGGCTTGTACTAGAAATAAAAGTTTGATTATGAATAAATTATGAATATAGAATAGATTTGTTTTATTTTGCTTCATTTATTGTTGTAGATATAACTTTTCAAATAAATGGTGTATTCTAAGTAATATTAAAAATTCTAGATGCAACAAAATTTGAAGGTGTTATCGATATTAGCGGAAACCGTGACCAAAATATTCTTATGACCCTGAGCTGTCGTCTACTATGCACCGAGCACAAAAGCTTATATTTTATCTATTTATATAACCAGTCAGTCTAAAACTTACAACATAGATACTGTAAAACAGTATATACACTCTCGTATTGGAATGGATATAATTATCTTTCGGTCACTCTTAGCACTTCTGCCCTGGTCGGTATGTTAGGTAGGTGAGCTACCTACCTATCTTCCAGTCCTATTTAAGGAGGCCATATTGACACACTTGTTACTTATATCACACATTAATTTTAATATATTTATTGCCAGTTACTAGTTCTAATCTAGGTTAGTCTTACCAACTATTAAACATAAGTCACGCTTATAAAAACGATCGAACAAAATATTGATTTATAACCTTTTTTGAGATTTCAATCTTCATGACCAAAGAAAGTGTGTCAAAGCTAGTCAAGCTGAATGATTGCCTTCGTCTTCGTATGCATAAATAAGCGATTCGCAACACTCACAATACATACGTTATTAGATAATCAATGATTTTGTACCTCTGTTGTTATGTCATAAGCATAAAGTTGAATATCACTGTTCTTTGTCGTAATTTATTGAGTACCGCAAATATTCATACAAATCATTGTACCTAAGTGATGTTCTCTAATTTATGCAGCATAAGTATAACTAACCTCTGCTAAATTAAGAGGGATAATATAATTGCTTATGAATAAAACAAGTTTCAATTGTAAGCTGTGTATATGAAATTACAAATATATACGTAATATACATACAATATGTATAAAAGATATATAATATCGATTTAACGATTCACTGTATTTCTGCTCTTAATGTTTCGACTATGTATTGTTTCATGGTTGTGGTACCACATACGCACTTCCCTTTCTGAAGACCAATTTAAGCAGCAACAAATTATACGAATTATACAAAAAGGAACAATCTTCGAATCGACACCTCCAAGTAATTAAAGCACGTCACGCGATCTTTGGCTGCAAAATAAGGCTGTGATAATCGATCTGAAATTCTGGTTTTACGGACAAGTTTGACATACAAGGTAAAGAGATACATGGATAGGCTTTAGAAGCGTTTGGGGTTACCATATCTGCGAATATTTTTTACTACACAAATTTTGTTCACGTTTCCCCAGATATCTGTCTCCAGTCATAGCTACTTACTAAAATTACCTTGGATAGGAAGTTTTAGTTTGTTTTTTTATTCAAAGAGAGTACAGTGTCGCTTAACTTAGTGATCGAATAAATAACGATGTGAAGCGTAGATATACGTCATGTAGCAGACATGAAATAATACAAGAATCAATTATTAAATAATATTTAAATACGTTTCATAATAACTAATTGCATGTCATGGGGGTTACATCTTATGCAAAGACAATTAATTTATAAGAAAATGTATGATGTTGCATTCAAATGTTGATCCCAACAACAGCATACAACATATTTTTACCGTGCTACAAACACCCTTTAGTAATCATTTTCACATTTAATAACAAAACGCTATCGTTACGCCAAGTGAAATGTGTCAGAAGCTCGTTATTTCGCAAATAAAAGACTATAATCGGGAAATTGTTTCGAGGTGTGATGCGGACTAAATCTCTCGCGATGATTACAAGGGGCGGGCACTTGTCATTACCCTGTCAGCCGGCCAGGGGCTAACGAGCCTTGCCACCTCTCCGCTCGCGCACTGAATAAATATTGTATTCCGAAAACTGACTTCCATTTAATTGAAACATATCATTCCCTATTGCTTTTGTTACATTCCACGTGTAAATAAAATAAGATAAATTAACACCTAACGTGACTTTAGTCTAGACAAACAAATATTAGATTATATCTAGTCTACTAAGTGCAATTAAGCTACGCATCATTACAGCGAATTACGCGAATATTGCCAGAGGACGACCGCAACTATATTCGCGATAATAAACAATGAATTAAACGAGAATGCCACCAGGCAAATGTCATTTTTTGTTTTTGTGAAACTACACAATCCGCGTAATTACGGACAACACTTTGGCGCAAGAGGTCAGAAAGAAATTCACTTAAAAGTGTAGCACAGTTCGGCCGCTGGGTCATTTACGAAAACCTGTGTCTGAAAGTGAAACTGCCCGTGCATTTATTACAGAGTAAAATATGTAGATTGCTGCAGAGATAATAATGATATGTGCTCGTGGTAATGAAATTTCCCGCCGTCAAACGGTGCCAAAGTAATTTGCGTGGCTTGTCTCTGGCAACGAGTCGCCTCAAGGGCCGCTTTCGAGGTTGCGCAAGGCGTTAATAAGCCTCCAATCAACTTTTTACGTTGGGCGTAAGGCACAGCACTGTGCGCTGTGATCATTGGTGATACCGATGTCCTCCCTTATGAAAATCAGTATCCTCCCTCATTGCAGATACTTTGTGTGCTTCTTGCAAGACTGAAAAGTACGTCCTTCAACGATGAACACGGATTTGGTCAAACATCAATTTAGTGCTTTTAATATTCCTTGTAGATTTTTGGTAAAAAACTTAATGGAGATTGGCATTTTTCTAAAACTCATAATGTTTTTTATTCTTAATAAGTAGATTTTGTAAATTTCTTTATTATTTTAAATTGCTTTTTGGTTGGGATAGGACACCCCGCTGTGAAGCTCATGGTCAACCTCAATTATTGACATACGCGTAACTGATCTTGTATCGTCATATAAGCGATCGCATTTGCATAATTTGAGCGCTATTTGCATATTATTTTAATCTGACAATCTCTTAATAAAAAGCCTGAAATCATATAAACGCCTGTTAATTAAGCAAGTGAAACATCTCAATCGAACTGATAATTAAAGCAATTGCTCCAGCTTTCTTGAACGTTTCAAAATCATTGTCGAGGGGCATATAAGAGCTTCATGAAAGAGCCGGCCACCATGCGCGCTCCACGCCGGCGACCGGCTCGTATTTGTTAAATCATCGCAACCCTGTAATTTTGATCGATATCTTTATTGATGGCTGAAATTTATTGATCATTTATTTGCAAACGCACTTACATGTTGCCAGCCCCTTCAATTCAACCTATGTCTCTGTTAAAACTGCCAGACACGAATTGTAATTATTTTTCCTCGCATATACAGAAATAAACGTTTCAAAACTTCAATGGGATCTGCCTTTCGAACAATACATTGTGTCACGTTGGATTAACGTGGTTGTTTTTTCAGCACTTTTTCACGACTACCGAAAGGAATTACAAAAATTGTTTTGGCTAAAGCTGAGTGCGATTAAGTGCACATTAATATGATCTTAATTGCAGTCGCTTGTTTTGAGGAATGCGCCTGCGCACAATTAAGCGGCGGCGGCGGCGCAGTGGGACTCCCGTGGCCGGCGAGCCTCGTGTCACATGCCATGAGGCCGTGTACCAATCACAAGAGACATTACTTCTCCTCGTTCCATGCCGAGGTACAAATTGCGATGATTTATATCCCTTATGACAACTTTCTCCCTTCCGAGTAACAGAGTCGTTAATCTTTGCGAGGGCTGTAATCTTATGGGCATTGAATTTTCACGTGCACATGAAAAATGCAAAATCAAGATATAAAGTAAGTAATGACTGCATAACTGCCTCTTACGAATCTATAAAATTGTTTTTAAGAGCTTTCACTGAACCTGTGACATAAAATTTCAATGATTTGATCAGTGTAAAGAAACTGCATAAAATTAAGTACATTTACGCGGTGTACATAAAAGAGCATATAGGTATAAGGACTATACTCGTTTTTGGGGTAACTAGAAATGTGAGTGCTAATTACAGTAGTTCTTGATAAAAAATTAAATAAGTTGTAATTGTAGCGACATTTGCTATATATATTATCATTAAAAATATATTATATCGATAAGTATCGTTAAAACTTATCAAAACTTTTTATCTATCTATCTATATCCAATAATATTATCAAATAAGGTAATATATGTGTAACAAATAAAAGGTTAAAATTGAAAATTTACAAAAATTCTTCTCTTCTTCGAGATATATTCATTTAAGACCATACATTCTCCTGGGTTGTCAGAGTTTGAGTTTGAACAATTAAATCAAAGTAGAAATACACGTACACACAACGGCAAATTCTTAACAGATAAATGCTCATGCGCAAGTGAAACAAAAAGAAAATGGAGGCCGTTGTTCTGGACAATGACGTCCTCAACCGCATAAATAAGGTAGATTAAGGCTCGAGTGCAGATTAAGGTAGTACAGATACATAGGGGCCGCAAGGTTCCGGTAAAACGTAAGTCTTTTATGAGATCGATAAAGAAATAAATTGGAACTGTGTACACTTGACTTTAACGATTATTGAAGTTAACAATAAAATTAAGGCGTGCAATAGTATTTATTTCAGTAGTAAATCTTCCTAGGTGTTAGTGGAAGATTTCAAATGTGAACATAAATATACGTTTAAAGTGGCAACCGATAGTCTCTGGCTATCCTCTAAGAAAATAGAAGCGTGAATATACATAGTCACATGGAATATCGTGTGTATGGATGTGAACATAGTGAAAATATTTTACTGCTATTGAGAAAATGGGGATCCGTAGCCTCTGTGATCTGTATGTATGTATTTATTTACGATTATCGTGTTTTATTATTTGTAAATTCATACACATGTTATTGACTATTAAGAAAAAAGTGAGTTATATTTAATCAAAAAGGCATTTGCTCTGTAGCTCGTCAAATTATGACTTATACTATTTAAAATGTAGAGCACTTGTTTTCGTAACTACCCAAATCATTTAGGCTACAATGTTGGACTATTATGACAATATTTTTATTAATGCTGTTAAAACATATAGTATTGCATAAAAAATTAATGACTTTCTCAAGTGTCCAAGGGCCCGGCCCGTTTTCTCAACCCTGCAACGCAATTACAATCCGATACAAGGCATTTCACTCACCGTAATGACATGTCGCAAAAGTTGAAATGCATAAAGTTCAAAGTTAAAGTAGTTTATCCAAAACTGGTATTAAATTGCATTTACCGAAAGCGTAAAAATTGATTATACTTGTATGAAATGCAAATCACGGTCCAGATTGCGTATGGCTATCACTCATATCGAGAGATACCTACTATAAAGGCGGTTGCTCGGACGAATTGGTAACATCACGCCACAAGAATGGCTAGATCCATTATTTATCAGAGTTGGGCAACGCGCTCGCCGTTTCGGATGCTTTTGACAAATCTATGACTGATTATACGAATTGCATATATTTATTGAAATGCGTACTTTCTGGAACGTAAGTAGAATACTAATTATATTGTAGGGCACTATCGGACAACTTGAACTAGCCCTAGTTAGGTTAGGCTAGTTTAAATTTAAGAAACATATTACAACATTACACTCTACGTAAATTTTAGAAACATATGCTTATTATACATAGATAAATACATAATTAGTCAATGAATAGACTGGAAAGCTTAAGAAAAGCGTAGTTCTTAACTCTACTTCCATCGGAAATCTGTCCAGGATATTACAATTAACATTTAGGTGTTTTTTGTTTACGCCACGGAGGTCGTCTTAATGACAACTAAGTGCTTTCTTATTATGATGCCATTAGATGTGATTCCCATTCTCATGTTTGCAAAATACAACTTAAGCTTACAATCTTTGTTACATAAGATGTGCCATAGTTTTCTTAGATCATGGACAAGATAATCAAAAATGAACAAAATGGATTACGATTCTGGCAATGAAGTTTGAATCTATATGATTATTATTAGTAAATTACAAAATTATTGTAACAGTAGTAGTGGCTATTAGTAATATCAATTAATCACACGGAGCTAAACTGCCGGGTAAACGCATTAGTGGTTTTTATAGCTAGTATTTATGTATTTTTTGCTATTCCGATCTTTCTTAATTCGTTAGGTAGAATGAAGTAATAAATTGATAAATACTCTGAAGAAACCAGATTGGATCTCATATATGGCTGCAAGCACCTACGTGTGATAAATTATTATAATCAAACGAGGGAGAAGTTTTAATATACAAGAAACAGAGATTGACATTATTTGATTAGTTATTATAATTTTATATTCGATTCAATCATTGATTATCGATAATCAATGAATAAAGTATTTATAGAAGATCGATTACATTTTAAAAATTGAATGAAATCAGTTACGAAACGATTAATTCAGTAATAATTATTTTTATAGCTTAACAGCCGGCATCGTGTGCTCATCTATGAAATAATCTATATAGTATCTATGTACATAGTTCTATCTATAAATTTATAAGTTGGTGAGGCTTTACCGGCCATTAAATTAACTTCATTAGACGATAAGCATTGCCTCATCGTGCGTTTATGACCGCAAGAAGGTTGTCTTAGTCCGACCTGCAGATCTTCAATCAAGATAAAGATTTTAATCGAATCGAAGAATTGGCTATCGAAATTGTTACATGGACATTTATTTACGAGTGAATATCGCATAAATCCAGTCATGCACATACTCTGGAGGAGTTGTCCAAGTTGAACTCATTTTTAAGAAGTATTGCAATTTCTTATTATTTTTTAGTAACAATAAATGTTGGTGTAAATTATTGGTAATGTGGTTATCTATCGATGGTTTCTATGCAGTCTAGCGTCTGTTTTATGAAAAAGATGTAAGGCGAGTTGCCCTCACGAGTCGATTGAACTCGAACTGACAGAACTAGGTCAGGATCGTTGTTTTGGCGATAGACGAGCTTTCGTTTGCAGCGTCATCGGCTGAATCAATAAGCTCTGTTCGAGGCGAGAGCGAACGCGGTTCCCACGCCAGAGCATCGGTTCGGCCTCGACGTCGTCGTTCATCAACATCATTATCTATTAAAAATATCACGTCATATTGTCCGCTATTTTGTATAAAGTAACTTTCTGCTCCGAGTCGGGCCTCGCTATCGGCGCGTAATCTCCTGGGGCCTATAAATCACTACAACAATAATTACGAAACAATCCAACTCTCTCATTTGTACCCCAAACGTTACGAAATACACTTAGCCTTTTTTCTAACATTACAAACCAAATTAGCGCACTTTGGAATTGTGGTCGATATTTATAATACAATAAATTGTAGACTAGAGTTTTTATCTATTTCCTGCTGTTTTTAATTAATGATAATGCGCCATGTTACTCCACCCGATGACATTGAAATGGTTTCGGTATGCGATGAAATTAATCATTGTGTGGACATGTGCTAAAAGTTTTTCCACGAATATGAATTATGCCCGCTCCGAGTAATCGTGCACAATTATAAAACGAAAGCGCAGTAATAACTGCCCAGTTATTTAATATCGACATTAATTGATATATTTAAAGCGCTAGGAGTATTAAATGCACTGATTCGTTGCGGCCCTTAAAAGTGATTTATGCTGATAATAAATATTTTTTTGAAAGTCCAAGTGCGATAATAACTCCATTAATTTTGATTAATGACCATTCTTCAAAAGTGAATTTTAACTTGGATCGAATTGAGGCTGCCCCAGAGCGTCGTGTCCAGGTTTTAATTAACCTTGAGGGTTCATGATCGATTGTCCTTGTTGCATTTGCAATTTAACTTTTTGTGTCGCCTTTTGACATCAACATTATAATATTTCAATAATTCAATCTCTACACGATCGTTATGCGCAAGTGATGAATTGGGCAGCCTTCGCGCTGTGCCTTTAATTGCACGTGACATTGTCCAGAATGTGAAAGCGAAAACGAAAAATGCAATTTAAAACTTGGCCGGGAAATTCACCGTGTAATAAATGAGATTCCATTGTAAAGACATACCGCTGTTGAATACTGTCATGAAAATATTTATTTTTGCCGTTATAATTGTTATGAAAAGCTGGTGATCTTTCAATGTAAAGTCTGTTTTGTTAACTACTGAGTTAAATTAAGGAGTTTAGAGATTTCATTATTGTTACATTAGATTACTTAGGCTCAATATCTAAGCTATGCCGTGTGTTGTTCTCTATTGCAAAACTCCGTCCACTCTTTACATTATGTAATTCACACTTTTTTTTCAAGAGTGAATTGTTTTAAAAACTGCAAACGTGGTTTAATCTGTAAATACAAACAACAACGTACATATTGAACCATATTTAATAAAATTTAAAAGCACTTGCACTCTTCTGTCTTTGAAAATCAAATCAGATTAATATACAATTACAATAAAAGCAAACGAAATCAAACAGTTAAACATGCAAGTTGGCAGTGCGCTTGGAGAAAAGCGTTCCGTACATATTGAGGTCATTTGCAATGCAAGATATGCCTGGTATTACCATAAACGGGCAAGTCGGAGGGCAGCCGTCTATCGCGACGACATATAAATTATTCAGAATAAAGTGTCGGTTAACCCCTGACCGGCTACCGGAGGAGTGATGCATCATTCCATCACAGCGAACAGCCGAGGCGGGACCGGGCGGCGGGATACTTTACGAGATTATATCTTGCACCAACACATTCTTGCAAATGAAAGACATTTGCTTATTCCTTCAGTATGTTATATGGTTTATAAACTTACTATTTTTTTCCAATGTCCAACTAATAGTATCTTCAAATCACTTAAGTCTAAGCCCGGCCATTAATTTTATTTATATATAGAAGAAATAATGTAGGAGCCACTGAAGGACTTGGTGTAAATGGAATGGTATGAACGATGGGCTAGGAACCTCTCACTGATGTCCCGTATACATCATGAACCCAAAATAAGAGCTAAAAAGTGACTGTCCACCCTGAAAAGGATTAAGGGAGGTTAATGTATGTAGGTTAAAACCTACTACTCCAGATAAGATAAACGAAATTATTGATATGCTATAAGATATATTTTTACGACTTTCTTCGTCTATATCGATCGTTAAACTGAATGAATACGTTTTTAATAAAATGGTCTTTCATAAAATAGCGGTAGAAATAACCATTAACCCTTAACACAACTTCAACGAGTAATTATAAACTGGTGTCCCGCACTGAAGAATTTCAAGATGCGCTAGTGTGTCTCGAGTTATACTGAAAAGTTACGTGTGTTTGTTGTCGCGTGCACGACTGCATGTTTTCTTAACAGCTTTTGTGAAACGGCCCATTAGGGTTAACTGTACAAAATAATTATAGCAATGTGCCTTTCTATGTCTATGCGCGTGCGCCGCCACCTGCCACCGATCATTGCAATTATTTACTATGCATGAATGCGAGCGCCTAGGCTTCGCTACCCCTAATGAACACTCCAGACTGGTTTTATTAGAACCTGGTGTCTTCGAATAAGTCGCATTAATTTACCTTTTTTCATGTAATAGGGTAAAATTCATTTTTGACGAAGGATGTGTTGGAAACTAAGTTGAATTGGTAAAACTCACTGAAAGAGAGTTCAACGCTCAAGATATAGCTCGCTAGCAATATCCCGTGATAATATAGATCCGCATTATATAATCTTCGTCATAATTTTGGATAATGATGGAAAAATACATGCCGAATAAATATTGATGACCTATTAATGTAAATTAACGACCTTTGATAGTTTATTTGTAACATTCGAGGAAATACGTGGAAAACCTTTGGAGTTTCATTTACGTCCCGATTAGGGCGGAAAAAATTACTTAAAAAGTATTTTTACTTAGAAGCTATTTATAGTGTAATTTATGTATATGATTCTTATGAGCAACGAAGTCTTTAGAAATGTGTGCACAGATATATTTCAAACAATTCACGAATTTTGTAATAAAATAAAAGCTTCTTTTGTAATACTTTGAAGAATAACAATAGTTTGATTTTGTTTGTTCCAATGTGACCTCGTATACCAGTCGTTGCAGTCGAAGAAGAAGCCTTGATACGTCGATCGATGTGCAGATAAGACGAACAGGAATCTTTTTCAATAAGTAAACTAGTCCGAGTATGAATTGTATTCTCATACCAATAATGCACGTACAATCGTAATAAATTACTTTTGACATCAGTTGAATGCAAACTTGTGCGATTCTGTTGTATAGTAAGAAGATGACTTGAAATTTACAATACGTCTTTCTTATGTAACATTTTAAGTAGTCTCGAAGTAGAGTCTACTTTGCTACTAAGGAAAAAAAGCGTAATGTGTTACTCTTGTTGTTGTAACGTATATTGTTTGCAACCATTCTTATTTTCATATATACGAATACATTACGTTTGGTACAAAAATAATTGTATTCAATTATAAGTTGATATAATTCAGCGAACGTAATCAGCTATTAGTTAGTATTAAGAACTATAATTTACAATTGAATTTCAAGCTCAAGTAAAATCATGTCGTGGAGCGAAGTAGATACACCATACAAAAAGAGCCCTATACAGTTAAAATACTGTCTTATTCTACTTTCTTATACATTAATATGATAACCAGACAAACACAATGACGCAACAATGGCTCGCTCCTAAGCTTATGAATATGATTACAAAGAACGGCTACATTTCTCATCAGCATAGATCCAATTGGTTGCAAAATTAGATGCTTACTATAATCCTGATTCGATTCCTATAAAGTCTATTGCAACAAATACTGTTGAAATTAATATTGAAATGAAGGTACAGCATTCGATATCGGGCTATTTCTGTTCGGTCATTCGGCTCAATGTTGATTGAAGTCTTGCAAATGTGCCTTCTGGTTATTTAAATTAAATTTGAAGTAAATACAAGAAAGTACATGGGCGTGTATTTATATTCAAAATATTTTTTATTTTAATATTTATTTTTTTATTTATTTATATATTAGAAATAATTTAAAGTTGGGTCGACGTTTACTTATTTAATCCTTTAATCTTTTTTCCAATATATAGGTTAAATAAAATATTTGTGGTATTTGTTGCACATCATTGCTAAATTCAAAAATTTTCCGTGTACTCAAATCCCGCGCATTTCAATTATTATATTAATTGAAATCGATCAATTAAGATAAGCTTAACGCGTAATGTAATTATGCAAATTATCCACGCACTTTTTTGTTCAAGTACATACATACTACATCATTATATATACATTGCATACACATACATATTAAAAAAGTATGATCATTGATCGAAGCGTGTGCTTAAGCCGCGATGGGAGTCGGCTGTAGGATCGCCGCGAGAGGTGCGGGGCGTGGTTAGACAATTGAATTGATAAGCGACTTTCTAGTAAAATCACGCTGCCGTCACGATTGCATTATTGTTGTCGAAAATATGAATAGTATATTTGATGCCTTGTGATTTTGAGCGTTACTTACACTTTCCAAATACTATATACGTATAAGATTTACGACCTGTGCCTCTCCATATAGTCTGTGATTTTGTTCCAGGGGAGTACATAAGTCGTATGTGTGTCGTCTACCATTTTTGTAGAGTGTGTGCTAATTTCTTAACACACTTACTTAAAATTTACTTATATCATATAATCACACATTATTCAATTGTGTGTATATTGTATAGAAATCGTACAAAGCATTCGCCGATTTAAATACGATTAACAGTTATTATATAAAATAAATAAAAATAAAGCTTTAATTCATACGAAACCAAAAAAATTATCAAATGTCTGTCGTTCACTTATGCTAAATGTAAGTACCATCCTACACGTATAGAAAATAATATCTAGAGCAATTGAATAGCATTAGAAGAATTTTCATAGAATTCAATGAACAATGTCGAACAAACAAGAGCTTAGCCATATCGAGCCAGCAATCAGCGATCGTTCTGAGAATTTGGAAATCACGATCTGCAATTGAGCATATCGATTAAATGGTACAATGTACTAATGCGGAGCAGCCCAAAAGAGCTTTTGGCCGTTCCATAAGAACCTTGAAATTATCATGGCCACTTGAAATAATTAGTTCAAAGACAAAGTTTATAAACGTAGGTAGTAAACAACATCATTTAAAATTTAAAGGCACAACAGCAACTATTTATTTTTATTTTACCACCATATCACTAACGTTTTACATTCGTATACCTACACGCTGTGACTTGGCAGTCACACTAAAACATACCGACTATTTGTGCGTCTAAGTATGTCTTTGTTGCGACAACGCCCTTTCAATTTATGGCCTATAAATAGTACGAGAATATACCATTATTGAATTCGCTTTCATACATTTACATAACAAGTCAAAACAGTCTATGTTATTCAATCAACTCTAAATCCTTATCTATCCTAGTTTTCCTAAAACATTTTTTTTACATTGCTAAATGTCGTAACTAGGCTTCTCAAGCGCCATAGTTTCAAGTTTCGGCACCTGATTGTATATACTTACAGACATATCTGTATAAATATTACGATTTATTATGATATGTTATGTTAGAAAACAAAGAGAGATATCCTATAAGTTTTGTCGATTCAATTATTTAACAGTTTCAGTGACAAAATAGGATCATTGAATACAGTTCCTTTGTTATCGCAGCCGATATTTTCATTAGATGTGCATATATTTATTTAGTTAGATAAAAATACAGCTTACTGTGTACATCATTCTAAAAGTCATAATTGTTAAATATTATATAACTAGATAATCCTATTGGGCTTACGTCGTATACAAGTATGTAAACGATTGAATCATATTCAACTTTTCAAATGAAGACTCTTCATATCAAAACGACAAAATAATAACATCAACAGTTTGAACACTTCGCTGATTAACGGACAATACTTTCTAATTAGTCAAACAAGGCACAATGAATGCTCAACATTATGTAATCCTCCAACTTTTAGATTGAGCAAAGCCAAAAAGCTCTTGAAATACAAGTTAGGTACACACACCTAATACTTCTAAAGGTTTTATTATTGATTTCGAAAATTTATTTTATAAACTATCTACTTTATTTTTGATGTGATACATGGTTTACAACAGATACTTTATAATACCTATACGATGAGATGTAGGTGACAACGATGTTTACCAATATTGTGTGATCACTTGTATGGTCACCCATCCAGACACTGTTCAAGCTCAGAATTACTTAACTTTTGTGATGTAAAGGGAACCAGTATGCTATCACGGCTGCCGCCTTTATATCTGTTTTATTATAACACGTGTACTTAAAAAGTACTTAAGTATCAAAAGCAATTTATGTAAGATCTTGAATCAAAAGTAGTTCTCTAATATAAATTTAAACTAACTCATTGTTGTTGAATCCATAATGTTCATTTTAGTTTGAAGTTTGAAGATAGACACAACCAACACTTTCACCTTTCAACTTCCGGATTAGCATTATTATAATAGGAAAGCTGGCTCATCTCAAATCAAGCCTTTAATTTAATATTTATAACAGGTAATGTTTATTTGTATGTACCTTTCGAGTACTGCTCTCCCTAGGGCGTGGCTACATTGAAACGATCAAATTAGCTGGCTGAATTATAAATATATATATATATATATATATATTGCATCTGCTGTTCTTGTACAACTGGTTGTGTTTTTATTTAGAAATCTCATAATCCTGTAAAAGATTAGCAATGAAACCTAAAGTTTATAAACATTAAAAAATTTTCAAAATAATCTTATGTAATTTTTTGATACTATTGGCTATTGTTTTTCTTTATTATGTATTTTACTTAATCCTCAATTAGTATTTAGGAATAATCTGTCTTACATACATGGTATATAATTCAAAAATATGCTTGCAATCTCTCACCAATGGTGAATGATCTGATTTTTACTTTATTTATAATCGATCTTTTAGCTGACCATCGTAACCAATGTGAACACAGCTTTATAAGTAGAATCGCCATAGTCCACGATTCGTGTCAAGTAAAAAGGTCGACCGAATTCATCGGATGTAATTCTAGTTTATACTTAAATATAATTTAAACTTTCTTTTTCCTATTTGGAAAAACACATTTCGGTAACACTTATTACTTTTTATGTAATGATGTTTTTGGTATAACTCACGTGTGTCTAATTTAGCTTACGAGTATGTTACGGTTGCTTGTCTTTGCTTTATGTACTGTTACCTTTTTAATTGGATTTGTTAAATATTATTTTGTAGAATAATATGTATTTATGAGTACCTTGGAAACTTTAGATAATTTTGATTTTATATTTAGTTCTCCCGAATGTGTATCATAAGTGTTTCGAAAATAATAACTACTGAGCAGCTTAATACTTAATATTAGTGCTAACTGTTTGGATAAAGTCGTAATATATACTCGTATATTGTATATACTAGAGTGCATGAGTTTACCTATACTTTTTAGTTCACATATCTTTGCTAGAATTTGTCTAAGTTTACTATTATTATCAGTGCCAATGTATCAAATATTATGCCCTGAAACCCTTCCATTTATTAGCACTGGGAAAAAATACACTTATTGAAAATCTTACAGATATTTTACATAAAAGTAGGTGTATAACTGGATCTGTATACTTGTCTTTTCACATTGCGACAGAAAGCTCATTGTTCCATAGTCACGATGTATGTACGTGTCAGATGAATAAATATCAGAGTGAGTGCCTCGATTTATTGTTGCCAGAATCGGACAGTTGATGACTGAATAAAACATATCGTTGCATCCGTAAAGTAAGTTGTAACAACATGGCCGAGAAAATGATTATTTCGTTTGGATAACATCACCGCGGACGCTGGCTTTCTGCTGCTTTAATCTGATCACCGTGTAACGGATTAATACTAAAGACGAGTTGCATCGCTACTGGTCATAAAGCCACGAAGGTCATAAAGCGAACACTAAAAAGCTTTTTTATAAAGTGATACATTTTAGCAATAAACCAATCTATCTCCATTCATTCCGCAGACATTATTTTCCATATTTTTACGTGTAAAACGCGCAAGGCCATCAAGTATAAAAAATGTAAACCTGTTTTTGTTCTATTTTTGTTCGCGAATAAGAGTATCGGAACACCTATTTGGAAAAGGCGCCGAGAGTACTGCGTCGAGACAACGCGGACGGTCCAGGAAGTCACTTGTCTGCGAACTGTATCATTTTGCACTGCTCCACTATACTCGTATATATAGCCGATACCTATATATACGAGTATAGTGGAACAGTGCAAAATGATACAGTTTTCAATTATTGAACTGCACTCCTTTATTATTTAAAGCTAT
Organism: Leucoptera coffeella; assembly: GCA_030578115.1. Classification (NCBI taxonomy): domain Eukaryota; kingdom Metazoa; phylum Arthropoda; class Insecta; order Lepidoptera; family Lyonetiidae; genus Leucoptera; species Leucoptera coffeella. Next base: position 772,490 of record JAMBLF010000009.1, read on the forward strand.
AACCAAGATAATAAAGTAATTGATTGATTTCTGTATCTATATTTTTATACGGACTCTGGTTTTGATCAAAATACATGGAACACACAAATACTCACGTCCTTCTTCCATACATCCTTTAGTCACATCTTACGATATGCCGGGAAGATAGTTATAGTGGGAATTCTATTTCCGTCCCATCCCAGCCTGAGAAAAGTAAATTTAACATACTATTTGAATAACAATAAGATTAAGCTTAGGGGCATGGATAACTGTTATTGGTCGTTCTCTTGTTTGTCCTCGTGGGATAATGAGCTAGATCCACATGAGGTGAGTGGACTTTTAAGCGTCTTTAGAGTGGCTCTCGCGATACCCATCGCTTGTTAGACGCGAGCTTCGAGGACATCGTATTTATAAGGTACTGGGGCTATTCATTTTGCATTTTAAAATGATATAATACTATAAAATTGAAACGTTTCGATACATTTCAGTAACTTTTTTATCGACGAGAATTTTGTTAGTTTTTAAAACTTCAAAAAAAGTAGTGGAGTAGATTAAGTAGAGATGCCATAAAAAATTAAATCATAATAATAAATTATGTCGTTTTATTATGTGTTCAAGTATGCTTGTATGGCATGCCACGGCACATAAAACTCGCGGATGTTATCTCGCAACATCTAATCAATCAGTTGGCAAACATGAGCATATCGGGGTAATTTATAAATGAGATTTTGATCCGAGATAGCTCTTTAGGTCAGAACATTTTGTGGCGAGGCTCAGCTTTATCAGTACCTTTACGGTTATTGGCACACAAGCTTTGTAGCAAAACCGCAACATCGGAGGTTACGTCGATGCATATCTGAAGAAATCGACGATCGAATAAAAATTGTAATTGCCCATAATGGACTAGCTGATGCAACTTATTAACATCGAAGTATATATACGATTGTTTGATGCAAATCTTCACAAGAATGGTGTTATCCTTCGGACTAGCTTAATTATATTGATCATAACTTTTTGATTTAGTTAAATTTTTGTAATAAAATGAGAATAAGGACCATACCAAAAATGTTCCAGCTTTAGCCTTGGCAAACTGGGTCCCACTGGTCAAACGCATCCTTAAATTAATAGTCATCATTAAACTCTCGTCTACGTCAAAATGTTTGACAGTTGTCAAGTTTATAATGTTTTTGTAAATCATAAATCTGTATTTCCCTGTTGCGATATGTCACATGGGCTGCGATGCAGTGATAAGGGACCTCGTCCGACACGCATTAAGCCAGGGCAACATTGTGTCAGCTCCGCGGGGCGCCCGATGACAACGCTTTTGCCCAACATCACTCCTTTCAACATAACACTCAAAAATAGAATTAAATTACTCTCCTTTGTTAAGCCGACTGTTAAGATAGTGAGATAAAATGAATTAAATCTACTTTTTAGCGGCCCTCGACGATGATTGGGATGATAAAGCAGTTGGATATAAATTACAGTCGCATTAGGCAATGACTATATTTCGAGATGCATTGTTTAGCCGAGCACGGGTTGCTGGGCCCTCGATTTAAGAATTGAAGGTGAGGAGATGGTAACCCAGGAATGGTGATTCCCACGGCTTCGGAAAAATAAGTGAACGACTCTGGTGACTGGTCCAGTGGCGACGCTATTGAGACATTCAAGGATTAAACGATATATCAGTTCAAACGCAATCCTCTCATGACCTGGCCTTGTGGTGTCCGTGTTCTATTATTCGAAAGTACAAAATGCAAATATACATTTGCATCTTCAATTATCCCGCAATAGACTACCAAATAAATAAATTAAAAACTAGCTGCCTATGTGCCGCTTGTTGTAGGACTAGGGATTAATTAAATATATTGGGCGATAGGTTAGTTCTAATGATGTTGCAAACCTAGTAGCAATTCTAAAAGTGACAAAGGAAATGTTGTTGCCTACATTCTGTCCACCGTAATAGACTCTTCTGCCAATAGTAGTACACATTCGTAACGTGGGAACCCAGCGCTTAAGCCCAGATTACTTGGCGGTAGATCCCAATCACCTTGAAAAATGAATTAATAATAAACACCGATGGTGAACGATGCTTATCTGCCTAAGCTCAATGGAAGATCGTCTTAATATAATTTGATAAACTGTAATAGTTACCCCTGATTTTATCGTAGGAATCCAACTTTGAAATCGAGGTATGTTGCAATTTTCGACCTAAATACAGGGCTACTGGCTTGTTATAACAATTTCTTTCGTTAGGCAGTATACTCGTACTTAAAGAATTCTTGTGTAGTAAATTTGCTCTTATTATAAGGATGTTGCCATCGAAAAAGTTAAACAAAGACACTATTTCGTGATGTTTTCCATCGGCAAAGAAGTAATAATTAATTGCGACAATTTACCATGGAATTATATGAAGTTCAGAACATGCTTATTAGTGTAACCTCCATATTTAAGATCAAGATAATATATAGCAACTTTATTTGACCAATGGCTTTGCTTGCGCTAATTTAAAAAATGTTTTTACATCTGCTTAAATAATTATTTAAGCACATTTACTGGATTCAGATTCCGATGATCGAAATTGATACCGTCGTAACAGTTTAATAAACCGAGGAATTTATTTCAAAAGTACTGCTGTTTAATTCAGACTTTTCTCTGTAATGAGTCCACTACCTTATCGCTTACATATGTAATTTTACCAATGATAGCGCATGAAACGCGAGTTTTACGACGACTTGTCTAATAAAACAATCGATTGTGGAAGAATTCGATTGCATATTTCCTTATTTATCAATAAAATGCAGATTATAAGTTGGGTGGCCGGCATTATCGAATGACATCATTACTGTTGATAAATAATAAGGTTACGAACATAGTAATTGAAAATGGAATAAAAGCTTGACAATAAAAATGATTTTCTTGCTATAAAGTTTACATCGATATATTTAATTTTTATTCTTGATTCCGGTGTTTAAAGAACTTTTTACGCGAAATTTAAAATATTGTCATTGCATATTTATTAGTTATTACAAAGCTCCTATCTCATTGTTAATGAAATAAACGATGCGATTAAGTTAATTTATTGCAGTTTTCTTTCAGAATAAAATAAGAAGCATCTCTCACCATCCACCTCTTAGAGGTTGCTCATTAATTATGAAATATTTAATGTTGTTATTGTTCATTTAGAGTATATAGTGACGTGTTTTATTGAATATTTTATTCATTATAATTGTATAAGAGTCATTCATAAATATGTAAATATTACATGATATAAAGTGAAGTATTTCTAATAGACAACACCTACATACATTTTTTAACAGGTAAATATTGTGTATATTTTATTTTCTTTTGGATCCTCTTTTTTGACCATTGCCTCTTGCTGTTAAGTCCAATTGTCCTCCGTTATCAGTGCTCCATTAAAACGACAATCAAAATGACACAGTGAAGCCTTTTAAGCGAGTCGTGAGTCTGCTGCGAGAGTAATTAACGGAAAAGTTTATTGTGCGAAAGATATTTCCGAAGCAATTTGTTGGTATGTACTGGTCCCAGGGATGTCAACGTTATTTATTCTAGCACGTAAAACGGTAATGTTCAGTTGAATATTCTATGCTAGTTTATTCGATAATAATAGCATTGTTTATTATTGAGATACTCGTATTATTTCATCTCTTAATCATAAATTTTGTTTACAGACACAATATAAATTTCATCACGTGGCAATGAATAATCAGTTATACTCGTAAATAAAGAGTATAAGATGCGATAATAGTGTTTTATGACATAAAATATTATTTATAAAGTCTCAAACAAAAATGGCTTCTTTATCATTAAAGGCGTATAATTATTCAAATAAATAAACGAAATAAAACATATATCAGAAGTAGATTAAGCGTGTCGCTTAAAATGTACAAATTAATGATTTTACAATTATTATTACTGCATATGTACTCGTATATGTATCACGATTCTTATGTAAAATTATTTCAGATATATACGAGAATAACATCGATTGTACGTCGAAATGCATCATCATCATTAGTCGGTAGCCAATTTTAAATGTTGGCAAACAAGATCTTGCTTAATATTGCTTTTAAACTTACCAAAGACTGTGACAAATTACCAGATATAACTTCGTGACAAATACATTACATTGGATGCACTAATTGTTCATTTCGCCGCTTAAAGCCACTTCGACTTGGACGTATTTAAAAGCTTAGGTCATATACTAATTAGTGTAAAGTGCTCACTTCTGATTTATGTTCGTAATCAAACTGGAACAAGTACTAAACAGACTAGTTAAGCTATACACAATGTCTAATGATAATTGTGACTCGTGTTCATGCAAATAAACAAGTCTGTAGATTAATACTATTTAATGAAACATAAAATAAACATTTCGAGACCGAAGAAGCTATTATAATAAAGGATTTCCAGAACTCAATTTAATAATTATCATTATTCCTTATCACTATAGCGCATCAGATGCTATTCATTGATCACCTGCTATTAAAGTTAATGCTCATAAACTGGATAACGATTCAAGTGAATGCTGCTGTGTCGCGTGTCCGTGCATAATTTGAGTTTATAAAAAGCTAGATATCGGTTTAGTTGCTTGTCTCGTGCCACTTAATCCTTAAGCCGACTAGTCGCCGACGCGCCGGTAATGGGGCAGATGCACCCGCGCCTCGCAGGGGCAAATCTTCATTCTTAAAGACTTCATATTAAAGAATAATTCCGTTTATAGAGACGGCCTATCACAGCAACATCTCAGAGGAAAGGTGTTTAAGTTTAATTAAGCCGCACTTGTCTTTTTGTTTAATCATTGATATGTGCTTCTATGTGTGCGGCAAGGCACGGCGATGCTATATGTTGTTGTAAATGTTAAAATAGTTGTTCGTCAAAAAATTTACAATATTTATAAACATGTATCAAATGATGTAATCATTTATAACAGAAAAAGAAAACACTTCAATATTATACTATACAACATGTAGACCATCATGAAAATCCAATAAATATTAAAGGTTTTTAATCAATAGAGCCACTTATCTCAGTTTTCATCAAAAAGGCGTTTATTAAAATTGTGCACGAAGAATAATTAATAGATTGAAATTTATCGAGAAAAACTAAATAGCTAAGAACTGAAAAATTGCTTGAAGACCTAGTACGTGCATGCTTATTACATCCTTCTATTCATAAATTAAAATAACACGGTGTTTGAATAACCGCTCATTCCCGTATAAAATATGTGTTAGTAATTATAAACTGAAAGTTGTCAGAAGCACATGCTTTGTCCAGTTTTAAAACGAGTAATAGCGCGAATATCGTATTAATTTTCTTAGGAAGGAGGACACTTCTTGCACCCGTCAACAGTTATAATTAGATCTTGGGCTGAAAAAAGTGTAACTAGTTTCAACCCCTCGTAGTAGGTAACGATAACATCTTGAAATAACCACAAGGCTGTAGTTTTTTAACGTTTGCTAACGGTACCTCTGAGTAAAACACAGTGTTTTCACGGGGCTCGTTACCAACAGTTTTCTTTTGTCACTGTTATACACAACAGTCGTCTTAGTTTTTATGCCGACAATTAAACAGTAGTATTTAACTTAATCATATACTTCGGTTTGTGTTTCTTTTTTAAATTTACGCTAAAGTACATCTAGATTTACTAACATTATTAACTACGAGATATAACGGAGAAAGCTCTTGGGGTGTACTTTATCAAATTGAAATTTAATACAAATACAATTAATGCAACCTGTGCTTACTTACAGAAATGCGAATATATAATTAATCAAATATTCATCAATCACAACGCTAATTATCACACTGTACGCAAACCTTTGCATCTACTTTGCACAACCAAAGTACATTTTAATAGGTATCACTCTTCACAGTGCCAGTAACTCAGAGCCACTACCTTCGTATTGCGATGTTACGTGTGCGATACTATTCATTAGTACAGGCAATGGCCACTCACACGTCAAATTAGCCTACCTCGCGTTTAATTAGACAGAGCTCAGGCTACTTGCAATTAGATGCTGAGACCGTCTCTCACAGATCGACTGAATGGTGTACCTAGTCGTTAGACGCAAAACTTTATCTCAGACCAACTGGCCTATTGGTTAACTGTATATATGTGATAATGTTTGGTAAATATTAGGATAATCTGTGGTTAAAGGCCATATAAAAATTTCTTTCTTTTTTACATTTTTATTGATATTATTTTATTGTTCCAATAGTTAATGCGGAAGTTAAATTTTATTATTGATCTTGATATAAAACTTTAATAATCACAGTTTTTTATATTTATATGCAAGCACTAGCTTACTAGAAACTTAAAGACTGGAATATTGTAATTATTGTAAATCGTGCAATGCATTACACGTGTAAGATAAACAAATTTTTCAGGGGCAACCAGTTTTTTTTTGTTTAGTGTCTATAAACCTGTCGAAAATTATTTCGTACTTTTACTTTTATTTTATAAAATTTTATACTATTATATTAAATAACTCATTAATATATACAGCCGTTATGATAAAAGAACAGTTACACGCAATTGGAACTCTAGCATTCTATTTAGTAAGTCTATAAAAAGACAATTATTTTGTCGATCGTATTACAGAAAATGTATTACCTCAATTATTTTCTTAGCATCGATAAATTGGTAGGTGTAGTACAAAATGCGTTATTAATCTTAATTAATATGACTTGTTTCTACAGCTGCGCATCTACTATTAATATTAACTAGCTCATAACTGTTTCCACCAAGAAATATTCAAACCTACTTAATGAAGACTGACACAATGAGAGATTTTAGGGATTATATTTAATTACAACTGTAAGTAGATACCTGAAATATTAATAATATTACTTATGAATAAATAATAATAGAAAAAATTTAAAAGAAATTATTTATAAAAATTGTAAAAAAACTAGGTAATTATTATGAATAATTGAATAGCAGTTTAACGGCAAATATAATAAGAAATTTATTCTGTGAATGAAAGTTGTCCCGGCTGCCGTCATCGGGGATCACGAAGCCAATTAAGACAACGACCTGACATATGAAAATGGATTCGCCTCATCAATATAATTTGCTCGGGGAGCATCCTGCACTAGTTATTAATAGACCCGTTCTAGGCACGTGCCGATAACTTGTTTCAAACGACTTAATTGTCCCTTGCATCCTTGCGCACAACACTTTCATTAGATGCAGGTTGCAGGCACATCTTTGAAGAAACATCTTGTGGCGCTAACCCAAATGTTAGGTGTCATTATGCTTAATTAATATGTAGTTCTTTAGCAACAGTAGGTTCTTTATATTTAGCATGCTCATGAGCAGTATGTTCTTGATGGCACAGATTAATTAAGCAAATATGACAGTCATTTCCTACCAACTTCCTTTGCAAATAGTTGTCAAGCATTTAAAGTTTACGTTTGGCACAATTAATGTAATTAAAAGAAACGGTTCCAGGGCAGGTGTCGAATAGCGACTAGCGCCTGCGGGCCTAGTAGCCGCCGCGTGGCCCTTGAGTGACACTGCTGCGGCTTTAGCGGTTAATCAGCTGCCTCTCGCATCGGTTACCAACATCTAGTCGACATTAATCGAATGCAAACATCGTATCGATTAATTACTGCGAAAATAATCGGTGCATCCATTGCCTTGGAACGCCTTCAGTTTAGTAAATCGATCCTCGCATAAATCGATTTACGTAGCGTTGTGAAAGCCAATATTCTTAGTAGGAAACGATGTCTAATAAACAAAGATTAAATAAATTACCTCGATATTACAACAAATTGGTAAAACTAGTTGATCGCCTCCACCGCTTGCATATTGCAAGGCAAGAATCTGCATGCATAATCATTTTAATCAACTTTTGGTAGACAAAAACTAATCGCATTTGTATGTAAATCACATTAAACGATCTACCATCGTGCAAATGTTTTAGCGGGACATTTATTTAAATCAATATTGTATTTAAATAAATCCATTATTAGAATATGAATGGCATCAAAAGACGTTGTAGTAGATTGTAGATAGATATCTAGTCTGTTTTTCTGTCCACAGCGGTGGCGTCCATCACACATAGGAGATAAGTCAGTCGTGGACTGATTAGCCATTAACCGGTCGCTCTCTCGCCTCGCGCGACCCTTCCCGCGACTCCAGCCTTAAACTGTTTATAGTCTCACGAATGTTCCACTTTTACTTCTATAAATTACTTTTAACTGATCCATTTGGTGTCCGCTTTTATAAACTGCTATTTCTATCTTTAGTTAGCTCAGAAACAAACGATGCCATTGCTTCATCATGTTTATTGGCTGTACTCGTGTTTACTTGTACTTGCACATTAATTACGATATAATACGTATATCCAGTAAAGTTCCATTGTTTTTTCATTCTTATTCAATACTACTTCTACTATATTGAATATTTTGTTTATTGCTACATAGAAAATAATGTTCACGGTATTAAGTTCAAAATGTTCCCAGAATAACTCAATCGATATAAATTCGTTTGCTTCCCTGTTAAGGCCGTGCCGTATCGAATTGCACGTCCCATTCCGAGAGGTATTGGCCGGCTAATTCGCGACTTCACCCATCTCAGAGGCCATTAACTATGGCTGAACCGGGAGAGTTCTCATTCAGGCCACGGCTCAAGACAGGCCCCTGGCTCAAACATCTTTATGACTCAATTCATGAAGAGGAATTATGCGTTTAGATCTCCCATTAGTTTAAACAGTGCACTTCCAATTATTTACGACGCAGCTCTCTACCTGCGGCGAAAATATTGTGTAATGCTTTATTATGCTGAGAAAAGTTTAGCTGTTGCAAGTGCTTTGCCCGCGTTGTTGTTGGGCGTTTAACATAAATATCAACTCAATATTCAGACATATTTAGTGTTATACGCAATTGGTTTGTTAATGCTTCGACATAATGTAAAGCAGAGGTAGCTCAAGTTTCGTAAAAAATCTATTTTGGCTGCTATACCTAAATTCAATAAAGATCATATCAGCCGTTACAACATAATTTTGTATCAAGTTTATACTAGAATTAATTAAGTTATGTAAATGTACCTGCCGATACCCTAGTTACGCGTAGCAACAAGAGAAAAAAGAATGTTCAATGAAGGATAAAGCTGTGTAGTTATGTTATTAGTAATTCATAATAGTAATTATTTTTAAACTAGAAAAGTTTTATAGATAGAGTTATAATTAAATGCACTTTTGGGGAGGCGTAACGTGTCAGTGGAGTGAAAGTATTTACGTGGATGGGTAAAAATAGGGCTCGGTGATAGCTGTCGATGCCTCTAGAGAGAAACAAGTCGTGCTGTGTTAGTGTATGTAGACTAAGTAGTGTATTATAGAACCTTTAATAAGTAGTACGGGTTTACTGCTAAGCCCAATATACTCGTAAATAAGCTCAACTCGTTGAATTCTTTTTAAAGAGGGCACTATCATAATTTAGCTATATAGCTATAAGTATTTATTTAGTAGTTTTGGCAATGTTATCGAAAAGGCTTAGGGATCGTGGTCTTGATAGGCTTTCCCGAGATTTTTTGGCCCAGAGGTTGTTGGCCAGCGGGGCAACGCTGCTAGTGTGCTGGGGGCTTTTGCTTCTGGGTGCTAAATTCGGGACACTAGTGGCGCTGTGTAAATATTTACTTTTCGTTAGATTTAAGTTTTTTTTTATGTTTTACTTTGTACATATTTAGTATAATTTTGTTTGTTAAACTTAATTTGTCATATATTGTATAATAAAAATTAGTAGGAAAATAAAAATATTATATTCCAATAAAATATTGTAAAAAAGTAAGTAAAAGTAAATAATTTATATTGTCTAAAAATAAAATGGTATCGATTATTGATAATTGTTCAATATTATTGCTATACAAAATATCCAAAAGTATTATTTAACCAAACACATAGAATTTGGCTATTAAACATCTATTAACTATTTTTACTACCACTAAGTGAAAATTCTATGAAACCCTACAAAGATGACACTAATTAATAGCGTAGAGCTGTATAACAATAAACAAAGCTCATCGTGATCCCCAATGCATGATACGTAGTTCGTGCCAATGCTAATGAGGATGCCAATAATCGTGTTTAGGTTTCTTTTTGCTCTCAGCCAGTTATCTTCATGGCTCGTTGTGGCTTTTCTAAGGACATTTTGTCTCTGAATACAAATGTGTATTCGTAACGTCAGCAATTATTATATTTTCTATTTTAGGATTATTTGATAAATTGGGACAGGTTCTAATGACTCCAAAAGGCTTTCAAAAACCTGGAAATTTCAGATATCTCACATTTTTTGTCCTAAATGTACTGAACGACTAAGTAAGAAACGAACTACACCATACAATTAATCTACTTTGATTATTTACCTTTGAAGAACATGGTAAGTTAATCTACTTAATCTTCAAGATAAGTAAAAGACAGCGCGAATACAGGTGCCGTAAGCTAACCACTGTCTGTTTAGGTATTTAAAAATACCATTCATGATAACCCGACCCCTTGACTATTGACTACAAGGGATCTCTACTAAGGTTTATTTATATACCTGTCCAATTAATAAGTTAATATGAAAACACTTGCACTCCCATCTTTGGTATGATTCACATGCTACAGAGTTTTATAGATAAACAAATAATAAATCAACAAAGAAAGGACACTTTGTTTAATATAATATCTTGTTAATAACGACGCTTAAGCTCGAGCTATCCATAATCAAGTTGGAGCAAAGCGCAGACAATAAGTCAGTACAACAATTGCGCTGTGTTGAACATTTACCACCAGATAAGACTGACAAAACCCGGAACATGCCCTACCACTGCACATATAGATACATAAACATATCCGAGCTTGTTGAATACATTATCTTTTACTATATGCAATGTAATGAATAAAATTTTACGACGTATTCATTGTTTGAATGCTCATGAAAGATTATTTTGAATAATTTTATTGGCTCTACAAAACTGGAGGCACCTAACTGTGTTTTATGAATAGTGCAATTTAGAACACGCAAACCGCAAAACATAAACGTGAGCGCTAATACTAGTTGCAAGCTCGGCTCGAGATTTGATGTAAAGTTTCCGTACGCGTGCTTCAACGAGCATCAGATATTTGACCTCAATTCATCGTCCTATTCTGGTGCACTTTTACCTTATATTTTTAATTAATTTACTTTAAATATATGCGTAAAAATGACTATAACATTATATAAAAAAAGTGTTGGAACGGTTTTAATTCTGTTATACCATCTTAAGAACCAACTCACACAAATTCTACTTTTCACCAGATACTAGTTGTTTGTAACCCGGTCTATTTTAATTACATGATAAAAGTTCCTTGTTATTTTAATAGCAGTGAATCGTCATATTTGTTATTAATTGGAGTTAAATATCTTGCATGTCAGAGTTACGACTTCTCAATCGAAAGCTTTTCACAGAATAATCTCACAAACAAAATTAAATATACATCGAGGTCATTTTAATCGGTTTGTTTCATGTATTCAAACATCGGTACGCAATGTTAAAACATACAAGTCACAAAAATACATCTTTATCTGTCAGGCCGTTTTAATCATCATTCACCAGTGATTTGCCTTAATACATCAACGTCAACATCGGTGTACTAAAGTATTAAATAACGAACTATTCTCAATACACAGTCATTTATATTTATACATGCATTAAAAATACAATAAATCTGAGCATCTTGTATTGAAGTCTTGTAGAAAATACAACTTTATAGTTTTGCGTATTATAGTCTTGTGTTAGCTGGGATGTAAAATAATGCTAACTTGCTGTTTTCCTTATTATTGCCATTGCCGATATTGAAGCTAATGAACGAGGAGATATTATGTGTCTGCGGTCTTGTACATCTCACAACGTATTAAAGAACATACATTTATATTATAATTGTTGAGATATGATACAAATGGATAAATTAACATTCGCAGTTTAAATATAGACTATATACTTAACGACGCTCATGCATTGTAAAGAGCGGCAATTCGATATAAATTATCGTTGCCATGGTTACCCTCTACTGAAGCCCAATAAGCTGAATATAATTGATCTTGTCAAGTGAACTGAGGTCCCTGAAACATTTGGCTACTCCAAATGCTGCAGAAATATGGTTCGAAAATAAGCAGCCGTCTCCCTTAAGTTTTGTATTGCACCTCGCATACAGGAATAGGTTTACCCGGAATAAATAATGTGAAACAAATTTATATTCACACGAATTACGCACCTGGCTTATCAATTTTGTGACCGCATAATCAATAGCGATAATTTGTTCACCGACACGAAAAACATACTGAAAATCAACCTCGTTCATATGAATACATTTTGTAGGACCCTAAGTACCCACCAAACGGTGGTTTTGAATTTAGGTAATTACTATAATCAAATGGTTGCCGTAACCACAAATTATGCTTCAGTGGGTCCAGTTAATTCGCGATGTCCTGTTAATACCTAATTTGCTTATCAAAAAGATACACTTGACTTTGAAATTTGTTTTTGCTTCACTATACATTCTATAGTCAAAACCTCGGAGAAATAAGATTTTGGTCCCTTTTAATTTTAGTCTCGGGCTGTGAGGATATTAATATGGAATATTAGGGACAGGTTGCTAGCTCATCGACTAATAGAGCCCAGTTACATTTGCGCCTGTCTAAGATAGTTCGCATTATATTTACATGAAAACTAACACGGGATATTTAATTATTAATAGCTCATTTGCGTATTAAAGGTCCCATGACAACAAGCAGCTAAAATTCATTTGCGAATCTTAAACGAAATGCATATTCATGAGTTGTTGTAACGTAGCATCACACGCAATTCCTTTAATCATTCTTGCAATACGTCAAATTTTGAATGTGGTTTCATGCGATGCCGTGGATGAAATTTAATTTATGTGTAAGTGCGGCAGTATTCATGTTTCTATAATCAATCACCAGATAGTTATGAAAGTGGTCGCTAATATTTGCAACATCGATGAGCTAGCGCTATTATAATACCATAAGCAGAGACGTGTTATCATAAGTCGCCTAAATGATTAATAATGCGTTATTACAAGTTAAGACATTACTTTCCATACTGACCTATGGGGCAGCCTCTGATTTGCAACGTTGCCAAGGTAACGTTAAAACAAGTTTTAGTTTGAGGTAGGTTAAAAAAAGGTTAAGTTTAATAAAAGCGGAAATGTGTCCGTTAAACGAGTAAAAGTAATTAATAAGTTTTTTTTTCTTAGTTTAAAGTAGCATGTTAATAGTTGCTTTTGCTATGTGATTAGGAATTTTGTTTTTGAATGAGCCCGAAACTTCAATTTACTGATATAGTCCGTACCCGTTGAGGATTTCTGTAGCGTGTAGTTTTTTTGTATTTATCTTTATTGACAAGCAAGTCGTTCTTGAGTAAATTTATTACGTGGTTTGAATCAGTGTAATTTTTTCTCTTTATAACGCATAGATTGTAAATAAAATGATGTATTTGAGATAACATGTGATACAAATTTTCATCAGGGCAGTAATATAAGCAACTTGATTTCTTGTTCTAAGATTTATGATCCGTTTTATTAATGTCAAGTAATAAATGCCCCAAATTAAAACTAATAAAGAAAACAATTTCCGTCAATCAAAAATTTATCAATGGCTGTTTTAAATCTTAAATGTTTCATTTCATTCAATATATCGTTCAAACTTCAAATAAAACCAATCAATGTAACATGTAGAGAACACGCAACGAATGCGTAAGCTCAAACATCCGGTTGAATTTTCCCATGATGACTAACATCAATAAGATTTCAAAGAATGTAATGAAGTAATAACGGCGACACTTATCGCAATAAATGAGCTATTGAAGCTGGTATAATCTTATTTCGGCTTCTGATCTATTACATATTGTCCTACGCATCGTTACTTGCAATCTTATCTCCGTATCGTGGGACAGAGCGCCTTCGCCCGCCTAAGCCTCACCGAGATCACCTATCGCTTATTTAATATTACAGAGACTTAAGTGAATGTAGGTCACACGAACAGGGTCTACTCGCATTAAAAAAATATAGCGCATCAATAAGTCCTTAATAAAATCCGCATTCAATTAAAAAATAGCCATTGCCTTCGATACCACGCTCATTAAGTTTTTTTCGGACAAGTGAACGTGTGAATTATTGCTTCTGTCGTTTAGCCATCGCAATTTATACCGGCGTGGATCTTGGCCCGGTATTGCTGTAAGGAAATTATTTACGGATAATTTATTTTTTATTTATTAGTTGCATTACCTTTTTTTACTTAATTATAGAATTATCTTGACGAAATCTCTTATAGGAGCATATCGCTCAGAGCTTTTTTTCAATACAACTTGATACATTGGGAGATACAACTTATATGGACTTGTCCCGAAACCTTTTGTTCTACATACATACATACACATCACGCCTGATTTCCTGTAGAGGGGTAGGCAGAGATCACGGATCCCCATTTGTCCCGATCCTGACAGACCACTTCCGGTTCATTGATATTCATACATCCTATCATACACTCTCGGCGGTTATAGGTACTCCTAACGTCACCTTTTTTCAATATAGCGTCTATCTAACTGTTATATGTCTTATTAGGCCGGCCCTTTTGTTCTCTTTAGGCATATTATGTTCATCAAAATAAAAAAATGGATATTGTTACATACATTTTGGTAGAAATGAAACACTTTTTTTCGGGTCGATGTAAAATTCTTTTTTAAATAACTAAAGATTAGTGACCATTACTAAATAATGACTCTGATGCAAATCGAAGGCTGTATATTCAGTGGTGTTCATCCGTTCCTTATCCGAGAAGGCTTACATGTATCAAAACTTAATGGAAAATTCTTTTATTCAAAATCTCATCACATACTCTTACGCACAATTGGAACACAAACGTGTGAGATGTATCACTGTTACATTTTGTTAATCTGAGATTGGGTTTTTACAGTTGCCTGCCCAAATGGGATTTCGTAAGTGTCAACCGAACCACTTGGGCTCTGGAGGATTACCCGTCGTGTGGGGCTTGGTGACACCCGCTGATAAATGCGCATGATAAACGACTAGACTTCAACAATGATCTAGATCGTGATTCTAGACACTTAGCAGGCTGAGATGAAAGCTCTAACTGTTGTGTGAGAACTTATAATATTCAATCTGTGATTGTTTTTTTTCTCACGGTAGCCGCTGACCAGTCAAACGCCAACCACATTCGATTGTAATTACTCATGCCTTAGCAGACATAGTATGATATGTACACTCAGAACGTAACGTAGAAAACATAGTAAATTACGCATCGTGTTTGTACAATTATGAAAATAATTTAAAGTGATGTGATTGTGTTTTTATCCCCCCGCAGTAAGCAAACGTTGCGGAAGTCATTAACCGCAATAGCGACCGATTTCTAAAAAGACTGACAGGCCACACAGGACGCCGCGACCGCACTGACCTTGTTGCGTTAATTCACCCTAATTTCACTGCCTTCACCTTATACATACACGAAAACGTCCGTCATAGTATTGCAAGCTTTATCACCAAAAGCGAGGATAACCTATTAATTTCATCATGTACGTGATACTACTTTATAATCATATATTATGCTGTTCCATCGGTGGATCTGGACAAACACAATATGTTTGAAGCTTATTCGAGTATATCTTGGGTTAACTTACCTATCTCTGTTTATATGCTCGATCTGCATTTTCCTTCAGATCTAAATATGATACAAAACTGATTTACCGTTTCCCTATTCCATTGGTAAACAGAAACAAACAGTGATTTGCTTATCCGGCCCATACCAGTCAAGACGTTGGCTTTAGTGAAAATAGGATTAAGAGCTGATTAGCTGCAGATGCGATCGAGGGCCGAAGGGCAGATCGGTGATAAGCCGGCGTTGGCAGCGAATGCGTAATTAGAGATAAACAGAAAATAATTGGCTTCAATCGTTGTTCGTACCACATAGAACGTGCCGCGAAGATATGCTTATCCCTGACTACGATATAACAAATTCATTCTGTGTGAACAAAACTTTCTACAACTGTATTCAGTATATTTATATCGCGTTTGTTCAAAATCAGTGAGTCAAAATTAACGTAGCGGATATCAAAGCTGTAAGAAAATATCCTAGTTTAAACAGAAATATATAATATTGTAACAACGGCTGCAGATAAACCATTACCGTGTGATTTGTGCAAGAGAAAATAAAATAACGAGTATTAGTTCTGAAATATCTATCTCGTTATATTCAAAATCCACATAAATAAGTCTGATAAGAAGACGGAGAGACAATGGCTACAGAAATACTCGTAGTTGCAAAACAAAACCGAACGCCTTTATTGCGAGCTATTAGAAATCAATCCTATTTTGTTCAGGTCGAAGATCAACACTGAGGCAGTTGGGAAATAACTATTGACAATAAAGCGTTAAATTGCGTCACTTGTTCTCTGTACCCTATCGATCAAGCAAACGAGACAAGATCCACAAAATTGGCTCACGAAAAATAAAGGCCGTTCCCACGGCGAAAGCTAATCGTAACCAAATTGTTACTCGTAATGACAAATTGTATCAAAATACAGCGACTAAATGCATGTTGTTTTAACAGATTTCATCTAAATTGCCACTTAACTGCTTAAATAATGATCGATTGGACCTGCAACGCCAGATATGCGTACCTATTTTGTTTATTTGATATACATTCAAAGTTTAGTTATGTAATGAATTCACATTTGTAGAGAATAACAAAAGATACTAAGTGTTTTATTTACTTCATACGTTATCTAACGATGTAATTCCAAATCATTAAGAAAACAATAAGCGCTTATAGTAAATGCAAGACTCGCGTATAAAATTAACTGAGTGGATTATGCGACGGATTATTGTTTGTGTTCACCCATATATTGTGATTTAACTCAATTAGCGTCATAGAATGAAGGCATGTTCTCCGATTTATGATTGCGAGTGAGGCGCAGCGTCAGGCGCACAGCAGATTAACGACACGAGATCGTTGTTTGTACACGTCCAACCTCTTCAGGTAATGGGCGGTGATCGATCTATGAGGTGGTAAATTGCCAACCTCAACAGACATTATCATGGGAAACGGTATTCCATGCAATGCATAATTGCCGTACGTGGCCTGGCCCGTAGGCTTCTAGAGAACCTTTGCCAATATTTCAATGAGAACTGAATTTTATTGGGCATATTGTCTTATTAAATTGACAACTCTAACTTGCAAAATTTTCATACAATGGTGCACGAGTTTAGCCTAATTGATGGAGAATTGGCTCTGTAGTTGGTTGTCGACTTACCAAAATAACATTTCGAGCTTCAGAGAATTGTTATAAATTTAAATAAAATCAGCGCAATCTAGTTCATAACATAATAAGTATACGTTTCAAAAACCTAATTCCTAGGGGGGTTGACAGTGGTTTAAGGCACGAATTATGTTATATTTTTGGTCTAATTGGGTCGAACCCTCTTTCCTGCTGTTAGTCAGTACTTCACATTGCAGATGGTGTTTTCGATGAAACCCTGAAACGCAGCTGACTATTACTTATCCGACGAAGGCAGATTTTCTCACGCTGTTTTCGAAACTACCACTTCCTTGGCAAACAGTAGTCAACACCTGTTTTAAGAAAAGCCACCATTTCTGATAGATAGTAAATCAACCTGCCTGAGAGTGTCTGCAAATATGTGGGCCTGTGGTGGTTTCGAGCTTGTTAATTGACATATGTCAGCGTGAATACTTACAATCGACCTGTAGGTCGTGCGTGCACAGAGCTTGTAAAGAATTATCCAACCGACACTTTCACCCCGTTATGTTGTTTTCTGGGAACGATAACTGCGAGTTCTTTCTGTATTGTGAGTGTATAAAGGTTTCTGAACGTTATTAAATAGATAAGCTCTTTGATTAAATTGGATTTATACTTGTTGTTCTTTGCTTTTCACCACCTGTTTTATGAAACAAATTCGAAGAATTGAATATGAGATACTATCAAAATGAACAAATTATTGAAGCCATACAGAAAAATGGTCATAATTTAACAACTTATGATATACGGTCTACGTATTATTTCAGAGAACTGAATGGTTTTAATAAACTAGGGAGTTCTTTAATAATTCAACATATCCCTAAATTTTATTAAATAGTAGTACCCACCGCGAGAGGTAATGTACTTGTCATTCTTCACATATACTGCCTATTCAATGGAATATGTCGGTTCTTTACGATGTTTTTTTATCGTTTCCCAGAAAACTTAGAATCATATTATAGTCATTCATATTCACTGGGGAATTAAAACAAATTAAGTCAATAAAACATACTATTATACCTTATTCAAAACAAATTCGACCGAAAAACAAAAACCATCAAAATCCTAGTCTATGACTAGACAAACAAACGCTAGCGGTTCCCATCGCAAGGCACTCCCTTTTTGCCGGCATTTTGTAATTGTTTCGAGCAAATTTTATCTCGGACATGTCGATATAAATAGCAATCGTGAGGCTGCGGCACCTTCCCATTCAGCCCGCGCCCCGGCATTCCTCGCGAGTCCTGAACCGCGCTGAACTTTGCTCTTATTGTCGTGCGCCTTACTTTGCGGAGCCAAGCCACACTGTTGGCTCACACTGCACTCGCTGGCTTTGTTAATGACGCTCCTTTTCAATAATTGTGTCATATGGAAACGGTATATTAATTACAAAGCAATGGTATGATATGTTTATGACGGAACAGATAGGTCAACTTCATATAATTATAAGGTACCTGTGCCTTGTGCTGTAGTAGTCTTTGTTATAAATATAGAATGATGCACATCTTATGACACGTTGATTGTTGACTATCTAACGTGCCAATATCTAAGATTGAGTTAAACTTTTTCTCCTTCATCATCTTACAGCGTACATAATGCTCGATCGCATGTATGTATAGACATCAGGTGTTGCATCTAAGCGTAAGTTAGTCGTGGTCAAATTTATTACATTGGAGTACGTTTTCATTTGGCTTAGTTAGTTCCACGTGGGTGCAAAATATATTGCTCTCGACTACCAAGCATTACCTTCGGCCACAGATAATTCAAGCTCGCGGCCCAATGCGCATAATACGCCTCTTTAGTCGACTCGTGCAGCGACGTCTTATTTAGGCCCAAACGTGGCTCAATCGCTCCCACAAATTGGTACCTTTCAGCGCAATTGTGGCCCACACTTTAACTCTGCATCCTAGGCATTAGCATAGTAAGGAGACTCTTATCGCGTTATGTTCGCCAGGCTCCGGGTTAACGTATCATCATGTTCGCGTTTACGACTCTCAAATATAACTCATCCTGTCTGATTTAGGAACGTTCAAGCGATACCTTTAACCCCTCGTGCATTCGTCTTGCATCGCTCTAAGAACAAATGCTAAGCAGGTTAAACACAATATCACCGATATTGGCAACAGACATGGCAATACGGTTACGACAGACCAATTTGCATGATTTGTCTTTATTGACGTGAAAAAATCTCTTGCCTAATAAAGATGCCTAGCAAAAATTGCGTGATGCCTTATAATTTCGTCCGTGTCGTAATAGACTACATATTTGATATCGACAAAAATGTTTAGTGTCCATTAATTTCGATGCCGAGACTAAATTACTTTATTTCTGAAATCCTGATGGGATACTTTCCGTAGGTGAGGTAAACAGTGTAACGATACAAGAAGATTAGAACTATTTTATTAGGACAATATCTTTCTAAGTCAAAATATAAAAGCATATGTTTGTTGGTAGGATATAGTTAACAGCTTCTGGTTTCTTACATATAGAGCTATTTACAGCAATAAAGCTGTTCTCATTTCCTTAAAAAAAGAGAAAACTAGTAGTAAAGACGAAAAACTGAGAACAACATCTAATTATGACATTTAGCAATTACAAACAGTAATTGGGTACTATACCAAATTCATACTTAAGAATGGCATTTTAAAGAATTCTTACACTCCATTAGCAGCAAAGCTCGTGGCAGGAATGCCCGTGTGTCGCAACCGTGGATCGTATCAGTGTCGTCCGTTTCACAATGCACAATAGGCGAAGGGGGAAGT
The DNA here is from genome assembly GCA_030578115.1 of Leucoptera coffeella. NCBI lineage: Eukaryota > Metazoa > Arthropoda > Insecta > Lepidoptera > Lyonetiidae > Leucoptera > Leucoptera coffeella. The sequence goes on from JAMBLF010000009.1 coordinate 792,566, forward strand.
GGGTCGATGGCGGCCGCTGGTGCAAGTGTGGGCGTCGCTGCGCACGCTGCCCCGCCCAGCCTTTCACCGCCGCCGCCCGCCCGCGGCGCGCTCCGCCCTTCTCCGCGTCACGTAATACGTGCACTCCTGAATAGACGGATTTTGGGAGTGCTAGACTTCGAGGTAATGAGTTAGTAAGAAGAAGGACATGGGTTAGAAACTTGAAGGCATATGGATGATAACATATACTTTTACTAAATATAGCTGATATATTTTACTGCCTACCACTGTACAAAGAATCAGGCGTTAGGTGTGTATATATTTTACTGAATATAGCTGATGCTTTTTGGCTTTGTATACATGCTGTAAGGATTACTAACAACTAAATAATGAAATATTTTTTGAAAGTTAGTTGTTAATTTATTAACTCCTACCTACAAACCTATCAAAATCTTTTTTTAATACTCGAAACGCTATATTGTTAAATGATTTTGGAATATAAACATAAGTATAAATAAATAATAAGGTGTTACTACTAAAATTTTACAATAAACATATATAACTACACTTTCTTTTAACGGTTTGACAAAATCCGGTCCCGAGGAATAAGCACGTTTTCCATTTATGTTTCACACACCGTAAATTAATATATAATATTTCCTTATACCATAGATATGCAAGCGCAGAAGTTGGCAACAGAATTAGATTCCAGCAAGATCCGTGTTAAATTCCAATTGGTTGTTTATGTCTTTATCAACTTCTTTATTCCTGTTCAGAAGATTAAGTGACTAATTTCGTAACTACGAAGTTCTTCAGTCATCCAAACATTTTTCATAAACATATTAAAAGAAACCTTTTATTATTATTCTGATATAATATCTTGTACTTGTTCTCTTATTCGAGCCTCACTGGCCCTCCAGGAAAGCTCGAACCTCTGAGAGCTAAGCTCGGTTGCCTAATGTATTGTGTCACGATTCTCACAATAGCACTTGCCGAGTTTAATTTGCAAATAGAGATTTGTTTATCTATTAATTGAAGTCATGTCTTATCCATCGCTGCGATATGTCAAAGGTAAAACGTTGTTTATGTGAATAAGAATTCAACATTTTAGATTAGGGACAGAGGTTGACTAAATTTATATATATAAGTAATTTTTATTGAGGAGAAGGAAGCTTGAGGAATAATTTACATAAATTATTTAAAATCAATCACCACAAAGTATGTATACTAAACAAAAACTAAATAAACAACTTGATAATATAATATAAATCTACCAATCGCTTGATCGAAAGAACTGTTTCCATCCCCGGCCAAAAAGAAAGCGTGTGTAATTCGTTAATGCCTGCCATAAAACAATTCAAAACACTTATTTTGGGGTATAATGTGTTGTTATATTTTTATAATAATTTAACGGTATTTAGGGGCAGCACGGATCGTATTCGATAGGGTTTTGGCATGACGTAACCCATCGCAAATAGTATGCTAAGCGCTATTATTTCCCTATAAGTCGAATACAGCAATAACTACCTAAGAATGTACATTATGTTTATTGCTCCTCAATGTTCAGCCAGCAGATGAAAGGTTAAAAAGCTCAAATAAGCGTGCATTAGGAAAGAGGTGCCCCGCGGGTCGTGGTTAGAATGCAAACTGCCGCCCATACATTAAATCTGCTGCATTGGAATTGCAAAGTCGTGATTTGTCAAAGCATAATCTAGGGACGTAGTATTCGCACATCGTAATTATTATCTCCTTTAATGTGGCACCCAAATCTTGCAGCATCTTGCACTTATACTATTTCGTGCCATCTTGCCGTTCCAGAGTTCAATACTATAATAACAATTAAACATTTCAAAGTATCTGAAAACTAAACAGATAAGCACTGATTTATACTTTCGAATAGTAAATGACAACAAAACAATTGGAATTTATGTACGTGGAAAACAGTTTAGCGAAGCTAGATACACATAAATTCAGAGTTAGCATCTTGCTTTCCATATTATTGGAGGTCTGCAATGAATCTAAGTTCCCCCGAGGTCTTTTGTATTCCACGCGTCGGGGCTTAGTTGCGCCACGGTATTTTATGGGAGACCCCAATGTAAGGTGTAAACTGTGAATAAGTGAGCGCGCTCATGTATAGCCATACAGGGAAACGCTTTAATAATTCAACATGAAAGCAGCTTTATTTCCTATCAAATTTGAATATTTACTTCGCTGTTTTGTGTTGAAATACTGGAATGTAAACATGAAAAATGTCGCGTCAGCATGTGCTAGGTTATTTATGTTTTGCTATTATTTAAATAATAATTTTGGTCCAGAAACTTAAAAACTGTAATTATAGCTGAATAAACTGTAATAAATTCGTATTTAAAAAAATACAATATTCGTTGATACACTATCAAAGATAATTTTTACTGGACAATAATAATTTAAAAACGTATACACAAATTTTTAGTCTGCTTTCAAATTACCATGAGAGAGTATGGCTTGGTTACACCCAGGTTTGATTAGTAACGCGTGCTAAAATATAAATATTCTAAGTATGTAATCGACACTGGTTGTTCTTATATACTATGTGAATAATTTTAAGTTTGATACAACATACTTTCCAAGTAAGAAATAACTCAAAGTGCATAGATTCAATATGATATACAGGTATAAAGTCCTAAAACAATATTTAAATGTCCAACGAAGTTTCACATAAACATGCACCTAGAACACTAAAAGTATCGTTAGTTTCATAGTAAATCGCTGTACGATGTAGATCGCCAGATAATAACGCACAGTGAGAATGATAAACGATTTATTAGCCGATTGAACCTGCGCGCTCTTTCAATTACTAAGCATTTAATTATTGTCAGAGGCGCAGATAAATCGCGGGCAATTATTTCTAACTCCTTAACGACTCAGCGGGTCGTACCACTGATAGGTAATCGTCCTATGTGCTAATAATTGAATTTCTCTGGGAACAATTGATTCGATTAAGAGTACCGCTAACCATGGAGTAATTCACGTTGTTCAGAAATAGAACTGGTTAAAACGGCTGAAATTGAATTGATTTGCCTGATTCTATAGTATATATTAACTTATCTCATATACATTGAAAAAATCGACTCGAGTAAAATTAAAGTATCTTGCATAATTAGCTAATGGTTTGTAGACACCGATAAAATATTATTAAGATACTGCACGACATTATATTAACCTGTACAAATATAGAGTAAAAAGCAAATATACATTTTTTTTATTAGGAGTAAGGATAGTTACTATGATTTTACCCACTCGAGCTAAAACAATTTGGTTATGTCTTATAACCTTAATAAAAAGCAGAGGAAAACATTGCTGTGGTAATTTAGAGCACCAACTGATACATGTTAGGTAGAAATAGGTTGTGACATAAAATTCATATTTTATTGTCGGCTCAGTGTAATCAAAAAGTAAGGTGGTCCATTATTTTTGTTTATTTTTGGCGGAGGATCGCCTTAATCGTTGTGATTCTGCCAAGTTATTGTTAAGTGAATTGAGGAACAATACAGCTATTAAGCACTGCCGAGTCTGTTGACATACACCTAATTAAACCCACTGACCATATTGGCTTCAGTTGATTGTTTGTAAACATTCCGTCATTTCAACCGCGAGTTATTAATGAGACTGCGTCATATAGCCTGTTCCGTTATTTATTTCATTGTTCAACATCTGAAATGCAATAAATTTTTGTAACAGCTTAATAATTAATATCATAATTGTACAGCAAATAAATAATAAGTACCCAAAAAGTGATAATGTCGTAGCTAAGGAACGACGGAAACAAAAATCAAAAGCATACAATTAATAGACGATAAGGGTGACGGTAGAACAATGTATAGACGCCAAGTTGGGGGTGTATAGATACAAATGAAGAAATATAATTTTCCACGATAAGAAAACATGATAGATGATAGATGATGATCCATAAACTTTTCTAATCCCCTCGTAGAGAAACTGATGTAATTTTTACGAGTATGTTCTTATATGTAATTCAACAATATTTATTAAGAAAGGATTCATTTTAGTTTTTTTTTTAATCTCTTTACTTGTGTAAAAACTATTATTCAAATTAACTATGGTTTCTTTGAAGGATGTACCTCTCGATAAGAAGAATGATACAACATTGGATGGTTTCATAACGGCCGAAGCAATACTGGTGCTATGCTATCAACGATACGCGTGCTCTCAATCAATGGGATGCGAACCGTTTCACGATTTCAATATATTTTAAAATGAAATGTCAGAACAACTTGCGTAAGAGCCAATAGGTTTTATCCTTTTAATATTGAAAGCCTTCGGCTAATACGCAATCGGTTAATGTGACCACGCAATCCAATAATGCAGCGTAATAACGCATTACGCTTCAGAAATAAACCTGCGTTACGGATTACTCGAATATAGCAGTAGCATCTAAAGCTGAAGATAATTCTTTTTAGCAGATGAAATTCAAATACTAGCGACCAGAAGACACAACTTCTTTTTAGTAGATTCATCCTAACATACGCAAAGCACGAATCTAAGACACAACTTCTACGGTGTGGTAACGTATTGGTGTAATTTCCTATTCTTCGCAATAGGGTTGCATGTGACCATAAATGGACTACACTTTCGTAAAATCTATGATATGTTATATAGAGCATGAACCAATTAGATTAACTGTTAAAAGTTTATGTAAGTGACACCAATATATGTTTTTAATCATTAGTCGTTACCAAATCTTAAGTGAAGTCGACAAGGATTCTGTTTAAATAGATGTTCACACATTATCCAGAAAGTAATTACTCGTATAGTTGTAACCATTAGCAGAACGTCCCAAATGTGTGCAATGTTTCATAGAGTCTATCGGTTATGCGGCAGGATGTTTAATATCTATTAGCGGTAATATCTGCGGAGAGATGGTTTTGGCCCAGATCGGTGGCCGGTCTAACCAGTTCTGCGAGCATCCTTGCGTAAGAGCCTCCGAGCCGCATCTCAAAAATGCATCACGAGCGCGCAGCCCAAATGTGGCCGCTTAAAAGCTTTTCATGATTCGTGAGCAGCGCTGATAGTGGACGACTGTCCCCCGCATAGTAGGTAGCCATTACGCTCGGAGACGTTTATATAAATCACGAAATTACACGTTAACGGCCACGAATACGAATGGCGTGCAATTTCCAAAAGGAAATTATACGGCAATGTCTTATTTATGGAGCTTCTTTTAATATTTAGTTTATAGGTGTTCATTCAAGAAAGTAGATGACCTCAAATTGTTTTGCTGCATTAAACTCTTGCCTCCTGCTCCGCTACCTGTAATTACTGTGTCGTCATGAATACCCTTTTATTGCTGGATCGAATTGTAAATAAGTAAATAATATATACACTTTTTGTGTTATTTTCCATAATATTTTAATAAAACATTGAGCGAGTGCCATTATTCGGCGGTATATCACTTCGCACTATTACCATGTACATGGCGGAGTGTAAAAAATAAAAGTCGAAATAATTGAGCTGACATAAACATTTAACTTCACTTAGCGCTGTTATTTACACCGTGTTTCTTTCCGCTACTTGTTACTGTTGCGAGGCCGGACGCAATCTGCCTTGTTTTCACAAATTGAATACTATTAAATTACGCTGTGATTTTTTCCTATACAGTTAACAGACTAAATTTTTACTTAGTATTGCGGTTAATTGGTATTTGTATGTTCTATATTTGATTGCTTCATATAATAAAATAATATATATATATATATATATATATATATATATATATATACTTTAACATATATATATATATATATATATATATGTTAAAGTTAGCTCGTTTATTTAGTTACTTTTTAGTACTTAACTTACTTTTGTCTTAGAATTCAAATTTTCTATTAATTTAAATACTACCACATAATAATGAAACACTTTTATTCCGACTCTATGTATATCAATCCACCAAGTCGTCTATCCATTTTAAGCGTCTATGTATTTTGAATATGTGAATAGGCTTTAAACGTATTTCGTCACAATGTTTAACGCTTAACCTCATGGTTAGGTTTCCAATGATAATATCTCTTTACCAAGTATAATTCTAATGCAATCGTGCTTACTTGAAAACAATTTTATAGCATATCCTACAAAGTTGCATATTCGTATTACCAAAAATAATATATGAACAAGTCAGTAATAAGCAAAGTTAACTAGTAAATAAAGTACTAAAAGTAACGACGCTTGTCTCTCAAAATTAATGCAATATCTTTCAAAATCTCGACGGAATTAAACACCTTTTTAAGTGCAGTTGTCAGAATTGCACATAATTTTATACCTATGTAAGTGGATTCTGATTACTGATTGTGCGCAGCAATGCATGCTCACTGCGATGCAAGGAAACGTTGATAAAATTACAGCGGTGTGTGCTGGAGGCTTTATTTTAATGTGCTTGGTTAAGCCGGTGAGTTTTGCCTAATGCACGTGTTGCATTTAATTTATTACCCATATTAATACACCGCTATTAAGATATTTATTCTCCGTGTGACAGCTTTAAGCTATAGAAACAGTGTGAGTGGACGTAAATTGCAAACCTGTCTTGCCTAGTCTGGGTCGCAGGTTAAGGGATTCAAACTCGTATTCCGCAGTTACTAGTCTTGAATTGTTGTAATTTTATAGAAATATACATATATTGCATAAATATCGCTCGGAATAAGTAGGTACTATCAATCTATCTATATGGTCACTATGGTTTGTTTCGGTGAGGGAAAACATTGTAAGGTACAAAAGAAATGTACGAATCTTAAACATATTAGGCATTTTAGGTTGAAAACTACCGACATATTTTTATTTTACCCCTTTCGGAGAGGAAAAGTTATCAGCAAAACTGGGGTCAATACCAAATTGGGCCAATGTTGGTGGCATGTAGCTCTAATCTTACTTACGTGATGACAGTTCATCACGTATTCTTCATACGTATCACTTTGATTGCAAAAAGATAAATGCAAGAATAGATTTCATATTATATTTTCTATAACATATCAGTGATTTAGCTGTCGCCGTGTGAATAATGCATTACTTAAGTAATGCGGAGAGACCACCAAAATTATATACCTACATATTTTTTCGGCAACTGTAGATTTTCTGTTGCCTTAAGCGAGATCTGATAGAGCGATTAGTGACGATAAATATCATTGCAAGCTATGTGATTTTATGATCTAACGTGTACTACGAATAGAATGTATCACTAATCACCCGGCATCAATGCAAAAAGGGGCATTCCTCAGTTTTTTAGTAGAAGAAGTGTTCTAAAATGATTGGAACTAAGTACATTTTCGTATGATTTACATTTGTTTAATTTTCCCCGTTTACACAATACGTAATTTAGTATGTTTAAAGAAATAAAAGTATTTGCAACACCGTTGGGATATGAGTGGCTGCAAGTAGAACAAGTGGACCGTGGTAATTTTGCGGTAAGACGTGTTTGTAGGGTCAACCGGTCAACAGATCGATTCGTGACCGAATCCAACGTCGTCCTCTCGACTACTCACGACTCGACGACACCCCCGCTTAGTGTAAACTGATATAAAGCAGATATGGACACCGTGAAATAGGCATCTAGACGTTTTTCAAGCCATGCACAAGGTTCCAGATAGGAGCTTTACTGTTGTTACTATTTTAAATTTTTAGTTTAATATGTTCATCTTTTTTGTGATATACTTAAAACGAAAAGGACTACTAAGATTATATATTTTTAGTTATTTTTAAACACTTGCGATTTATACTCATTTTATTAATTATGTGAGACCGGGTCATATCACGATAAATTTATAAAGATATCTGATTACCTTTATTTTGCGTGACGTTTCGACCCAGTTGCATAGGCCGTGGTAGTCTTCCCGCGACCACGGCCTACACATTTTTAATTCCTGATTGCAAGAAATTATTACATTAACTTATGATATAAAACAAGAATTATAATTATTCCTTCAACTCTGACCCTAAACGTTTAGATAAAATTTAAGTACATACTTTGCAGCTTCCCTCTACAGGGAAAACCGTTATTTGCAATTTATTACATTAGTGAAAATTTATCAATTTCTTTAATCAAATGGCCTCCGAAGCCAAGACCGAGTCAGGGATCAAGTAATAACTGACAGATGATGTGTTGTTATGTTCCGATCAGAGTCGTGTTGCTGGCTATCGAGTTAAAATTTACGATCTCCGGCGCCACCTTTGGACTAGTCATCTAAGTGCTTTCGTATCGATACATAGTCACCACAGCGTTTTCCTAGATTGTGGTGCCACGACGCCATATATCATCTTTTGTATTAGACGAAGCCTTGTTTGGATTTCTAGATCCTCGATAGACACGCATCGAACACGGCCTGAACCTGCATGAATATATCGCTGGGAATCAGATATTGTCAGACATGTGTGCCCTGTACGTTAGCAGGTGAAAGACGGTCTATCTAATAGGTATTTAGATGCAGAGTTGACGACAGGTGCGTTGTATATCATGCGAAAATACTGATTATTATTAAAGATAAAAGTAACTATTTTCTACTATGCCCGTGTTTAAGGATAATGTATTGTTGACATGCTAACTTTATGTGCACCTAAGTAGAAATGCTTTTCTCGGAATTCATAGAGACATCAATGCATAGCAGTATTCTACTTACATATATTATAAAACTGTAATCATTTTAAACTGGGTAAATATTTCGCCAAATACTCATCTGATATTTTAAACTGTGCTTAACCTTGGCATAAGAAAGACATGTTATTTCTTAATTATCAAGACAGGATCGCGAATTTTTGCGCCTCGCCTTTAAGTTTAATTATTTCCTAATAGTTTAATATTTATTTCGTCATGGGGTAATTTATAAAATTATAAAGGCAATAAATCCTCGGATAAGAATTTTAATATGCTATTCTTCGGCGCTGCATTAAAGATAATTAAAATTTTGCACTTTTTTATCTTTAAGGATGAGTACTTTGCGAATGTCACTCATGCGTGTATGTAGGTTATACTCGTAGTAGTATTTTGTTTTATTGTACAGCTGGTAATATTTAAATCAATAAGTGAAAATCGTATTTTTTATGTATTTGAAGTTCGTAATTGAGTCCTATTTATTCCCTCTATTCCCAATAAATAAGTTAAATAATCAATTTAGTTAATAACCCAGATGATGTCATAGATTTGTCTTTAATTTGATGTTGAGCTATTATCTTATGGAATTCCAAGAGTAATCGGTCAAACAACTGTCAGATAGTGTCTTCAATACAAACGAGATACTCCATCATCGTGACATTATTTTGTTAAGTTAACCACTATGGCACTACTATGGTGGTATTTCATCCGAATGTAAGACGAGAATATTGGGTAACTCATCAATTAGTAAATTAGTATCAATTATATTAATATAGGAGTACTGCGTGACGCAGTAGTAATTTATTGTAACGAGAGCGGCGGAAGCTCATATAAATTCATCCAAATACACGTATTTTAGTGCTTAGCTTTAAACGACCGTACAATTATAATATCTAAATCGTTATGACTCTATGAATTATGGATGGTTAAATAGGAATGTAGTTAGCACTTATGAATAATTTCACACTAAATACTAATTTAGCTCTTAGCTGCCTAATACTCATACTACACATTGCTCAATACTATTTGAAGCAATATTCTAATGAGTGGCCCGTCTCTAATTTAGCACATATCACCATATTAACACCGCTCATATATGTATGTATGCTATGAGATTAATAAAATACATAGTATTTCCAATTACCTTTTAGATTAAATGAATACTCATATTTTTCATTGCATTTCAGTAATTTAACGCGAATGGCAAATATAGACTTAGATATCGAATATATGTATTTAATAAAACGATTACCGTTATAAGTTGCATATTGTTGTGTGAATAAGAATATAAAGCGTAAGTCTAGTAAAATATGATTTTCGTGACGTTATTAGTAAATACGGGAAAGTGTGTACTTTATAAGTGACCGCGGAAATGAGTTTTTGCATATCAGTCCGTCGGCGTAATTGATTGTATACGAAGTTGAACGCTCGGCCCAGTGAAAAGTACGTGATTTGCATGATAAAAGTCAAATTGTTCTCATTAACTAGCACTTATACTGAAAAATTCGGTGAACAGTGATTATGGGAGTTTTTTAATATTCATTATCAATTTTATATAGCATGTAATATCAGGTCGTATGAGATCAAAACTGTTTTCTCTTTCGTCGAAACCTTTTCGGACTGGACGTAATAAATCACTGGTGCCGAGGTCGCTTCAGTTTTAAAAACATTCAGTTATGTGCCCGGCAACATATTAAATGGCCCTTTAACGACCGCTTCCACGTGTTTATGTAAGTGCAATATTAATTACACCAGTAAAGATAAGTACATTTTAGTGCTTACAAAATACCCATTAAACATTAAATTAGTTGACAGTGAGATCAATCAATCTTAAAACAATAGCTCTCAACAAAAAACAGGATGTCAAAACGATGAGAGACTAAATTAAATGAATAAATATAAAAGACATTGGTAGGAGTTACAAGGAATCATACCCCAGTTTTTTAGCAGATGATTTCAAAATCGATTCCTTTTGGAAGTAATGGAGAGCTTGCAACTCGTAACGCAGTAGCATCTGGAATTACTCCTGAATAAGTTTTATATGCTCTGTGTTCTTGATAAATTGTAAATAATTCATCAGTTTCCTACGTGCCCCCTTTTCCAAGCACTAGTAATATCGCAACACACAACCCAGCGCGGGTAACTATGTGAATAGTTCAAAGTGCAGGGTGGTTGCCTCACTTTCTATCGGCTGCTAGATCTCCGCGCTTTAGCTCTGGGAACAGTAACTCATTGCGAATGCTTTCACAACACCAACTTTGTCCAATGGTGCTGTTGTCACGCTTCGCTGGGAGCCAATCAGCTCGGCCCTCGCCCCGCCAGCACGAGAGGCGTGATTATGGATGCTGCTTGCTGTAATCTGTTTTCCGATTGTCTTTAAATTGTTTTGAAATCTAAATGTTAGTGGAAATTGACTGCGATGGGATTGAAATTTACAAGAGCTTTGTTGTGACACCAATTCAAGATCGTAGCAGATATAGTCAGGATAGAAGCACGACTAAGGGGTAATTCGTTCATTACTACGTGGTACTGTCATGTTGCACTCTTTTATAAGATAGGCAGTATTTATTGAATGTAATATATCTAAATAGGTTACAGACTTTTTCTAAAAGCTCGTCTGCGCAATACTATTAATAACAGCAATGGTTACCAAATTGGTGCATGCAAGTTGTCAAAATATTAGGAAACGCTTTGCCAAATAGACATATTCGATACAGCCACCCAACCTATCACATAAAGCTTATTCAATAAGGCATTTAGATGCAAATTGGTACAAGCATGACCAAAAAAGATTAGCATTTTACGAGGCAGTATTGATAGGTGACTCAGCAAGTGATTCCAAACTCTCTTCGCGGTGATGTACGCGTGTGACGCAATTGATCCCAAGTGGATCATCTGGACCGCCCCGCTGGTTCCTCCTCAATACGAATATAGTCTATTGTTATTCTAATTACTTGCATAAGCCTGTCACATTATCATATCGTACATTTAACCAGCACGCACAGGCCCTATGCGTCGTCGAGTCTACGTACTTGTGACAATGTTACACATTATCTTCTTCCATACTACTGACTTACATGGGAAAGAGAGCGACCTACAAGCATAACAGTATAACTATATTATAATATTGAAATTATTAATGATAAAATATTTGTTTTAAATTACGAAATACAAAGTTGTAAACATACATCACTTTATCAAGATATTAACAGATAAACCGAGAAAATTTAACTGCTTAAACAGTCGGTAAGCATTCGGGTTATTTTTAATAAGTAGAGTCTACGGATATATATGCACAAATCAATTCACGCCCTTTAACACTTTTCGGGATGGACGGAACCTCCGACAGATACTTTCCTCTAGTTCACTTTTTAGCATAAATATTCGGGTTGTGATGTCATATGGAACATTGGTGACAGGTGGCTAGCCAATTTTATTTACCTCTATAATAGTCACTTAGTAACCTCCTACAATATGACGGGAAGAATGGCAGCTAGTTGACATTCTTTTTAGTTTCCAGACTAGCATGAGTTTAATCAGTATAAATATTTATGGATATATGTAAGTATAAATATTGAACTTTATAACTTTGTAAATACGAAACTGGCTATAAAAGACCGAAATTTACGAGTATGTCCAAGACCATGTGTGTCTGTGTAAAGGTAATTAAATAGAACTAGGTATTTACATAGTAGAATAAAATATAATTCAGTACCGAAATGATTTATTTCTCAAAATATCCTTTATTGTAACGTTATTGACGTTTTAAAGGTTTTGAAAAGTATTGTGATTGACGGTGTTATAATAACTTATTATTTGTAATTATAATAATCTTGGACCCGCCTCTATATCCTACTTAGTATAATACTAGGATAAGGAAACATCTTTGGCCCTACAAAATTCGAGTCTTTACGTGGTATTTTTTATATGCGCGGATGCAATTCTAGTGGTTGCGCAAAATATTCCAATAGAAAGGTTTGATGCAATGACGAAAAATAATACTCATTATAACATTTTATCGCCAAATGTCGCTGCTAAGCTATGTTCCCCGTAACTATGTCTGTTTTGTAACTAGTTCCAGCGAAGTTAGTCATAAACCATCACGTTGGAGGTCTACGAAAACGGCGCGCTGCCAGCATCAACATAGCGCCGTAGCCGTCACTCCAGCATCTAGTGTAATTCCGGGCCTTTAGTTAGACCAAACCAATTTCTATTTGAATCGACGAACCTTCAAGACTATTAAAAAATCAACATATTATGTATAATAACAATAACTAGTTTTTTAAATTAGAGCAAATAAATTTTGCAGCATGATATTTATAATTAAATGTCTTAAATATACTATATATAATATTTATGCTTAGAGTAATATAGTGTACGTAGGATAATCCAATCCACATTTTTGGAGGCGCCCGGCAACGGCATTAACATTATGAACTGTCATTGATTAGTCAAGCGATTGTCCTTTATGTGTCATTATCATTACAATATTGATATTGGTCTCAACATAAATTGAACTGAACCGGAGAATAATATTGATGGTTTTGTTTTGTTTGTGAACGATATCTCTTTATACTATTTCATTAATAAGCTTATTGTTCTTATATTCTACTATTAAGATTCATGATGTTAAATAATTGCGATAAGCTATGTGCTGATCTTGAAAAGCAAGAGCTTGAGGTAAATATTCGTTTTCGAGGAGGTTATATTCTTATTCCTAAAACATTGAGAGTCTTATCATGATTTTAAATTTATTTCAGGCCCTCACTGGTGCAACACCAGCTACATATGCTCAACTCCTAGCTATTTATTTATATCAAAATGATTTGTGAGTAACATTTCCTTTTTATTGAATATTTGTATTGCTAGTTGAAAACAGCAAACTGTGTTTTAAGAAATGTAAATTTCTTTCTGTACCTTGCTTTAAAGTGTCATATGTGCCTTAAGTTCTGTGAATCAAGTATTTATACGTATATAACTAATGTAAATTTGGTGTTATATATCCACACAAACTCATGTAAGCCCCAAAGGTGAGAATAGATCTAAGAGTACCAACAAAACTCTTATTCATATATAGCCTGATACAAACTAACAAGATATCTATGAAAATTTTGAGAAGTGGGCATTGACCTAACCTAACCTGACCAATTTTGTACAGATATATTTTTACCTTTAATTTCTATACACTTTGAAACCTAGCATAGTAATTGTGTAAAGAAAGAATTTACAAACATGGACGTATTTGGTCTAAGTGAAAAAAAATCTCTGTCTGTCAAATCACCTTCATATGGGGACCTAATAATTATACAAGATGGCTATAACAACTCTTCTAGTGTTACATTAATGATATGACATTGATTTTTCAAACTTTTTGTCTGGACATGTTAAATTAAGATTAAATACACTTCTCAACTTGCACACAATCTCTTTTTTGTTCGTGTGGCCACCTCCAAAATCTCACCGTTAACGACGAATTGAAACATTTCTATTTATTCCTTTTACAGATGTAATGCAAAGTTTCTGTGGAAAAGGATACCACAATCAGTCAAAACTGCAAATCCGAACATACCAGCAATATGGAATATAGGACAGAAACTTTGGAAAAAAGATTTACCCGGCACTTACCAAGCTATCGCTGGGTATGCTTGGACTGAACCTGTAGCTAATATTATTCAAGCTTTGGAAGGTAAATAGACAAAATAGATAATCATTTATTAAAGGTTCTACTTCAAATCTATAGAAGAATCTTTAAAGACCAGTTGGTATCATAAGGGAAGGATTTTGTAAAACATTAAATGTCTATTCTCCCGCAAATGCAATAGACATGGTCAGGTTTTCATACCATGCATCTCTTCATTAATATTATTAATATAAAAACCTGTAACACATCATATCATTTCAAACATCCTAAATAAATTGACATCATCATAATATTGAGAATGCCATTGTAATTCTGTTTAGTATGTTAGAAGAAGTCACACAGCATACTACAGTGTACACATAAATACAAAAACTCACTATCAGGATGGAAAATCTCAGTGATATATAAGTCCACAAATGCTTTTTCAAAATCGCAGTTCAATAGTACTTCAGTGTGAGAGTGTGTAATAGTGTTAAGTTGGCAGTTAAATAGTGAAAGAGTAAAATTAAGATACTTTTTGCCATCAATGGTCAAATTTGATACTCGCTACTTAAACAACAATGTCACACCATCACTGACATACTAATAGGCTACGATTTTGCTAAAACGCATTATTAGCCTTGAGCGCCTAACCCCTTATCCAATATTCCATTGACCGCTTGTCCCTTAGTTCTTTTGTACAACATGTCGGGAAGAACTGCAGCTAGTTATCATTCTATAAGTCCGAGGCTAGTCCATGTTAACATGACCATTGTCTTTTATTACTTTATTTTCATTGGTATACTTATACTAACAGGGAAACTCATATTTTATTTCATAATGTTATTTTAGTCAAACAGCTGAATTGGGAAAAAATATTATCCCTAAATTAAGACGCTGCTGATGGATATAATCATACACAGATACCTAGATATTATCTTCAAACCAAACTATTCATAATAAAGTTCCCTTTTCTTCGCATTCCAGAAAAAGTAAGGGAGTCATCTTTCACCCTGATTGGCCAGTCCTACAGCACAATAGCGCTAGAGACAGTTTCCTCTATGACTGGCCTGGGCAAAGAAGCGGCTCTACAAGCGTGTCTTGAGAGGAAATGGGAGCTAGACCCTGATGGTGTGACCATAGTCCCCAAGCAACCCAAACCAACGGCACCCTTGCAAACGTCCAGTGAAGACCAACTCTTCAAATTAACAGAGTTTGTGACGTTCTTAGAAAATTAGGTAAGGTATGGTGTATTTGATTGTATTGTTTATTATTAAGAACAGGTAATTACTAATGATTCTTAGGATAGGAATGAATTATGTATAATTTCAGTGTAAGTTGGTCAGGTTTTGCTAAAAATTTTCTGTGTATAAATAAAAGTCAAGACACTTGATAATTTAAAAATTTCCATACTTTATTTCACAAAACATTACTTACTTATCACTCAATAAACAGCAACAGGAAATATTTATTATATTCTAATAAATATGTTTTGCATTGAGTCTACCAGATTATTTGATTTACTTTACACTCCTTATATTCTATATCAAAATTACATTATAACTATATTAGTATAAAAGTGGACTAAAGTCATTGTGATGAGATAATGGATGAATTATCCCTTTATTAACTATTTCTTTTGACTTCAAAATTCGCCAGTAGTGTAAATGTTTATATTCTGTACATCGGACCTGTATTGACCTGTAATTTCATTGCCTAAGATTTTGAAAATATCATACAACTATTGAGCACTATTTACATAAGTTTTCTGCTCTACGGAACTTATTGTAGCTGATTCTTCTATATAGATAATTGTCATTATGAATATTAACGTAAGCCTAGCTATTTATATCACTGATAGCGCCCTTGGAACGAGACTTGGTTCTGTCTGGGCTGCAGCCTAATAGACTTTCCGTCGTCCTCGTCCGCCTCATAGGCCCTGTTGATTTGACCCCCGTTGGGTTCGGCGAACACGTCTTTCACCGATATATTCGCGGTTGATGTCCGGTGCCTTGGTGCCATGCCTTGGTTATTGTTTAGCTGCGAAAAGTATAATGTTCTGATTAAATATAATGTTTTGAGCTGACATCCATGACTACTTTAGATACATAATTTAATTAGTGCGACATTTCCTACACAAAAAGGCTACTTATTGAAAAAGAGAACCATAAAAACTAGCTCTAGCCATTTATATGTGTATACGAGTACACGTACCTAAGCTCCTTCTATGTATAATTGTAGGGATCCTCGTTTTAATTTTTAGTAAAGAACAAGTTCTGATTGTACCAAATTATGTATAAATGAGATAAGAAAAATCCTTTAAAATGAAGTTACCATTCCTGTGACGCCATATTCGTTATTGGCTCCAAGCGTCTGCATCTGTGACTTCCGTCGTTCGGCCATCACAGAGTTTCTCCTAGTCTCGAGAGCTTTGAGTGTTTCTCGCCTCAGAGTCATTTTGCGATTCAGTACCGGCGTACCTAAAACCAAATCACAATGTTAGCAATATACTGAAAAATGTGATATTCTTGTATATTTCAAACGTACACTTTCTACAATTTTTTTGCCAATTATATATGTACATCTTTGAAATTCTGATAGTCTTATGTCAATGTCAATGCTATCACGACTTGAATAGTTTTGCTTAAAGTAACCGAAGAGATTTGTATCTTCGGTGTTCTCTCAACCCTAAAAGGGAATAGGCAACTTTGATATCGAAACATTTTCGTAAGACAGTGTTGTTGATAACTATTATCGAGTAAACATTTCCTGTATTTATTTATTGTTACGAGTACGAAGGAAATGTAAGTTACGTCTATTTTACCTGGACCGTCATTCGCATTCATGTTGAAGAACCGCTTCTTGAAAGCGACATCTAGCGTCCCAATGTTCCTCTTTTTCTGACGGGCTTTCTCTAAGTTATGGATAGTCTTTCTACGACCAACGTTGTGGGGTCCTGACCCAGAATCGTTGTCGTAGTCATCATCCAGCCCGTTCAGTTTCTGGAGATCTTTGACTATTGCTATTGCATTCTTATCCAGTAAGGCATCTTGTGACAAATCCGCCTGTAATTGCGAGAGAGATATTGTATGTAAGTGAAAAAGGTCGTATGCAAAAAGACATGATAATACAGCAATTCTCAATTTGATAAATATCCTCATTTCATCGAGTCGTTTCTTGCCGTTGTTGATATAGCAAAACGAAGATATTGCACGGTGCGGTGACTTGAAAAGATATATAGTTTGCTTACATTAAGAAACTAAGATTGTATTCATCTTATTTTACTAGTGCTACTAAATTGACTGTTGAGATTTCCTTACGACTTTTTGCTTTGTTTACTAATCGGTTAGTTGAGTGTACTCTAAATATAAAGTTAACTAACTCCATGTATACGAGTACTTACCTTCTTTGTGCAGAACCAATTCAGTTCTGTTGATGCTAATATATGCGATAGAGTTCCAAATCTATGGAACAACATAGCCGTGAACTGGATGAACAGAATCAATGCGAAGAAAAATACGAAAACTAAACCAATGGGCTCAAGTTGTAAATACTCCTTCGTGATCAGGACCTAAAAAATACATGAGAATTGCAATAGGGATACATTTGTACGAACTAAATACAAAGCCATCCAATTTCAATACATAGTAATTAAAGTTACTTTATATTAAAGAAAGCACGATGATTGATTAAATTAGAGAATAATTAATTGCAGGTCATCATAAAATAAGTCGCTATGCTAACTAAGTATTCAAAATTGAATGGCTCATACATTTAAACAATGATTTTATATTTGACAAAACGAAAACACTACTAGAGATTCAATTTTGTAAAGGAATTGGATAACCATAATGTTTTTGTAAAATATTAACAATTACAATCATTCTTTGTTTACACCTTAAAATAATTACTAGAGACTTACTTTCTGCTGCGTTTTCATTCTGTCAATGATTGTGGATATTATTTATGAGATTAATACACAAAACATATTACGATGCAAAAATCCAGCAATTAATGAGTTTATCGAGTTACATGATTCATGTTTGAATTGTTATGTGATTGTATGGAATTCAAGATTAAGTTGCTGTATTTTTACGTCGTGGCGCAGGCAGTAGGTCCACATAATAACTAACGTGTTACACACATCACCACGTAGTACCTTCGGGTTGCAAGTATTATAGATATGTACAGGATAAACCAGTGATCCAGTAACCAAGTTAAATAGAAACGTGCCTCCACCTTTAACACCACCTTTGAGATTTAGTGCAAGTGTTTGGGAAAGGACGTCCGAGTTTTCGTTGATCAGAGTGTGGTTGAGAGGTTGAGGTTCCTTATTAGTCAAGGTTTTGTCGGCCCTGTTTAAATGAAGTGTCACCGTGTTGTCGGGTCATCATGCCGGTGTACCGCACCAGACAGCTGGTTAGAGGAAGGTCGTTAGACGTGAGATAGACACAGAATCTTTGGCAACATTTGGCTATACCTCGCCGGTTTCCTCGATGTAAGTTATGTTTGTCTTTATTCCCAAAGGCCAATCCACGTGGAGTTGATCTTTGTTCAGTTGCAATAAGAATACTATCAATATAAATAAAGCATTGAACATAACAAATGCGAATACGGATTTATTGCGAAGCTCTTTTAAATCAGCTGCTATGCGAGCCTGTAAAATTATATAGAACACACAATATTAATTGGAGCATCGATATTCAAAGGTGATATGGGTACAGTTGGAGTGTATCTAGTAGGTAGGTGACTTCTAATATTAGGTTCATTACTTTGCATTGAGCCCGTATCATCTTTGAAGATCGATAGCCCAAAATAGGGTGTATGCATTACCTCTTGCGTGACCTCATCGTAAGTTATGTTAGTCTTAACTCCGAAGGGCCACTTTACGTGTATGTTGTCTTTGTTCAATTGGAGCAAGAACACAATGAGCACAAAGAGGGCATTGATCATAAAGAAGGAAAGGACGGACGTGTCTCTTAGGTCTTTCAAGTCCTTGGCAATACGGGCCTAGAATCAGGGTCACATTTAATTAGTACAAAATGAAAATAAATGTAAAATAATTTGAGGTGTTCCTGTAAAAAGATTCATTAGACACAAAAATGTAGGTATATTTGAAATAATTTTTATAAAAGTCCTTTAGTAATTTGTTGTAATTAAATATAGTAAATTTTATTTGAATGTGATAAACTAATTTAGTACGTAGGTACTGTAATTTTTTTTTAATATCCCACTCAATAAGAATCCATTTCTATGTGGATTCGGTTGTTAGACTCATTTCATCAATATTCAGTCTACACACGTAACTTTTTTCAAATCTGGTCTGTTATAACCAAATCTGGTGTACTGATAACCAAAGAATAAACAAATCTAATTAGCTGACGTTAGAAAACATATATTACTCATTCCCTCTCCTAGGGATACCCATTTCAGACAAGTGACTTTGTAAAAAATGATAATTAATTTATTGGTTGACAGAAGTACCTGTTCGTCTTTGTTGGCATCGATAGGGTATAAATATTTATCAATCAAATCCTTCCAGAAGATAATCTCGGACTGACTCAAGAAATCAACTTCGCCCTTCTTAAGCTCTGGGTCCTCTATCCAGTATGGATTTATCAAATCGTCTCTACGCTCCTGAAATAAATACATAAAAATGAATGTGAGTCACAGACACATACTCGTAAATTCATGTCATTCTATATTTTTCAGGGTGAACTGAATTTTGCAAAGTAATAATGGTAGTAATGATGTATGGAAGATTCCGTTGCCCATTGTCTCTTATTGGCCTTTTACAGCATGGCCGAAGAACGGTAGCTAGTTAGTATTTTATTGGATTCTTAGCGCAGCATACAAAAATGCGATTTTTCGTACTATTTGAAAAACCTCTAACGTCAAAAAAAATATATAGTTATAACTGTAAGTATAATATTGTATAGTTATAACTTACTCTTGGTACAGTCGACAGCGTTTCAGTGTCAGAATCTGAGTGACGTCCATCTTCATTATCCTCTACAAGAGCATCCAATCCATCACCATTGATGCTGCCCCTGAGTCCCATGGATAGTTTTCTGCCTCGGGTCATGCCGTGAGGATCCAAAGCCCTGAAATAATGGCAACTCATTTAAAAAGTTGATAAAATTAGGGATTTCTGAATGTGTTTCGGGAATTTACTTTATGTGAACATCTAAATTGAGTTTACTCATTTCCTATTTGTCAAAAATCGCCAATGGAACAAAAAACATTATAGATGATTTATACTAGTAAAACTCTTAATATGGTAAAGGTGATAAACCGCGCGCTTTTGTTCAGGATGTTAATCAGTAATATTTCAAAACTTACTTTTCAACAAACTCGAGTTTTCTCTCTAAGCTATCCAACGAGGATGCAATATGTAGCAGCTGTACTTTTTCTTCGCTAGACTTAGGATGTGTGCAGAGGAAACACTTGAAGAGTCCAGCAAACGAGAACTCTATGGAACCTTCCTCTTCGTTGTTGTTTCCATTTTGGAGGAAGCCTAACACGGACTTTTGTTTCGCCTTCTTTTTCGCTTCTTCTGCTTCCTTCTTCTCTTGTTCGATTTCCTGAAAAGGACAGAATTGTGAATTTCTTTTATAGAAAACGTACTGGAAGCTTTATAGATTACAACTTGAGACCACTATTTCATTTAATAATATTTAATCTAGCAAAATACTTTAAGTTAAATCAATGACGCATAAGATTACTCGTATTGTTTTAAAATACTAAGTAATTTTGTTAAATAATTTAATTACCCATCACCAAATCCATTAACTTTAAATCTATAAGACTAACCTTCTTAGTTTTCTTAACTTGAACTTCTCGAGTACCCCAAGATACGACATTCAAGTTGATAATCGAGTACAAGATCAATAACAGATACATGGACGGTATAGATAGCAGATAAATTATACCGGGCACAATACACCAAAATTCTTGCGGATGCAAACAAGCTGCTATGAAAAATGAGCCCGACAATGCTATAAAGAATATCGCCGATGGTGAGCCTATTCCGTCCTCTCCTAACTGCAACGCCGTACCGACTATCACAGCCATCATTATCAACGCGTATGCCGTAGAGAGTATTTGTGCGACCAGTAACTGAAAAATAAAATAATAATTAGTTAGGGCACGTATGAAATAAATAAAATTATATGTCGCCAATGACCGCTGCAGTTGAAGCGACTATAAAAAAATAAATGATAAATAAATAAAATTATTAAACACACGCTGACTCTTAAGGTAAATTATATTATGAACATCAATGTCAAAGAACTAATACCATGAAAAAATTAATTGGTGTTTCCACTTACCTGTATTTCCGATTTCATAGTGAAGCAAACCAACATGAAGAACATAATCGGGTAGAGGTTATATTCGAAAGAGGTCCAATTGTCAATCCTGAAAGCAGCAACGAAAGCTCCCACCAACATAAGGAATATGGTGCCAGGTCCCAATATCGTACCGCCCATCAACATCATCTGGAAATATAATATACTTTATTAATACATTTACCACCAATTTCTTGAAAATTATCTTTACTCAAATGCCACGTTTCACTACCTAGCCGGCACCCAATCTGGCAGGTGGTGATCCATTTTGATGTTAAACCTATTGCTTATCTCGAAGAATGGGTAAAATTACATACTCAATCTATTTTCTGGGACCGTAATATTAACAATAACTATATAAATAAATACTAGTACGATTAAATCTTACCTGGTAAGCGATGTAAGGTGTCGAGATATTGTCGTTAATTTTAATCGTGTGCTTGTAGTCCATTAGTAAGTCCATGATGTTGGCAATAGTTGAAGGTACCCATCTACGGCGTTGGTTGTAGAACTCGCTAAATCCTTCTGGGCAATGAGTGTAGGCGTCTGATGCAGCCGAATACTCTACTCGATAGCCTCGTTGAAGCAACAGTGTGCACAACCAACGATCTTCTCCTGGAAATTACAATTGTTACCAGGTTAGTATACTTGAGTGACAAATGTGTTAAATAGTGATGTTGTAATAAATTTAAATTTGTAATTGTAATTAGGTTTTCGTTGTATGACGGTCAGTTTTCATAAATAAATGCAACTAAGCTATATGAATATTATGTTTTAATATAATGTTTAAGTTATAGTCATATACAAATAAGTTTCAAACCAAGTCTAAAGCAACTAACTCTACTTTCTTCAGATTCATGACAACTTTTTCATATTTGATTATCATTATAGATAAACTTGATTCGTAATTTTGATTTTTCTTTTTATTTCTGTCATAAAAAGGCATAGCAGGTACTAATAATTAAAACTAATGAAAGCTACGTAGCGTACCTTAAGAATTAATATCTTAGTGCTTACCCTGATCGTACTGCACGTAATGCCTAGCTTCGTCCGATCGGAAAGTGTACTTCTTCATAACGTTGTCGTCCATCAAAGCCTTTCCTCTGAACAGAGAGAAACATCCAGGGCTACAAAGCACGCATCCGATCATGTGTTCAGTAGACTTTTGCAGCCAATGACCAATTGCGTACTCGAACATTTGATACCACACCATGGGTCCTATAAAACATTATAAAATTAATATATATCTCTATAATATTCTGATATTCTAAAATAATTTCATAAAATATATAATAATGTCTGAAGGTATCGGTAAGTTACGTCAACGGATATACATACATATATGTGTGTATATCAAAATCCATTAATAAATTCTAAAGGGACAGAACTTCTGAAACAATATTTTTCAATCACGCTTAGCATCACTGTTATAGAATAAAGAAATATAGGAGATAAGTTGTTAGCTCATCATCCGATATATTCTATTGACTCCAAATTCCTTAGTGGCCTTCTATAACATACCCAGGAGAATTGCAAATAGTATCCATGTTAATATGTAGACTATATATTTAATGTTTAATACCTTAGTGCATCATATAATTTAATAGCGACCCGCTCCGGCTTCGCACGGGTATACAATATAGCCTACTCCACTATTTAATGGATGTTATTATACATATAAACCTTCTTGAATCACTCTATCTTTTAAAAAAACCGCATCACAATCCGTTGCGCAGTTTCAAAAATTTAAGCATACAAAGGGACATAGGGACAAAGAAAGCGACTTTATTTAATACTATGTAGTGATTTCTTAACTTACCGGACCCAACGGGATGAATACGTCCACATGCAGCGCCTAGGTTTTTGTTCTTCTTCATCAAATCCACGAGTAGTCGGACTGCGTGAGGTTGGAAATCAATGTCTCCGTCCAGGGTAAGCAGATATGTGTTTTCGGCCATCACTTCCTTCCTGTCCACTGATATTGGTAGCTCCATTAATCGGTGACCGAGGAGGTAGTACATGTACATCACCTGATGGAAGGAAGAGTAGTTAATTAGCATGGTTTCGACATAATCGATCATACACTATTCAACAAAGTGAAATGGCTTTTGTACGTTTTTACATATTAGTAAGTAACTTAAGCGTGTGTAACTAAATGAAGTATGATTTATTAATACTCGTATTACTTAATATGAATAAATATATAGTGATGATTTGCAGATTGTCCTTGTTAAAGTAACTATCGTAATAATACTTTCTACAAAGAAAAAGAAGTTATTGAATTTTTGCTACTTATCTTTAGGTTTTCAAGCGGAGTCAATGTCTTACCTGAGACCATCTCTTCTTGTGCCTAATCTTAGATTTATCCTTCAAGTGACAGATCATCTTGGTCTTTCCTGGCAATATCCACGCTAGTCTTCCTCCATATGGCGCTGGGATCTTTTTGGGTGGCCTTATACGGATGTTCGTCTGATGCACATTGGAAGCAGCTTCGTCAATTGTGTCGACTAGCAGTTTCACGAAACGATTCACTTGGGAATCATCGTCACTGTGGTCCGATATTTCAAAAGCGTCGTCCAAGAAAATGTGCGCTGTAAACACAATATTGTATTATTATCTTATGAAATAAGTAGAAGTATGTGAAAATACATAGCGTGAGAAACAGAAGGGCGTACATCAGATGGGTTATGGCGAGAAATATTTGTCCGGATCGCCAGTGTGAAAGCGATAGTATCCGTTTATGACATAGAGACGCGTAAAATATATGCACGAAAAAGATAAAACAAATATTTTTTTCCTAAAAACAGTAAGTTTAAAATTTTTGTTTTAAGATTTATTAGAATTTATTAGAGAGCACAATCTGGTACGGTTAACCTGCGTACGAAACTAGAACTTATTTAGATATATGAGACCAAAAAACTATTTAAAAAATATATATAGAGAATGACGTTTGAACTTACTTTCAAACTCGTAATAATCGGGATCCACAACCCTCAGGTATTTCTGAGCTACTCTGCGAGCACACTGATCTTCATCCAGCCGAAGAATAGACTTCAAGAACTCCATCATCTCGTCTTTAGTCTCGTGCCACATAGTAGCACATGCGTATATTCTGGAATCAAACGTTTGTACTTTAATTATAATCGTTAGATATATATTTCCAGGAAATGTTAACAAATTGTTGTAACTGTGAAAGTTGTAGTAACGAGATTTGATAAAGAACTGATAGATGATTACAATCATTTCCCTAATGCAAACAAAGAAGATCAAAGCATTTCTTTGTTTGTTAAAGGTATTAGTGATAGGAGATCGGCTGGTTTCAAAAATTGACAGATATACATACATATATGTTTTGAGCTTAATGAATATTTTTTACAAACACTACTCTTGTACTCACCTCGTTATCTGATCAGATGATTTAATAGTCTTAGGCGATGACCCTGTGTTGTCAGTGTGGACGGATATAGTCTCGTAGTACTCGTCTCCCTTTTCTTTTTCGATTTCAGCCAAGTCCTAAAACAGAAACATTATTATTAATAAAATTACAGACATATCATTGGTCTGTAAACTACATCTTTCTTAGCGAGTATATTTTGCATAATATGTAATAGTCACCATAATCACTGGCCACTCAAGGTCCAGACGGAAGACCGGCATCGTATGCGTTTATTATAATATACGTAGGAATATTTCTTATATAATATATGTTTTTATTTTAGTAATAGGCTTATTACCTCAGTCTTAACATCTTTTTGGTCGTCTCTCTTCCTGTTCAAAGCCATGCTTTGGTCAATGAGCAATCCATTGTACATTGGCAAAACAAACAGTTTCTCAGTGGAAGCTAGACGTTCAGCTTTCGGTGTCCAAATGTGGATCGTGACCCAAGTTTGCGATAGTAACCATAGGAGCCACACCCATGCCATCTGACGGGATATGAAGTCACTCAACGTGAACACTGGAATTAGATAAGGATGGGTTAAATTAATTGTGGTTCATACTATTCATTACTATAAAAAAATATCAAAAAAGTGTGTACAAAATTATTTTTTACGATCATAAATGCACAATTTAGTCATATTATTATAGGATAATATGTAAACATGTAATTAATAAATCAGTTAGTGTACATACCTGCTGGACTTTCGAAGAACAAATAATCCGGAATAGAACCATGGAAGAAACAATTGTCTCCATTCCTCAAACCGCAAGCAGCTATCAACATATTTACCACTACAGGAATAACCAAGTTAATAGGGAACGCATAACTGAAGCCCTGGATCAAAATCTTGCAGGCGAACTTTCCGAATATGTAGCAGAAGTATGCTGCAAATATTTGTATGACCATGACGTAGAAGGCTGATTTGTAAGCAGCTGCTACTTCTACTGAGTCTCCAGTTAACGTTGCGTTGGCTAAGTCTGGAATCGTTGTGCCACCAATTTGGATTTGAATCTGAAATTAAATTTACTTGATTAGATATTGGTATCGAAAAAGTACAAGTTTTATACACAGAATAGAATTTAGAGCCATACAAAGTACATAATAATACAGATTCAATTAGATATGTACTAGGGAGAAATACAAGAAGAGCATGCATGAGAAGGTAGAATGTCAATGAAGAAGAGGTTTTTTTAAGGATCGATCTAGTTGGCTATCGGAACACTAACAATAATTTACGTTATAATTATAATGAAAAATATTTTACTTGCCTCTTCGACAACTATATTGTGTGGACCAAAACCTTCGCTGAACAACTGGAAGAACATTCCCGGCTCATCTCCATCCATGTAGATGCTGAACAAAATGCACATCAAGAACAGCACCGACTTCCATACTGATATGAACTGATACGTGAAGTAGCGGGTTTGGCTAAGTTCTTCCTTCAAGCGACCCAAGCTTTTTATGATTCCTGAAAATAGACAGCGTCAAGTATTTTAAATTAAGTTGCTTTTACGCTTTTTACTTATAATGGATTTAAACATTAATTTTAAAATGAAGATCTATTTAACATATATCTATATAATACATCTCAGTAACACAGCTTTTAACGGAAAATTGCATGAATTTTCGCAATGATTACTTATATTTTAATAAGTACTAATTACGGACCAAGGGACCAACTACATAGTACTAATCATAATATAAACTATGTATAAGAACCAACTACAATATTAATATTAACAAAACACGCTCTTACCTATCGGACTTTGCCGCGTGACATAATTTTCCCACCAGCCGAGCGAAATACAAAAACCAGAGACCGGTATCAGCCACAGCGACGGTTTGTTCTCAAGCAAGGGCCAAACAATGAAGCCGGTAACTTGGGCAGCTATAGCCACCATGTCTACGATAACTTTCACAAAACGCTTCGAGTCGCGTGAATTGCGGGAAAGTAGAGACAAAATGGCGGGTATCAGGCAGAGGCAGTTGGTGATCATGGCTCCTTTTACAACGTCCATTTCGGGCAGAATTTTGAACATCAACAACCCCAAACCGATCGTGTGGAGAGATTCCGCTATGAAGACCTGGAACGTAAAATTAGTAATGGGGTAATGGTTTAATAAAAGACAAGCTACGCTTCGAGCTTCGATTTCGATCGAATATGAAAACGAATGTAACTTTTTCCCATAACTTTTGAACGTAGCCCTAAATAGTTTTAGCAACACCGCATTTTTTTGTGTATTGGTTTCTAATACAGTTTTTTTAATTCAATTATAATTTAAGAAAATATCTCCGAGTTTCTGTCCACCCCAGAAAGCATTAAAGACCATGAATGTGCCTAATAATAAGCTTACCACAATGAACTGTGCACTGCTTGGCCTCCTAGATGACTTGAAGAAGCATATCCTGATAGATCTGATGAGGGTTCCGATTTCTGGTACAACAAATACGGCGAGCAATGCCCACATCCATGCCACTCTTTCTTCGTCTGGTAAGGTTACCAAAAATTGCTTATCTCTACCTGAAATGTCACATTAGTACATATATAAAAACTTCATAGCTTCACAGGTAAACTTCTAAAATCTTAGTACTTGTTGTTGATTTCTAGAAGGCTATCTATCTATTTGAAATACAAGTCAGGCACGACAACACTGAAGAAATAGAAGGTCATGGGTCATTCAAATCTCAGAATATCTATAGGATATATTGTTTAAAATAAAATTAAACTGTCCTATACTGATCTTAGATTTAAGTAATCACTACTTGTTGTGTTGCTCCGTTTTAAAATTTTAATATACGAAAATTTATTTGATCTACTTTGATACTGCATGTCTTTGCCCACAAATTGAGACTTGCAACGCCTAGGTATATTAATTGTAAAGAAAACAATAACACTTACCTAAATTCCTATTACAATAACCAATTCTTCTATCTTTCCTCAACTGCGAAGTCATAAATAGAACGGATCCCTTCGCTATTACCCCTGAGACCAAAACCACGATGAACGTGACGAGGTAAGCCAGGACTTTCATGAGGCGCACCATGAACTCCAGACAATGCTGGCTCTCCATGGAGCTGCTGTCCTGCTTCGGAGGGATCTCTCTGAAGACGTCCCATCCTTTCGTTTCTTGGACTGTGCGCTGGCTGGAATGGGAGACATGCACTTTAGTACATAAGTAATGTTTACATGTTTATGTAAAGGTGCAAAGAGGTGGTTATGACAAATATTTTCTTATTGGTAAAGGAGTAATCTAAAAATATCGGTGTTGGTGATAGGCTCATTGCGAGAATTCTGTTAGAAAGCTCCTAGTTCTTAGTCGTATAGTTACATAATTATTAAAATACTATTAAAAAAGTATAATTCTAATATGCATTGCAGTTAATTATTCGTAACCAATTTTCGTAACAGAACTTTATAGTATAATTGGGTCATCATTACGAATTAGGTCAAATATTAAGATTTTCTTTACAGTCTATAATATAAAAATAAAATATTATATTTAATGTTTTGAAATATCATATCTAGATACTTTTATAGAATCTAGATTATATCTTAGTCACGGAAACGTGACAGGATGTGAAACTGCCACTTTCACTTTATCTTAGGTATCTCGTGTGGTAGAAATCTTATGCGAATCAATATATATGGATATTAAAGATCTAATACTATATGCATAAATTAATATTTTTCACATAGATACAACAATTTTTTTTAATTGATAATGAAGTAATATTTAATGTACCTACTCTATTGCAGGTATTTAACGGACACATACATATATTAACAGTCTTCAGAAAACTTACTAACTTTAAAATCTAACTGTAAGTCCTTTTTAATAATAATTCCCTTATTCATAACGTTTCGTTCATTCAAGCGTACTTTCAACATATATTTGTTTATTTTACCTGTTTTACATGCTAATCTCTTGATTTCACTACTACTTTCGAGGTACGTATTAAGAAGGCTAATTAAAGTACTTCACATGCGTTAAGTAGTGAAACTACTTTTGCTTTCTCTCTAATCATATTGATCATATACCTCAATGAACCTTTCGATAATTTTCACTCTTAGTACATTTTATATCTCATTGGGACTATTAGTCATTTGACAATGTAGTAATAATATTTAGTACTAGTGTTAAGCCTTTCATGTTGACAAATAAATAATTGCCTACACTTATGTTTTGTTACTGACTGGGGCCCTCAAGCATTCTACGCAATTATTTTAAATATCATCTCGTTGAAGTATCTTGATTCAAAAATAGAATTCACCTCGACAGTAGGTTATAGCTTTGTTTTAGAATGAGAAAGAATCAAAAACATTTATTTGCGACACAGATACATACTTATAATCATCACAAAAGTAACAAAATTAAAAAATCACATAAATTTGAAGCTTTGAGAGATGCTATCTCTACGACATCAATAGAAACCGACTTGACATGTTGCTAGTGTCAAAAGCAACTCAGTTACTTTCAAAATTAGACTAATCGTAAAAGTGGACAACAATTAAGTGTGAATATGGTTACAAAACGGTTCGCATAGTTGATTTGGATTGCAACAGTGGCTTTACGTAACGCTACAGTCAGTTCTACGACAGCAGAAGCAAACTAGTGTAACCCAATTAGGTGTTGCGACCGGCAACGCGAGACTGGTCGAGTCTTATGGTAATCAGTTGACCGAAACAAACAGAAACTACGAGCAGACTTTGTTTCGTTTGCTTTCTATTGACTTAGATGTGTTACTTCCATTTCCAATGAAGCAGGTACTATGCTTAGAAATAGAGAGTTTTTGAACTAAGGAAGAAAGAACAGATGATTTAACATATGATAACTGTAATAAGTTTTAAATTAATTATTTTGATTCGAACTCTCAACGTACTTGAGTTTTGTTTCATTAGCCTGGCTAGTTATGGTAGTAATCAAGCAATATACGTTATTCGTGTGACCTACTTTTCTGTAGCTGAAAGAAAGATTCCATTTTAAATACTTTTTACTTTATATAATGAATTATTAACAGCATCATCCTATACGGGAATATAAGGAAAAAATCTTGAGTGTCCTTCAAATTTTTTAAAACTTTTACTGTCTATGCATTGACGCGCTGAAAATTGTTGTCTTGAAATATCGCTGTTAAGCCTTATTCACCTATTAATTGATTGTTATTATATTACTTATCATCAAAATCAGAATGTCACCTGTATATACTGCAGTAGTGCAGCGTCCCATTGCTGTAGAGCGAATTATTATTTTGCGGCGCGTAAAGAGGCTCATTTTCCAATTCGTCTTTGTCGGCATATATTTTCTCTTCTTGGCTACTCATTATCACTTCACAATTTCACTCATACAATTTCTCTAGCAACATTTCACTTAATTATAATGCAAACTTTGCAAATAATTCAAAAATTATTCTTATAGCAACTTTATGAGGGTCAATTAAAACTCATTGTTTTGTTTCAGTACAGCAACGGTGCTATCGCAATTGTGACTGCGATGGCATGCGACCACCACCACGCACAGTGCTTCAGCATTGCACACAACACTGGCCACATGCTTGAATTCTAAACTACTTAATTACAAACACGTCATGCACCTCAATTTCTGGGTCTCGATGAATACCTACATACATAAGGTGCAATGTTGCGAAATAAAATTATCAATCTAGTCATGATTTTAATCGATTTCTCGAAAATTTATTAAATTGTTATTATTTTGGATAAAACAAAACTAAATAATAGTCCAAAACATATCAGCAATGTAGTACTAATTAGTTGCAGTTGTATGTCAAGTACGAATTCCTTGCAACTGTAAGAATCAAACATCTAAATTAAAAAAGGAATTTGAATGCAAGCTATGACCGAGAGGGAAATTTAAATAAGTAACTTTCCCACTATTTCTAATCCAAGCTTGCTGTGACTGAGCACAATGAAGATCGATCTAATTCCTAAGAATGAATCAAGAGAGCATCAATTCTTCGTTCTGCCGCGATGGGCACGCGAAATTATATCAGCTCGTTAATTGCTAGTTTGCTCGCGTACCATATGGCTCACCAATAAAATGAAAGTCACTTTCGGAGTTCCGTACTGTGAAATATATGTGACAGCAAAGAATATTGCCCACATGATAGAGACAATAAATCGTAAGTTATACGCCTATAATTTATTATGTCCACAGAGTAATAATTCTTACAGTAGGAGTCATTTCGCCTTTGAAAATATTGTTATTGTCTTTTATGATAAATTATTGTAAGTGAATCTAAATGTATATCTAATGTATACATAAGTTTTTAAGGCTCGTGCTAGTCCAGGACGTACGGAAACATGATAACTTTTTACAGACTATTGAGATAAGTGTTTAGGTTTATTTCTAACTTTGGTCACTACGATAAAAATCAAGTAACACC
The DNA here is from genome assembly GCA_030578115.1 of Leucoptera coffeella. Lineage (NCBI taxonomy): Eukaryota > Metazoa > Arthropoda > Insecta > Lepidoptera > Lyonetiidae > Leucoptera > Leucoptera coffeella. Next base: position 823,990 of record JAMBLF010000009.1, read on the forward strand.
TTATAAAAGAACATTAAGAACTTTTTCAGTAGCACATCGTTAGATAAAACATAAATTACATAATAATTTAAAACTCATCAACCCACAATAAATTCCATGATACTATTTAAAACGCATTTGAGATATGATAATTATGTTTACACTCCAATACAACCTTTCGTTTAGATACAAGAAGATTTATGGCATGAATAAACACGAACATGAAATACACGTGTTTCCTCATGGCCGAGATAATCCAACGAGATGGGCAAATGAAAAAGCCATAAGCAGAGTACTCCCGAATAAGTTCCCCGGTCGTTGACCCTGCACAGTGACCGCTGATATAAACACTGCGTTGAATACTAACTTTTATTCTGTACTCACAAACGCTTAATTTGCATAGACATTTCGTTTTGACAGTGCAATACTTATAACGATGTCTTCGTTGTACATTTGCAGTTAAATTCTGCATTAATTATAATGTATATGAACTAAAAGCTGTCATCTAGGTTCAACTTTTCAATTATGGAGGGCATGTAATATTGAATTCCTATAATTTTAATTTCATTTTCAGACTATCTGATACAAGAATATACTTCCCAATTTATTTATGACATGTTTTGCAACTAAAATCTCAATTTTAAACTATCATCATATTATGTTTAACTATTCTGTGATAATTGCACACTTCTATTACTATTATGCAATTACTGATTGGAAAGTATTATTATATAACTACTTAATTGATACTAATCAAAGATAAATAACAGAGCGATCCCAAACAAAAGAGATCATCTAACAATCAGAACGTCTACATTTTTCTATTCAGTAATCTATTTCAAAAGCTCCACTCCATATCTTTCTAATTTAGAATGTATATATATGTAGCAAAGCTTTCGCAACAAGTCGTGCTACATAACGACATTGAGTGATCATTACAAAGCACGTTCGGTTCAACACCCACAATAACAACTCTGTTACAATATGTTTAAAGATCATAGATAGAGAACGCATTGTGTGTCAGATATTGTCTCTTAGATTGTACAAGTGTAACTATGTGTAAGGGAGGTCATATCAAATTGTCTATTACAACTGATTGCCTTCTCTAACTTGACCTCGCTCTGGAGAATTACTAGGAATGCTGCCACTTTGTGAAGTTTCAATGGTGTAAGCCAATTAAATATGTAGACCAGTAACTATATTCGTTTCTGTTGGCATAAAGGTTATAATATTAAAATATAAAAACTTTAGTCTAGATGGAAATTGGTTAATGTATTAATAAGTCAGAATGAAACCTTTACCAAAATGAAACGCACCCAGATTATTTCTTTCTTTAGATTCTCGGTTTAGACGCACGATAGCCTAAGCTTAGACAACCTTAAAATCGTGATTAACCGATTTCGAATTGTGTAACAATGACGCAGCTCAAAACACTTCACTACTCGTGTTTTGAGAAATAAACTCCTAAGTTTGTTTGTTCTTGTCTTAACCTACTTATTACCAATATCTCTAAGCACTATATTAACCCCTATAGAAGACTCAATATAACGAAAAGTATTTATTTGTTCTGTTCACGCTGTCTCATACTTACTGCGTAAAGTCTGTTGCAAAGCAGGAAGTGGTATTGAAACCAGTTGCGTATAAAAGTTGAACTTATTTTAATGGATGCCATAGGCTTAATTGTATCGTATGTATAAAAACTCGAGCGAAAGTACGGTCGTTGAAGTTGTCAACCTTGGCATTTAGATTGAGTTCCGGGCCAGACTGGCCGCTTCGAACATGCGCATGTCGCATAGCTTAATAATTTAATGCCACAATTGTATGCAAAATTTAAAGTAATTCTTTTCTCTTAATGTTATTTTTGTAGATGAATTCTATTTTATGTCTCTGAAATTGAGCTTCGTCGGTTGGTCGGCCGGTTGGTTATGAAAATAGGAGTAAAAATTACAAAGTCTAAATATGTAGTTAAAAAGTAACACATGTACAAAACCCATTGTCCACATTTTACAACGCATGCTGTTTAAAGATTTGATGAGGGAATATTATGCAGTACCTCCTTACAACTGAAATATGAGATGTGAAGAGTTTTACTGACGTGTATTTTAGTGACTTAGGTCAACTAATAAAAGACATTATTGCAACTAAAAATTCCTGCTCGTTTAAGAAGTCCATTTAAGACAATTCTATTTACTGGCAAATATTGAACAGTCAGATATGTCAGAAGGAATAGGCGTCACTCTGATATCGAAGACTAACTTGCAGTTTTTTCATTAACAAAATCCAATCATTTAATAAATGTTTCCTCCTACAAAACTTAAGCAATATCATGACGAATACGGCATCCCTGAATTTAATCTAACAGAACTCATGAGTAAGCCGAGTTTAACGCACCAAGAGGCCGATGACGCGAACCAAAATCCGTGGAGGTGACGTCACGATGTCTTAACGTAATAACTAAACGAGGCATAATGTCGCTATGCAAACGTACGCAATGTAGATGCCCAAAATACCGGTGCTGGGGAACTAACGGAACCTGGCGTGTGTCCACGTGGGAGGTTTGTGTCGCAATGTTGCCTTTACTTCAAGAGTAATCACAGGTTTTGTGGTGGGACATGAGCAACTGCCTTTTCTCTCGTAGGATGTAGAACGGCCTATACCTTGTACCTTTATGTTGGATTGTATTTATTCTTGGCTTTATTTATTTTGTACAAGCTTACATTTCGATGCTCAATACGTAGTTAAGTATAGAAGAGTATCACGTATAGTAAATTGGTAGTAGTAGTTATGTATAGAAATAATGATCTATATCTATTTTGGCAACCTATAACTTTCTTCATGTAAAAAATATGCCTATTTATATAAAATACTCTTAAAAATAAATCCTACTTATGTTACATTTCTTCTTTTTGTTACATTTTTTGCACCCTACATCCTACTAGAACCTCAGTTAGTTACCTCGTTTATATCAGAAACGTAAATTACTGTCAGTTGTGAGTTGTGTTACTCGCATCAAGCTCAAGTTCTTATTAGATAAATGATAGCTATAACTATTCTGTAGGTATGTTACTAAGTTATGCAAATTAAGGCATACAACTATGCTCATAATACATACCTTCCCCCATAGATCTCGTTGGCGAGCGGTGTCAATTCGTCATCGGAATTCTCACTGCCTTCGTCGCGGCGCTTGCCCGACGTCGCCATGTTGGCGACTTATCTGAAATCAATTAAAACAACAATTAGATGCAAATTATATATAGGAAGCTTTTCCCCCTTTCGTCGCTCTCAGGGCGGACAGGACCTCAAAGATACAATATCACTCTGGAATTAGTCCCGAGGTTGCATACGAAAGATAACGAACCCATCGCCCAATAAACTAGTTCATTGATTGATTCCTATAATAAGTCGGGAAACAGCAAATAGTTATCGTTCAATTGATGCCCTAGACTAGAACGAAAAATTTCATATTTACACAATTAGTAAATATATGAAGATGATAGGCGTAATAAATTGAGTATAACTCTTTGTTTATAAATCAGTTGTGCCAAAAGTTTTCAAGTCCATCCGTCTAATCCATGAATAAAGCAAAGAATGAACTATTTATAAAAACGCCTTAACCAAGACCGCCAAGCTCGTTGGTATGCAGTTTTATCTAAATCGAGTTACGATTGTGCAAGTGATTGATTGAGCTTTCTCTGTACAAGGATCTAGTGTCAGAATGTTGCTCAACAATGGACTTATTGTGAGGCAAGTCTAGCTGCAATTTTTTGGTATGTCTATTTTATTATCACGCCCATTACTTCTGAAAGGTAGAGCCTTGAAGCATAGGAACTTTTAATAACTTTTCTCATATACCTAAGTTAAAGTTAGTGTGAATTATTTCAGCAATAAATGATTATGATTAGAAAGATATATAATATGATTCAATTTGGCCCACAAATGTGCTGGAGACATACCATAACATCATTATAATTAATATCACGTATGCGATAACTAAATACAACTTTTTAGGCATTTGACCTGTTCCTTGACCTTTACATACATCTTTTGAATTCTAATTATAAGAAATGTCAATATTAGGACTAAATTAGACTACTTAAAAGCAAATAAACTTGAATATGTTTGAAGCAGTCCGCTTCGATTGCGCTAAACTGTGACAATGCTATTCTAATGGAGGCATTGTTAGTAAAAACGTGAGCAAAGCCCCACTTGTTTCACAACTAGCATATGGTTTATTGTTGTAAGGTTTCACAATTTCTATGTAAAACTCTTGTTTAATTGTTTAACTCTTGTTTGATCTAGAAATTATGAAATTCTAGAACAAAAAATATGTTCAATGTCATTAAATGTGTATAACAATCATTGCTTCTTACACTTATGTCAATAAGCGTTTCGTTTTATACCGTTCAAAACTTTTAATTGAATAATTAGTATTGTCGATTGTTATACTAAGTTTAGGTATAGATACTATTGTGTGGATAACATTCATAACAGTTTATAATGATTATGTAATGCTTTGCACGTTAGACATTAGGGCATATGAGACGGTACAGTTTTGTAACGGTACGTTTATTTACAAATGACCTGAGTGCTCTCTAAAACGAAACTTGTTGGAAGAATTATTTGACTGTGACTCTTAAAGCATATCCTTTTAAATCTGTTAGCAATTAAACTAGAACCAAATAAAAAATATACAATAATAATGAAATGATAAATTATTCATTCATTTTTCTGCATGTTTGGTATATACGAGTAGATATATAGGCTGGTTATTTATGAAACTATAACGTAATTATTTTTCTTGTAATAATACAAATACCAAAATTTCAATTCCAAATAAACGTATTAAACTTTTTTTTATTTTTGCTATATTACTTTGTAAATACCGAAATATATAACAAAAATTGTATGGAACTCAATAAAAAGAGCAGCTACATATTTTCGCCCTATAATAATCTATTCTCCAAGACCATTGAATGCCAAGTACAGAAGAAGTAATAAATATCATTGCGGGTTCAAGCACCACTGTTCTGCTCCCCACAATGAATCAAGATTGCATTTTCTTCGGTTAGCGCATTCCTTAGCATCCTTTCTGGTGATCTGTCAAGCTTAGGTCATTTACCTGAATATGTTAAGGATTTATGTCAAGTCATATTTCCTTAAAGGTTAGTGAGAAAAAGATTAGATTTAACCTGCCAAATACATGATTAATATCGCAACCAATTTAAATTGCCTGTAGTCACCAAATAATGAAAAAAAGATTCTATAATTGAATAAATACTTTTCTGTTATCTTGTACATATATTTTGCAACTGCAATCTTTCAAGAGCTGGATGAAACCTATATGTCTTAAGGTAATATTACTTGCATTTATTTAGTTATCAAAAATGGTAATAAAAACAATATTTTTTGTTCAAAACAGCATTTGCTTGTTAAGATATCATTATTGGCTTTCATTATGACGTGTTAGTTACATACATTAGGTAAAATAGTTTCTATCCCTACCTGGATCTAACGAAACTAAAATCAGACTCCTATAAATTATTTCAGCAAATAGAATATTTGTAACATTGCCCAAATAACCAAGGCAAAAAAAACATTAACTACATGTGACAAAATTCATTTCATAAACTTCCAACACTAGAATTTAAATCTTAATACAATTCAATTTCGCAATTTCAATTTAGTTTACATAAACCCTCTTTGTAATTCGGTTCGAATGGTCACTACTTGCGGAGGAGGCTTCCAAGGTCGCCGACTCAAGTTAGGCGCCGCCGTTGCACCCACTGGCTGTACGCACACAAAGGTTCTTTAGCCTTTCAAAAGGTAACTAGGATATAATTACAATCGATAAAAAATGTGGTTTTGGATTAATATTGGTATCGATCATTTTAGGTACATTATCTTACAAGTGGCAAAATATTGGTATTGATTTTTGTAGATACTTAATTTTGAAAGTTGCATGAATCTTCGGAGACACTTCAGGTCCTAGAATAGTATAGATGCAACTACAACTAGCTAGCTAGCTAACTAGCTAGCTAACTAGCTCCTATAGTTATAGTTAAGATGAAAATCTGTCAAGTTAAATTAAAATATTTGTTCTCTTTCTTACTTTCATTTACATATTTATTTAAATCTCTAATCTAATTTTATCGTAAGTCCATTAAAAGCTTTATAACTTTATTGTAAGTTCTTTCAAAGTTTTCAAGAGCAAGGACCAGGAGCATTCACTAATAACTGCATTATCGCCGAATTAATTATTATAAATACGCATCGTTTAATTAATAGTAAAAACTCGGGCTGTTCTTAAGCTTTGTTTAAATTCCCATATTTATTTTATTTATACTTACCAACTATTGTAAGACAAGTAATGTAAATTAGACCATAGAAAGCACTCCAGTAGATTTTTCCCCGCGCACGTACTGTCACTACGAAAGTTCGATCCTTAATTAGTGATCAAATTGGAGCTCGAGGACATCGACAAACGCAATTCTTTAGTAAAATACGCATGTACGTTCATTGACGTATTAACTTTAGTTAGTTTTGATACCATTTACTCAATAATACATATCAATAGTGACTTAAATTTTCCTATTGTGTGTATAGAATATACAGAAAAAGATTGCGTGGAGGCCGATACGCTACAATGCCAAAGATACAAGCCAACTTTGCACAAGTGTCGATAAAAGAATAATGTGAAGATTTTAATTATTTATAATTACATAAAGAGTGGAATGTACTTAAAGAATGAAAGCCTTCATTTTTGTTAAGTAATTAAATACACCTTAGAAATTTAACAAAACTTATTGATTCAAATGTGACGTTTCTGTGTTTTATTACGTAATAGAATATAATGTAAATATTATATATCACAAAGTCAAACAGATTGATAATATTTAGAGGACATCTGACTATTTTTTATTAGTCTATTTCGTTTAAATTAGGATGTAATGATTTACTTAAGATTATAATTCCCTTATAGGTCAATAAAATAATTTATCTCTAAGATTTTTTTGAATAGTGGAACTAGTTGGCATCTGTTGTTTTTCGCAATGTTAATGCATACTGAAACCGAATGCATGCACCAGTGTACAACTAATTTAATAACTTTTAGGCACGTACCAGTGTAAAAGAGTACTTGGAAACTCAAAACCTTCCTACAAAGCCTCGCATTCGATGATAAGTGTTCACGAATGTCAGTACCGCCTTCAATCATTGTATTGTTAGAATAATAGTTGGTGTGAGATGGGCCTTTGTGGGAAACGATCAAACGACCTTTGACGACTGCATAACATTTATACGCATACTTTATCATCATTCAAAAGAAAAACATTAAAATGACTCACAGTATATTAGGAAATGAAATCATTGGTACTAACTAAGCATCAAACAACTTTTAATAAACCTTTTTTGTAAATAGCAAGACGAACTTGGTATAGTTTGAAACCAGACGACCTCTCGTTTCGCATGCAGTTCAGTGTTGCATTAAAGGCAGGCCTTATCTATATTTAAACAAAAACAAGGAACAGACCGTGGGCAGAAACAAGAACATAGAATGGCTGAGACTGAGTCGCATAAATAAGTCGGAATTGGTCTTGGAGTTTGAATCGAAGGCTGGTCGGTACACTTTCACTATTAGTGACCGTCAGCTGGCTAAGCGCCCCTCCCGCGCCCCCTGCAGACCTCTTTATGGTCGCAATATCTGCCTCGGCCGCGGAGGTTGTTAAACCACGCCAGTGGAGTGGATTTTCGGTTTGAGTTCAGCGGAGTCAGAGAGAGTATATGTGGCAAGAGGTAGTTGTACTCGTCGTGAATGGTTGAAGTACTATAAAAACACACACATAAGGATAGTAAATTGGTGAAATTGATGGTTTGTTTTTCTGTCAGATACTTAAAAATTGTTTTTCTTTCCCTAAGTTCATGAGGTTAATTTCAACCTACTAATAATTACACTTTAATGTATCATTTACTCTTTTTGTAGTTGTTCCACATTTTTTAACGATTAATCTAATTTTAATAGCTCTACTTTTAAAATTTTAAATGAGTTTTTAATATGATACTAAGTACCTATTACAATTATTGTGATAAGAGATATTACTGTAACCGGTAACCGATAACTATCATCGATCAGTATCCAAAAGGTAAGAAAATTTCGGGATATCATATATTATTATTTTTTTAACTGTAGACTTAATAAGTAAGTATGTATATATAGATTTTATCATAGGTATACAATAATTTCGTGCGAAAAACACTAAGGGCATACAAAAGGGTTTCTCTGGAATGCATAAAGGCAACTGCAGCTCACATACCATAGCTTTGATTAATAAAATGTATGGGGTGAAGAATCTAATGTTATACAGTTGCTCCTATTGCACTCCCCAGGCAGCGCTGTAAAACGACTAACTATCTACCACTGATCAGAAGCATTTTGAGACTACTGCGGTCTTGCTAATATTTAGTACCTACTAAAGCGCATGTCTGGATGTTTAATTTTATTCCTTATACTTCTGTGGTAGACCATGAAAAAAGGACCATTTTATTACACGAGATGCAGCTATGCCCAACCAATTTTCACCTTGGGCACACAGGAATACCTTCTCTAATTTCATTTGCTTAACTATCTCTAAATCCAGAGAGCACACAAATTAACCATTCATAGAACTATAAGTCACCACCAATACTTGCAGTCTCAGTTATTTCATACATCCTCAGCCATAGAAGCACTATCGTCCTACAATACCGTAAGGGATCCAATAGAATGTTCATGTCACGTACTTGTGCTAGAAACGCGTTGAAGCATGGCGCTCTAACTCGCATGTGTGTTACTGAGACTCGCGTGCCGTCCTCAGCGGACTAACCGGAGCAAGGAATACAGTTGTCTTCAAATTAATTGTCGTTACGTATAAATAATTGATGAAAAAGTTGGATAAGAAATGTAATGGAGGTTTGGCTTGTATGTTGTAATGGTAATTTGGAATAATTAATGAATTAAACATAATACAAGTTCAGTGTTTATTATTCGCTTTATAATTTGCCAAGTAAACGCAAAGACTAATAAAACAAAAATTTATTAGTGTTTAAAAAAGCTTTAACGCAATCAAGTGATGAAAATACTTCTGACCAGCAATCAAGATCTAGGTTTTGCTGACTTAATTCAAGAATTTCTTCTATACGTAAACTATTGTTAATATACGTATGAACAATACCATTATTTACGTAACATATTTAGCGGCTATCAACTTGACGCTAATAGAAAATAGAAAGTGCCTCTGCTGTGTTGCTATTGCTAAGATAAAAGTTTATTACTCTACACTGTCAAAACTTGAATACTATGTTAATTGTGTTTATTCATGAAATGAAATGAATTTTTTTATAATATAACAATAATTAAATTTGGGGTATTATGACTTTAGAAGATATAAGTTTTATAAATATTTATGAACTTTCGTTAAAATCACATTGGTATATTTATCACATCACTTTCCTGTTCTATAATATAACATGTCCAATATTCATTCAATTCTATTAGTTAACAAGCAAAGTTATGCACATATAGTATGAGTAAATGCACAGCGCGTTGATGTCGTTTGTATAGCGCGCCACTTTTTACAAATATCGCTATCAATCTCTAAGCTTTTAAGTTTTAATACATGGTGACGTCGTTTTTAATCAGTAGTATCCATAAGGATAAATGAAAAGTATTCGTTATTACCTCAATCATTTTCTAGAGGTTGAAATAAATAGGTAATTATATATTTATCATGTTCATTCGATCTTATTTAATATTATATATCGTAATAAAACAATTAATATCTTGTTAGCACATCATCTGATAAGAACCTAAATTAACATTATTTATATGTATTCCAACATACCGTAATGAAATTAAACAATTTGTAACTAGTGTTTAAATGTGATACGTTTAATTGGTAATATATTACTCTTAAATATCATAATATTGTCCTTATACCTTGTAGCCATACACGTGGAAACAAAGTTATAAAAATATTTTAAAGGCTAATCACTAATTATGTAGTATAATCAAAAGAAACAAAAACCTAAACCACACAACATTTCATGCAGTAATACTTCTACTACAAATACTTTGGTCGGTTACTTTTAAACAGAACTTATAGCAATGGACTTTACGACTTATTTCCTTACTGACGACCTCAGTGTTATTAAAGTGAAACCACACAAGGTGATGGAATTAATTAGGCATTGTGTTGGCAAGGGAATCACGAAACAACGGACGCCTGTGATAAAAAGTTACCTAATTGCCACAAAAAACACAAGTATATATGTGTGTTGTTATTGGATAATGAATAAGAAAGTGTAGGATAAAGCAAGCATGTTTTAGTACGGTAGGTTGGAAAAAAATATATAGTTAACTGTCTATGTACTGATTAATATTGGGTGTTAATTAGGATACTTGCTTCCCATTATTTCATATAAACATTTCCTTACCTTTCTTTTAATATAAACCAGCAATATATCACCAATATTTCTTATTAATAATATAAAATCCCAGACAGCCAATGAAACAATATTTAAAAGTTAAACAAATTAAATAAAATAGTTTAGAGAGATTTAAGGGTAAGAATTTTTCATAAATATATACATACACAATTTCGGGGTGAACAGAACTTCAGTGATATAATATCTTCATATAGATTGCATCACCTATATCAGTGGTATATATGCTCCAGTGCAAGACACAGGCACCGGAACCGGATGCTTTCGAGGTCTCAATTGTTGCGCCGCGCATTCTTTCTCATAACAAACGCTACTTTTGTGTTTGCATCATACGTTTAACGAAGAATAATATTGGCGGAGTACTTCGATTGAATATATTACGTGAACACGTTAAACTTTTAACTGTACAATGAGATATAACATGTTTATGTTTGTTTGATCGATATCTCTCTTATAAAAGTTTTTAGAAACTGTATAAGCTCCTGAAACATTCTATGAAATAAATAAATACTAATAATTCTGTTTTATTGCATCAAACGATTCTCTCGACTTATCCACCATGGGGTTTAAAAGATTTTATTCATTTTTACGTGGATTACGAATATAAGACCGCAATTAAGTAACTGCGATATACATTGGTAAGCTTTAAACGATATTATGTAATAAACTGAGCGCCATATGGTTTTTCGTGAGTCTTAGTAATAAAAACTGAATTCCTCCACTTAAAATGTTTCACAGTCTGTTTCCGGGTGGCAATTTTATCGATATCATATTTGAGTAACTAATCGATAGTGATATAAGTTTTGTGAGTCAGTTGACCTGAAAACATTGTATGCCAAGTTTATGCCCCAAACTTAAACATATTTCTAATATAGTATAGATAGAAATATTACATTTATATTGATGTATAATTAAAGTACAATAGGAATAATAATGTAATTTAAAACTCAACCTTTCAAAATAGTTCGCTTTGACTTGACTCTGTTAAACCTATCGCAATCAAATATGGTAAACATATGACTGTCAACGATGTCTCGGCCAATTTCGAATGGTGATTAAGCCAACAGATTTACCTTGAGGCTATAAAAATCGTGAGTGTACTCCGCATCAACAGTTAGTCTAGCAAGAAACTGCGAAATATGTTTCGAGACAGAAATCGAAAGTTCAAGGATGCAATACTTTGGGCGCAACAAAGGCTCCGAACGCTTTGTTTAATATTATACTAGAGAAAATTATACCCGTCCTTGTTTCCGATTAAACACATTCTATCATGCAAGGCTGATGTTGCGAGGTGTAGGCAGAAACATCAATAGGCTGCGCCCACATTTCATTCATACACTAAACTTATACACTTCATAACAGCAAATTTATAAAGATGTTCCAAATTCTACTTGTTGTATTCAAATCAGGTCTAGTTGAAGATCATAAAATTATGAAAGTGGAAAAAGTAATACAAAGTCATTTATCGAGCAATTCGGTACCATTCCGGAGTTTCTTATGAAACTTGTTGTCATGATGAGAGTAGAAGTTCTCTCAGCGCGCGAACTCAAGAATTAAACTCGATTTCTTTGTACTACTTACTGAAACATTTCGAAAGCGAAACGTGGAACAAGCTAGCTCCATAAATCAGCTTCAAATGATTTCCCAATGCAAATTAAGAAGTAATGTTAATAACTGTGAATCACTTGCAGGAATTCCACTAACTGTCCTCATTAACGAATTCAATTGGACGTCAGTATTAAAACTTTCGTACTTAAAAACGGTTTCGAAAACGCATTGGGAGACAGGCATAAATCAAAATATATAGTTACCTTCTACACCTCTCTTCTAAGTAGTATTCTAATGTGTAAACAATCCTAAGAGTTATAATCCATTAGGTTTTTAGTAAGCACGATACACTCGCGGGATTGTAAACACGCATTGTTGGTAAACGCGGTCGGTCGCCGCGTACGCCGTACACTGACTGTCAAACAACTCCAGTACAGCCTACAGCCGCTCTCTAAAGCCTCTCTCTTGTGAACAAACCTGACTCATAAGGCCTTTGCTCAAACTCTAGCTAGCACACTATCGGATCTGGATCTGCGGTTTTCCCTGGACAGTGAATATGTATTTCGTTTTTTACTATACTGTTTTTAACAAAAGGAATGCATCACTTACTATTAATATATTATCATGAATTTTGTTTTAGTTTGATAAATAAATTAAGAAATCACAGAATTCATTAACGATTATATTTGATGCATTGTTAGATCGTAATAATTAATTATCTGTTTTAATAAGTAGTATTTAATAATTATTAGTTTATACAAAAAGCCAACTAAGATATATTTAGTACTATTGGGCTTCAACCTTACCCTTTGAAAATCCTTATCCTCTCAAGCAATCAACTTACTTCATTGTACTACGTTATTATTTATTAATTAATCTAATTCCTATCATAAAAATGTGCTTAGATATTACATTCTCAAGCAATAACTGTCAAATCCATAATTTTCAGAGTCGTTACTTTAAGCACATAGAAGGTATTTTGGTCAGGTTGTTATATTTTATGCTAGTCCTGGATCATTTCGGGACATCACAATATCACATAGCCTTCCTTTAGAACGCACAATGATCACGATTTTGGCTTATGTATAAACACGTTTATATAAACCGATACAGCATAGAATAAATTAGAATTAATAGTGAAACACAAAACTCGTTCTCTGCTCACCGACATTTAAAACTTTATTTGGAAGTTTGACCTTTTGAATCTATGATTGGAACATCGCATTTTTCAATAGGTGACACAAAAATCTGGTATTTTTTGCGTTATGTTAATGGAACAGACATTATTACCCTTAATGGATAGCGTCATTGTGCAACTAATTGATTGTCATAATTGAATTATTATCAATACAGTTCAAAATACTCTAGTATAAGGATTGATACATTACGAATTCGAGTATAATAAAATAAACGTCGGCGACCAGTATTTCAATTGTTACGGAAAAACTACCAAGGATAAAGAATATGAATAAAAATTCGAACTCGAATAAACATTCGGATTCAGGTTGCCTGCCAGCTTATCGCAACTCTATAGCAACCAATTTATAGCTAGTAAGCCCCTTTTAGGAAATAACGTAACATTATTGCACGTAATTATATACAGAAAAACAAAATAAAACAAGAAAGATCCATGTTACAAAGATTATTTATTTCTCCAATACTAAACTGATATCGTTTGTATATAATATTAAATACTTATAATTAAAATACAATAATAAAGTGGGTCGGCTTGTTTAGACTGATTGAATAACAAAGGATTTTATTTACAAGGGAACGTTTCTGAAGCGGACAGTACTTCGTCGTGGCAAGGGCGTCATGGCGTTTTCTTCATCGCTGTCCAGAGCTGGTTCGTATCCCTTGTTCACGTAAGCGCCGGTCGAAGGACGCCCTGTTAGCTCATCCTAGGAAGAACATAATATGGTTAATATACATACGTATTCAAACATAGAATTCATACTCGTAGAACGTATTTTGTATAGTCCTCAAAAAAACATACGGTATATAAAAAAGATATTTGATAATGTCAGTATAACTCAGTATGCAAAGAACAAGAAAAGAGATGTATAACATACAAACGTATAATAACCCAATACTCTTCGAGAGCTGTAGTCGTTTCTTAAGTTTCCGATTGTAACTGCAGCTGGGAGATATTTTACATAAGTTGAGACCAAAAAATTAGCTTACATTACAGAGTAGGGGACACGATTATGTATGAAAAATATTGAACGACATATTGAATAACCTTGCTGATACTCGTGTCTAAGAATAGCTCTTTCTGCCTACTGTGACTAAATATCATTTAATCTAATGATTCATTTCGTAATGATATGTACGTTTCAAGAATTCTTCTGCTACATATAGAGAAAATGTCAGACGATAAAATCCCGAGTATTTTAATTACGCACTGACTCTTGTGATCATTATGGTTTGAATAGTCGTTACTATAAAATAATACTCCATTTTCCCTAGATAGTGTGATATGTACATAATTTTTATCTTAATTGAATAAGTAATTTCTTTCTTCACATTAACAGCGAGTAAAAAATGTGTTATCATACAGTAGGTCCCCTGAACGAATTTCAATAATAGCTTAATTATGTACAGTATTATTAACAACTTAATGTTTTTTATTTATTAAATTCTTGTATAGACTTATAAAATATTAAATACGAGTCATACATATGTTTCGCAACCATAGAAAATATACGTATATTTTCACCACACTTAGCAGTAATTAACCGTGATTGAGTAATTGAGAATCATGTAATTTTATAAATAAGCATATAAGTAAATATTATTACAGAGCTAATTTATGAAGCTCATTAAATTATTATGCAATTTCTTTTAGATATGATCATTAGTTCCGTGCCAGTTTTGACTCACTTTTTAACCAGCATGTTGTTGGGGTGACTAAGGGACTATTTGTCAATGGAATACATTATTCGATATACAAGTTCACTATAATTCTATTATAATGCGTAACCCTAACATTAGCCGAGGATTTTCCACCCTAAAACTTATTGAGAAACATGAGTATATACGTACATGTAATATTCAATTGAAAATATGACTTACCACACCATCGTAGATCATTGTTTGCGATTTTCTGACCGAGTCCCGTCGAGTTTGGAGCGCCTTCAGCGTGGCTCGGCGATCTGACTCAGAAGTACCCAGCGATGATAAGCGAGATAGTACACCTAGAAATGGATTACTTTATCTAAAATTGATCTTATTTACAGCATAATGCAATATAATTGGTTAGTTTAAGAATAAATGAACAAGTTGTATCTTGTTCAATAACTGACAGATTGTTTAAAGATTAGCTAGATATATAACGCTGAAATTGTTGTGATTGTTTTAATAAATATTAGTAACTGAAACTGTCGGTAAAAAGAGATATAACTGTTGCGTATTTTTATGACTAAGAATTGACTAAGTGGAATCGAGTGGCCGATAAATAGTGTTTAACTACTCCAGAAAAGATTACAAGAGCAATACTAATGAATATTTTATTTGGAAAAGATATCTTAAAATGGTTGTATCATTCAATGAATGAATATCCACAATCTAAAATTAAATCAAAAATATAGACTCCTAGACGAAACAAAAATATTTGCGAAAGCTAATATAATTTTAATATTCATAAGATGACTCAATATTTTCTGTAACTTTAGTAAGACATGCACAGGTGATGACGCAATGGCTAACAAATTGCCGTATTAAAAACGCAAACGAAAACCATTTGAATAACTGTTCTGAAACGCTAAAGGATCGATCACTGGTGAACGATGAATGCGTTGTGATTTACGTAATGAGATTATAAAATGAGGAAGATATTTTGTACTAAAAAACTCCCGTTTCAATAAATCCTTACACTTTGAACCGTTATGACTGACTTTTCGATTGTATTTATGAAAATTTCACCAGTCAAATTAGGTACTTACTATTTGGTTAAAATGTGAGGTAGAGGCGTCTATATAATCACTAACTCCTCATTTACGGAAAACGATCATTCTTCATGACAATCTACCAACCACCCCGTAAGGCATAACGATGAAGTGATAACATGGAGTAGATGTAAACGTTAATATCGTTGTCGAATTAGTGTGTTAATAAAAAAACCTCTATAGTACAATTACCTGATTGATCAGAGTTCTGTAATATCGTAAGCCTTCTCTTGAAGTTGCTATCCAGATTTCCGACATTGCTCTTGTTTTCTGTGACTTTTACTAAGTTCTGTACGGTTTTCCTTCGCCCCACATCCTTAGGGTCTTCTCGTTCAATTAGATCATCGTCATTCAGTTTTTGCAATTCTTTGACTATTTCTATCGCGTTCTTCTCGATGTGAACAGCACGGGATGTTTCTTCCGCCTAGTTAATTAAGAGATTTGATTAATATTCAATGATAATACTGGCAAAATTAAGAATTGATATAAGTAAGAAAAAAAAATGAGAGTTGTAGTATTAAGCACTTTTCAATAACTGAAAACGTGTAGGTACATGTCTAGAGATAGTACAATAAGAGATTCTGTTCATATAGCATGTAGAGCTTATTGTTTCGCATAAATTTATTTTTAAGAATATCGAAATTTGCTTACCCGTTTCGTGCAGTACCAATTCAATTGAGCCGTTGCCAATAAGTGCGTTAGAGTGCCTAATCTATGACACAACATAGCCAGGAACTGTATAAGCATGACCACCCCGAAGAAAAGGATGAACAATGTTCCTATGGGCTCCAGAGTCAAAAAGTCTTGGTATATTTCTATCTGTAAGCAAAATATATAATATCAATATGTGCAAATAGTATTTTTTTATTTTAAACTGTATCTAGAGAAACGTGATTGCGCAGTGACCATAGATAACCAGCTTCGAAATTGCCGAGATGACACCGAACCGGTGAACCTTCATGAAAATATGTACGTAAAGTGTAAAAAATCAATTCTATTCTTTTTAGATTATTATAAGGATATTTTATTTACAAATATACTATTGAAATGAAAATGAATTACTATTGAAGTAATATTTGTAAATAAATGGGGGATGGATTATGATGAAACTCGGATTAAAATACTATAACATTTTCAGTACAATATATTTACCAAGTTCTGTTCTTCATTGTAGGATATCGACACAGCTTGTCCCAAGGGCCACCTAATGTGCAGGACGTCTTGGTTTAGCTGCAGCATGAACACCGTGACGACAAACAGCGTGTTCATCATCACAAACGCAAACACGCAAATGTTACGAAGGTTTTTCAAGTCGTTGGCTATTCTTTCCTGGAGAACAAAAAGTACTCTTCAATCTTTTTATGCTGTTAGGGCACATGAAAAATCTAAGAGATGCGCAATATACGTAATATTATATCAGTTCTTTGTAGCGTATCCTAGGTTAAAGTTATTCATCCATTAAATCAATAAATCCTAGTTTATTAATATTTTTATATGATATGTCAGACCGTAAGACGAATTTATTTTTCATTTAGCGCTTTTGCTGAATCTGAGACTATTTATCACGACAGTGATAAATAGTCACTTTCATTTCAAACCCTACTAGCGTTATTATTCTTCATATTTCTTACCTGTTCTTCCTTGTTTTCATCAATGGGCCTCAAGTAGATGTCGATCAAATCTTTCCAAAATTCAGTTTCAGCGGTTGTCAGGAAATCGACTTCACCCTTCTCCAAGTTGGGGTCCTCTATCCAGTATGGGTTTATTAAGTCATCTCTTTCTTCCTATAAAACCGAAGCATTAAGAAGCAGATAAACTATATGTAAAATGAATAAACAGTCGTTTAGGCCAAACGCAACATATAGTGACTGAAGCCAAATTATAAACTATTTAGTATATGTATCGGTCATCACATCGATGTAGCTCTGCTATAAAAGATTTGGAATTATAACGTATATCAAACTTCAATACCCTAACAAAACAATCTACACTATCTGCATTATCTACACGACCAAACATGCAAATAATTGTAACTGTATTATACAAATAAATTTTTTAAAGGTACGTTATAATAGTTACAATAAACTAATAGAAATTACCCTTGGTATATCCGTAGAAGCCTCACTTTCCGCATACTCCGGCACTGTGCTGAGAATCTCTCCACGAAGCCCTAATGACGACCTACGTCTCAACATCGGCTCTGTTTCTTGTGGAGGAGGAGCATCACTAAAAAAAAAGTATTTAATATGTAGACTATGCGATCAGTCATATGCAAATTAATACAAGCAAGAGCCTTACTCCACTAATGCATTTTAGCCACAATATTACTTCAGTAGCGATATAGTAATACTGCAGTGGCCGTAATTTGACTCAGTACTCCACTAAAAATTTTAGCCCACTGAAGCGCTATCGAACTACATCTGAAGTACTTCTGCGTCTGAAGTACTAAAAAGCTACTCCACTAATCACACGTGCGTCAATATCAGTTCTACAGCCTTATATTTGGTTTGGTTCCACTATTGATATTTCTGTACTTTGAGTTGCCACTGAAGCACCACCGACTCACTATTGACTCGCTATTGACGTACAAATGCCCAAAATTTAAGCAGAGTGCCAATTTTACAGCCGAGGCGCAGTAGTGACGCAGTTGTGTGGCTGACAAAGTTAAGTTGTGTGGAGTAAGGCCCCAGGTCTTATTATCCCTTTAGAGGTAGATAGTACTGCAGTGATATCATATATAAAATACCTATATTGTCCTTTTATGTAGTCTTAAAGCTGGGATGGTAAAAATATAATGTTATGTATATGGTATTATGTATATGGTAGGTGGCGACTAAGGGACTAAGGATTATAATGGAATCTATTGGAAGATGTACAAGCAACTTGTAGTATTACAATAATTGTATTAATATGAAATACCTGATTTAAATTTCATAAAACCGATTGGGTTATGTGTCAGGCTAGAATCAGATAGGCATCCTGTGTTAGAGATTTCAATAACAGATTAAGGTCGAATGATGTCATAAATTAGCCAATAAAATTTATTTTAGGACATCTAATTTTACGTCTTGTCTTAATTTATTTTGCAACTATCAGATATCAAGGATGTGTACAATCACTATTCGATGTTTACGAGATAGGTCACCTGTTTAAATTGCAATGTATTGCCGCTTATGAAAATGAACTATATTTACAAAAATATAATGAGATCGTCGTCGTCAATGTTAGTCATAGCTAATGAAAAATTTCATTTGTAAAAAACCTTTTGTGTCATTTACCTACCTATTTTTTTAAATATTTAATACCGGATGATAATTTCATCATGGCTTGCCACCTGTCACTTTGAGTGCTAACTGTCTAGTCCACACGTGCATTCGATTGCGGAAATGGATATGAGAATCTCTGTCTATCCTTTCAAGGGTTAATGGTCGAGAACGCGTTTGTACAATAATTTATAAATCTTCTAATTTTATAACTTATTTTGAGTGCAATACATTTAGAACTTTAGCTAGAGCACTGTACAATCTATAAAAGAACAAGTAACAGGTATATACATAAAAAACTTACAGAGTGATCAAACGCTTCTCAATCTTTTCCAAAGAGTTGGCTATCTGCATCAAGTGCAGATCTTCCTTGTAATCCTTAGGGTTGGTGCAGCATATCATCCTGAATAGCCCAGAAACCCCACATTCCATGGAACCTGATGTCTCTTCAGACTTCCCCATCCACTTGAGCATGGATGAGCTGTCTCTCTTCTTCTTAGCCTGCTGAGCTTCCTTCGCTTCTCTTTCTTGATCCTAGAGTAAAGTTATGATTAATAATTCGTAGAAGTTTTTTTAAATTCTTTGTTAAAATGAAGAGAAAAAATCAGATGAAATGCGAGGTATTTTGTAGTCTATTCTTTCATATTAAATCCTCATTTATAAGGAAATTAAATGGAGAAAGGAAATATTCTCTGTATTCACTAACTATGCGTTTTTTTATCAAGTAATATCTGATAAAACAGGAAAGCCTTTTACACTACCTACTGCCCAAATTCGGATATGAACCTTCGACCATCTCACCACGCCTTGCAACATATAACAGTTGTGATGGTTCAATTACATTATTTTAAAAGCACAAGAAACTTTAATCTCACTTACCTTCCGACTTTTCTTCTGAACCACTTCTCTAGTACCCCAAGAGACGTTGTTCAAGTTACACAGAGAATAGATGATGAGCAGAAGGTACATACTTGGGATAGTAATGTAGTAAACCAGTAAGTATGGCAAGCAATGGAATTCTTGTGGATGTAGCGCGGCAGTTATGAAAAAGATTCCGAAAGTTATCACTGTGAATATACTAGATGGCGCTAACCAACCATCCTCGATTATTTGTAGAATAATACCCACTATGACCACCATCATTAGAATTGCGTACATACAGGTTATTATATTCGCGACGAATAGCTGAAAAAGAAAAGATACTTTAATTTATAGTTTGGTTAGAGTGCTAGAATTAACATACATTGGAATAGTAAGACAGCATTACCTAAAAATAAAAAAATTAAGGTTGTATTTATATGACAACGAAATGGAAAAATAAATTAATACAGATATTAAGGTATTTATATCTTTATGAATTTATAATGATGCGACCCGGTCTCACATAGTAAATAAAATGGGTATAAATTGCGAGTGTTTAAAAGTCACTAACGAAACATATTAGGATTGTATTATCAGAAAATGTTACTTTACGTTTTTAAGAGAAAACTATTGTATGTATAATATCATAATAATAACTATGACTTACGCACCTGGGTATCAGCCTTACAAGTAAGGCATATAATTAAGAACAATGATATAGGGAATAGGTTCCATAACAAAGCGCTGACAATAGGTATACCACTTATAGAATTCATGGCTCCAACCAACATGAGAAAGATTGTTCCAGGACCAAGTATAGTTCCCACCATTAACATCATCTGAAAAAAATAGTTAAGGTTAATAACACCCCTCATATACATTAAACATCTCCACTGGACAAATGTTTATTTCAGGATCATCTACCTAACGCTAGGTAAAGTTATTACAATAAATTGACAAAAAATTCATTCACGACAGTAAACCTTTCCGAGGTAGTTAGAAATAAGGCCTTAGAAAATCAGTAAGCCTTCTGAGAGGCTTTGGTTACTCTAAAACCTTTTGTTTTACTGCTATCGTTATTCCCGGCATACCGCATGAGGCGACTAATGGGCCAGGGTAAATTGAATATATCGGCCGATGGCTAACTAACTAACCTTTCACCAATGTTCCATTTTGAGATCGTAATCTCCAATATTCATGCTAAAAAGTGACCTAGAAGATATTATATATTCGAGGTTCTGTTCACCCTGAATGGGATTATAGTACATGAATGTATGTATAATGTCCCCTATCAATCTTTAATCCCAAGCAAAGGCTACCAGATTTAAACTAATTTTCTTATTACCTGATACGCAATATAAAGCGTCGATATATTGTCGTTAACTTCAACGGTTCTTTTAGCGTCAGACAGAAGATCTAGAATATTGGCCATAGTGGAAGGTACCCAACGACGTCGTTGATTAAAGAATTCATTGAAATGTTCAGGGCAATGGGTGTACGCGTCGGAAGCGGCTGAGTATTCCACTCTGTAGCCTCGTTGAAGGAGTAAAGTGCACAGCCATCGGTCTTCGCCTTCAAAAGAAACATAAGTATAGCTATAGTCACTAATAATATCATAGTTATATGACATCTGAATTATCTCAGAAGAACAGAATCAAATAGATAGTCAAATGATTGAAAATTTACATAATGAGTGATTGATATTATAGTATTAAGCGTATCACTTTCCATTAGTGCATTGAATATGAATTCAGTCATCATATCTATTAGAACATTCATCAGCTGTGACTAGGCATCATTACTATACAGGATACAGTACTATGTTTTGTATGTGGTTTAGAAATTACAATAGACAGATTTAGTTACCAAAAACATAGTAAATGGATTAAGTGGAATAATCGTTACGTAAAGGTAAACTTAGCCATACATAAAAAACATCGAGTATTTCAAAATGTACAGATGTCACTATTTGATATTCTAAACTACAACGCACCTTGATCATACTGGACGTAATGCCTAGCTTCGTTCGGTGTGGTAGTATAGCGCTTCATCACGTTGTCGTCCATTAAAGCTTTACCTCTGAAGAGAGAGAAACATCCAGGGCTACAGAGAACGCATCCAATCATATGCTCAGTGGCCTTTTGCAGCCAATGACCAATGGCGTACTCGAACATTTGGTACCAAGCCATGAAACCTGTAAGGAAGTTATGGGATGAAAACTTGTTAAAAAAAAGTATACAAAATAAAATATAACTTACAGTATATTATTATTAACGTAGTAATTTTTATTCTACATTTTTTTTATAAAGGTTGCAAAAGGTGGATACTAAATAGCATAAATACTTTAATTTACACTCCGTCTTTGTAGATGGTGATGCGGCTAAGAAGAGGCAATCAATTACTGACTATTAACGCTTGCACCTTAATTTTAAATCATTTATAAAAACATCCACGTGCCGACATCCTGTCCATTCCTCTACAGATAAAGTATGAATGGATCGCACACCCATACCTGTATAGTATTATATTATCTGTGCCCATACTATTCTAAATCCAATATAAACCATACATTACAAATCAGGCAAATCTGATAGCCGTGCTCAAGGGATTCATAATAATATAAATGTTGCCATAAATTACCATTTCCAACTGGATGAATTCTACCACAAGCAGCTCCTAACTTCTTGTCCTTCTTCATCAAATCAATAAGCAACATGACGGCCGAAGGTTTGAAGTCGATATCTCCATCAAGAGCCAACAGGTACGTGTTTTCGGCTATCACTTCTTTGCGTTCCAGGGATATTGGCAGCTCAATCAATCGGTGACCAAGGAAATAGTACATGTACATCACCTAGGGAATAAAACGAACATATGTACCAATACAATCATGTGGATGATCTCTTACGGGTGTAAAGAAAAATAGTTATTAAGAACACTTCTTCGTGTTTATGTTGTTATTATTGAAATCCTTAGCCTCACTATTTAAACTGTTACTGGAGGTAAAGATGTTAGCAAATGAAGAGAAATCAAGGCTGGTTACTAGGTTATTTAACATTTATACCTAAGAAGACTCCAAAACCCTTAATCGTCTCTTACTGCATCCATCAAGACAACTGGTTACATATCTGTTTAAGTCCTAGAAATATACCCTCAACATTTTGTTTAAGGCAGTTATTACGTAAAGTAGGAAACCAGTGTATTTACATACTTATAAGAATATACTATCTACCTGTGACCATCGTTTTCGGTGCCGTATTTTCGATTTATCCTTCAAATGGCAGATCATCTTAGTTTTACCAGGTAAAGTCCAGACTAATTTCCCTCCATAGGGGGTCGGGTATTTCTTCGGAGGTCGTAAGCGAACGTTTGTCAAATGGACCTCTGAAGCCGAGTCGTTGATGGTTTCCACGAGACATTTGACGAAACGATTCACTTGAGAGTCTTCGGAACTGTGGTCGGATATTTCGAAGGCGTCGTCCATGAAAATATGAGCTGTAAGAAATAACAATATGCATATTATGAGTGCGTATGTTGATGTTTATATAGAAGAGATTCGTGAATCCATAATAACCTATTATAACAACGATTCATTCCTTGGTCTAATGAATGTTTATTATAAGTTCAAAATCAATTTCGGGGAATACCATGATGATGCAAAGTTCACCATAATAAAAGTTTTGCAAAAGCACAACAAATTGTACATGATAGTAAACATTTCTACAGCAACAATTTCAAAGAAACCCTGCACGTAACATAAGGAATAAGTTAACAAAATAATGTTCGTTGGTTTATTCGAATACTTACTTTCAAGTTCATAATAATCGTTGTCCACGATGCCTAAATACTTTTGAGCCACACGTCGAGCACATTGGTCCTCGTCGAGACGAAAGATGGACTTCAAGAACTCCATCATCTCTTCTCGAGTTTCATGCCACATAGTTGCACAAACGTATATACTGGAAAGTTGTATAGGTATTATTTTTAGACTCAAGGTAGCAAGGTATCAATTTGATCAGTCCTTTGACTGCGCAAAGGTTAATTGTCGTAAACAAATTCAAAAATCTTTATTTGCAACACTTATTTGATTTTTTGTTTTAGAATTGCTCACTTTTAAGTATCGAAGGTTTCTTATATCGCATAGATATTTGAAATTGAAGCTTGGATTAAAAACATTTTTATTTAATCTGCCGTTAAACTGACATTAACAAATAACATTTTCATCATTTTACGATTAAAAACAACAGAAAGTTTCATAAATACTGCTCATTGAATGAAATATACAAAACCCCCTCTCTTTTGTACATGGTAGTACATAGTACAAGGCGGTGCGAATCACACAGATACAGCTTAAGGAGTAACGTACGTACCGTGTTATTGCATCAGCGTTCTTCACGTCATCAAATTGTATGTTATCACTCATGTCATCGGATCCCGCGTCCATTTTCTGAAATAACAAAACACAATTATTCCAATTATATTATACTATGAAAATATGGTATCCAATATGAATATGTTTCTAATTTGAAATATTTATTAAAAAATTACCAATATGTTTATATGTTCCTTTAGTAATTTCGTTGCACTAAAGTAAACTTGCATAAAAACGATGTTATTCTAAATTCAACCCTTTTAAAATCCCTTGTATTTAAGGTTAAATAATTTACACAGACAAAATAAAAAAACTTAATTAGTATCCATCCCCAAAAGCCACATACCTCAATAATGATATCAACATCGTCATCTTTCGACCTGTTAAGCAGCAAGGACTGGTCGACCAAGGGGCCAGTGTACCCAGGTTTCCGAAACAGCTTGTCAGTGGCTGCTAATCGCTCGCAGCGTGGTTGCCACGTATGATACGTGATCCACCCTTGGGAAGCGAGCCATAAGAGCCAGATCCAAGCCATTTCGCGGCCTATGTAGTGGCGGAGGAAGTACACTGGAAAAAGGGAGGAAAACGGTGTGTATGAGTGATCGGTTTAGAGTATAAATTATTTGTTAATCCCTAGTGGTATCAATTTAACAACAACAATATAGCAGTCTTAGAAATGCCACGTCGAACAATAATTTAAGAATTTTAGATTTATTAAAAATTTGTATTTAATTTATTGGTTTTACTTCATGTGATTCATATACAAAGAAACTTGGGTTTCATGATTTTTTTCCAATATGGGCAACATTGGATAGAAATCATCGTGTTTATCGTAGTTGGCATTTAGTTATACCATAGGCATATCAAAGAAAATAAGTACAAATATAACAATTTCAATAAATATCTTACCCGGAGGTATTTCATAAAACAAATAATCCGGTATAACGCCATGGAACGTGCAGGGGTTTCCATTCCTTAGCGCAAGGAAGGCTATCAAGAGGTTAACAGTGACAGGCCCTACCAAACCCAGGGCAAAGGTAAAGCTGAACTTCTGTATCAAAATCTTGCACGCGAATTTAGCCATAGCAAAACATAGGTAGCTCGATATCACTTGAATGAGGGCCACCCATAACGGCGTAGTCCACGATATTGGCAGTATGAAAGAGTTGCCTGTAGGTGTGCTTTCGATTATGCCTTCGTATACGTCCATTATTACTAGTTGGACCTGAAATTTATATAATAATTATATTCGTACACATACACGTCCTTTCAATATACCTCTAGTTTCTTAATCACCTTCTACGATATGCAGAGAAACGGCAGATAAGATTTTTTTCACGTTCCATTCGGGCATGGGTATAATAATTATATTATGATTAACAGTCTGTTAATGTCAATGGTAGTTAGTGATAGAGGGGTTAGGAACCTTTAAACAATATTCTATAATGTCATAAATCTATGATTACTATGCCATATACTATACTTTTTGCTCTAAAGGCGATCAAGAAGAACATTATGTGTCTATAAATATTTTTCTCATCCCAAAAGTGACCAAAAGGGAGGTTATATAATTGCGCTGCTCTAACAGGAAAAACATAAATAATTATGGTTTACTAGGTAAGTTAGATACATTTTTGTTATTATAATTGATAACTTACCTCGTTCACGCTGTAATTCCGTGTAGAAAACGCGTCCATGACTGATGTGAAAAATGAGAACGGATTGTCGTTTTGCAGCTCTAGGGATACCAATATCATGATCATGAATATTACGATCTTCAGGAGCGAAATCACTCGATTCGTGTGGTATCTAGTTTTCTTCAAATTGTCCCGCAAATCCGATAGAGTTCTTATGAAAGCTGAAAATAAAGTTATCAAGTTGAAAGTTATTAATTAATTGAGCCCTTAATACAATAACAATAAACAAGTCTAAAGCAAAATTATGGTGCCTATGTCTCTGAATGTTCTCTATCGTAAAAGTTACAGGAAAGGCAGTGTAAAATTACGTAACTATGTAGTCTTGTAGTCTATCGTCTAGTAGTATTATGTATATAAATACTATATTATACGTATCACGCCATTTAATAGCACTTTACTGTTTTTGGAATGGAATATAGTATACTGGCCGCACTGTATTGGTTTAAAGACAAAAACAAAAAAAAACTACAGTCTGAAAAAAACTTCTTAAATTCATAAAACTTACACGAAGACTCGGGTCCAACATAATCAATATAGTTCTCCCACCAACCAAGTGAAATGAAAATGGATGCCAACGGAATACACCATAAATTGTTCTTCTGTTCCAAAAGAGGCCAAACTACGAACGCTGTTAACTGCGCAGACACAGCGGCCACGTCGATAATGATTTTCATAGTATAGTTGTGGTCTTTTGGGTTTCGTGACAGCAGATTGAACAAGCCAGGGACGAAACAAAGAGAGTTCATAAGCATGGCTCCCTTCAAGGAATCCAGGTCTGGTAGAATGATTAAAACCAAAAGGGCTACCCCGATTGTGTGAAGAGCTTCTATGACGAAAGCCTGAAAATTGGATATAAGTAAAAACATTAGTAAATTGCATATCTAACAGGATAGAAATCATATATAGAACTGAGCGACAAATTACACCAAGAACTTATATTTCAGTAAATAAAACTTTTTATTACGAACTTTTTTTAATTGCTTAATGCTAGATAATTCGTAACTAATCTAATTTGAATTAAGTATTTAAATTGTGAATATAATAAAAATAAAAAGTACGTTTAGGACGTAAAGTTAGTTAAAGTTATAGTTGGTAATGTGAGACTATGGTCTAAATAGAATCTATTGCGCGATAAATTAATAGCCAGTCAATAATATAGCGTTATGCCCTCACAGTCGATGTTTAGAAGTGACATGAAAGAAAATGTGGTTTTCGCACCCCAAGACTCAAGAACGTTAATATATGCGAGTATATATATACATATACAATCATACATATAAATATTAATGCGTTAACACTTTAAACTTACCACTAAAAACTCAACAGCAGTAGCTTTCTGAACCGTTTTGAAGAAACATATACGAGCCGATCTTATGAACATTCCAAGTTCTGGTATCCCGAATATTATGAGGGCAGCCCACAACCATGATATGCGTTCTTCTAGAGGCAATACAGTCACGAACTGCTGATCAAGAGCTGGAAATATTAAAGATCAACATTACCTACTTATGCGACTGAGATAATTACAAAAATGTGAAAGGTCGCTGACTGGAAAACATAGGACGCGAAAAGTGCGAGGTAATTATGGATGCAGTCTTTTAATTCACGCATTTTATCGTCACTAGTGTAAGAGCGCGTATTAAGGAATTCGTAGCAATATGAACAACTGTGCGATAGACTTGCATGGTCTCATCAATATTCCATATTCACGCTACGAAAATGATACGTATAGTTTGTCTCCGCGATTTTGACAATAATTGATATCACTAACGTTAATTTAATTACATATTAGTGAAATAAATATCAAAATAAACCTTGTCATGAGAATTTGGAATACAATTATAATCCTATTATTTAAAAAGGTTAATATAATCTTAACTTCCAACTTACCCAGTAACCTGTTACAATGGACAACCTGGCGGTCTTTCTTCAACTGCGACGACACAAACAGCTGGGTGCCTTTGGAAACTACTGCCGACCCCAGCACCATCGTGAAGACCACTATATAGGCCAGAAGCTTCATAAACTTCACGCTGGTCTCCACCCAGGCTGTGTCGGCCATGGAGCTGCTGCCCTGCTTCACGGGCCGGTCCCGGAACAGGTTCCATCCTTTCGTCTCTTGGACTGTTCTCGGACTAAATTGTTTTCAATAGTAATTAATACGAGTATGAGAAGCTCTCATGACTTTATTTACAATATAGTGTTAACCGGTAAAGGTAGTGATTACTAAGTTTTAATGTAATTCTTTAGATACACCCTTCGGCATAGTTTTCAACCCTGTTAATTTAAAATAATTCACCAGTTTTAAGAATAATCAGTAGTAGAATGCATCTAATTTTGAAATATGATCGGAACAAATACGTGGAGGAAGATATAGTGACAGAATAAAAATGCTGAGATGTGTGTCGGTCAAATGTATGATTTTGCAATAAATGTTATTGGGTTCTGTCTACTCATTCGAAGATTATAAGAGTAATGTGTATGAATGATACACCAATGTAATGAGTGCGTTCACTTCTTGAACGTGTAATAATATCTTTATTATCTTATCAAGTAATCTACAGGAATAACTGTTCGATTCTTAAGTACTTACTTCGATTGTTAATTGATAAACTGACATTGACAATGAACGGTTAAGGGCTTTTACAGATAATACGCTTTCTCATTTCTCCCGATCCTGGCAAACATCTTACATACATATACTTCCGCATACCATAGGAGATACTAATATTAGATAAAAATATAGAATTAATGTTTTTTGAGTAGGTATCTGTTTACACTCACGCGCATTAGCAATGTTCGAAATTGTAATACTAATCGTTTTTCAGTGATCATTATCAAAACGCACTTGTGAGATAGATACTTAATACTGATATTTATCGTAAACCTTGTTTTGGCATTCAATTTCCAAGAAGTATGTTTGCCAAATAACTCTTCTTATGTTTATGTTAAAAGATGACGGATATGTTTATATTAGAAGAAGACACAGACAGATTTACAAATATAGAAATCAGAGATTTGATAGGAAAAATCTATTTCAAGTTTAGCTAAAATTTACCGATTAAGACTTTTCGTAGTTACTTACGAGTACAAATACAGTTTACGCCTCATACTTAAATTATAATTTAAATAAAATTAGGTCAAGGCAATCTATATCTGAACTTACTGTAGTTTCCTCGTAACAATATTGTTAAATCAGATTAGAATTTCGAGTAATTTTATGGATTTTTATTTTACTGAGAGATTGAAAGTAAATTAGGTTTTAATTAATAAATTAATAGCAAAAACTTACTCCGCGTCCTCAGGATCATCATAGAAAGTCAGGTAGTCGGTTTCTGAATAATCACTGTCTTCATCAAAATTGTTCACCCCTTTCGACGCCATAACATAATTATTATCACTAGCTTTCAATAACTAATCAGGTCTGAGCCCAAGAAAGCAATCACTTGGTCTTCATATCGCACCCACTAAAATAATATTATTAAACTTCAATAGCACGTCACGATCTTCCACTCGGTCATGACGAATAAAAAATATGTTATCAACATATCATTGAAATATCGAATAGATTTAAATTATTATTCACACCCTAGACAATCTTAAACCCATTTATCAATATCTAATTGATATGGTATCTTTAATCTGATAATTGAATATAAATAAAGACCTAATCCAATGCCGTGATTTATTCATTTGAAATATATCACGGAAATAAGATACCGTATTTTTACAACCAATAAGTGCGTAGAAGGTTGAAAACAATAACATTCTTACTAAAGATGCAAAAATAAAACTTTAACTATAGTAAAAAAGTTTAATAGATTCCATAAAATCATACAGTCATACACGATACAATAAATTATAGTCCTACAACTAACTAATTAGAATGTAAATGTAATAATACTTGAGAGTATATAAAACTGCACTAACGTCAGTTGAAAATACTTAAATCTAATCACCGCTCACTTTTGGCATACTATAATCTTGTTCCTTAGTAAAATCCAGTATTTCATCAGAATAATTTGCTACCGAAGTCTGAGGCATTGACTCACTTGAAGATTTCCCAAAATATGATTGACTAGAGGTCGGAACTGATGCCGACAAATCATCTTTCCTGGACAATTTAGAGGGAGGCCCATAATCTGACATATAATCCGAAGAAGTCGTTTTCTTAGTCAACTCCAGCATCTGGCTTAAGAACGACTCTCCGCTTCCTCGAGAAGTGATGCCATAGTCACTGTAAGCGTCCAATGCCTCATGCTTAGAGTCTCTGTTATCACTGTGTCTGCTAGAAGACTCCGAAGTGCAAGTTTCGGTTTTAGGAATGCTTAAATCGGGCGGTAAATAGTCTTTACTGCTTTTCCCTTCATGTGATTTCAAATTTTGGTCGTAACTTTTGCTGCCACTGTGCGGTTTCATCAACGATTCTTGCATTTTCAGAAGAGATGGTGAGAGAAACATATTATTTGCTGCCAAGGTAGATTTGGACATTGGGTCTGGGATACCTAAAATACCAGCGTTGGAATATTTGCTGGCAGAAATCAACGCGTTAGCTATATCTGCAGAACTCATTATCAAGTTTGACGCAATATTAGCTGGTATAGGCGCTGAGGACGTACTAGATGAAGTCTTAGATGATTTATCGTATCCAAGGCTACTTGTTAGGTTTTGTAGGGACGCGGCGTAGGTCGCTGGATCCGGGAGTTTAGACCCAGATAAGTTACCTAAGGTGGAAGACAACGAAGGCGCCAGACTTGAAAGCATGCTATTAGCGGCTGCCAAACTATCCAATCCGGCTCCTAAAGGCATGGGCATGTTCGAACCTAATCCTAAAGCCATGCTCGTAAGCATATCAAGTCCTGATGGATACGGAGGCAAAGAGCTAGATTTAGAAGTCTTTGTGGAACTCGGCAAGACAGGAATATTCAAAGGAGTGGGGCTTTCGAATTTGTGGCTGGAAGTAAAACTGCCGATACTAGAAGATACGTTAATAGGAGGCACGCCCGCTGGTCGACTAACCATTTGCTGCAAAGTACTGACTGATGGAAAGTTGGGAATGGATGTGGTTTGACTGGGTTTTGATACTGGGATAGGTTGCGGGACTGCCAATAGTGCATCTAGGTCCATTTTATCATCCAAGTCTGAGGCGCAACCTAGCTCGTCTCTAATAAAATGCCACATCAATCCATCGCTCTGTTCCTTGGGGAATTTCGGAGTCAACGTACTTTTCAACTTGTCTAAATAAGTCAAATTAGTTTTGTATACACTTTTGAAGTCCACGCAACTTTCATCAGGAAATGTAAGGTAATACTTAATGCTCTTCTTGATTTGTTCCATTGCGTGCGTAGATAGGTGGGTTTCGTTCACCATGTTGAATTGAAGCAGCAGTGGTCGAGGATATTCCGTGGGTCTTTGCTCTGGTGGCGGCGTCACCCAGAAGAAAGTTAACGATGACTCCATCACCGGACTCTCGGGGTTGTATGGAGCTGAGGAATAAAATTTCACAAATTAGGTAAATCGACATTGTAAAAAAAGATCGTATAAATTTATGAATTCAAGGAAATACGAAATCGTTTCGGAATTTACCGATATTCATTAATCGTAGTAAAGAAATAAAAACCTGAATAAGTGTTATGAAAGTGGCATTATGGATACAGACATACTTTGCACACACACTTCACACGATCTTTATTTCCTTTTCTTCAGTCCTTGCGGGGCTCGCGTGTTTATCTCGACCATTGATAGCGATTTAGTTCTTTTATCGCATTCACAAATGGACATATTCACCACAATACTATCTCGCATGTTCTAAGTAAACTAACTTTTAGAAAGAATCTAAACGATGATGTCACTTTGTAAACCTAACTATTAAAAATAATTTAAACGATGATCGTATGTATTCAATACAACTAACTACTAGTTATAACTTAGGAACTTACAATTAATAACTCCAATACAAGGCGTGTAAGAAGCTTCATTTGGCCCTCTCATTTTAATCTGATGTTCCAGCTGATTGTCACAATCCCTCAGGCTGGGCATAGCCGGGTTGCTTGGGTGCGAGTGGTACCAACCTAACAGGGTTAAACCCAACTTTTCTACTTCTGTTTGGATGTCCAACTCAACCAACACTCTTGGTCGGCTGTCCTGTTTGCTTATCAAGCAGGGGAAGGTGTGGGTGATTGATATGGCTGTAAGAATAATAGGGGTTTTAATATATATAGGTTCAATCATTTATTTAATTAGTACATATAGGTTCAATTGTTATTATATCATTTATTTGTATTATAACTAGTATATTATGTATATTCAATTTATTTGCTGTAACCCTACAGTAGCAAGAGTTATGTTTTTGTCTTTTAATTACAGGTTAAATGTAAATGACAATCGTAACTAAAAACTTGGTCAACAAAACTAAGTAAATAATAATGCATCCCTTTTAGAGAGGTAAAATAATATCAATTCTTAATAACTAATAGACTTTCTTTTTTGAATACATAACATGAATTTTCCAGATAGTTAACATACACAAATATTCAAGTCATTTAATTTCTTGAGGTGAGGACATGTTACATGGAACATTGGTGACAGGATGTTAGCCCAGTGCTCAATAGATTCTATTTCCCACTAGTTCCTTAGTCACCTCTTACGACATGTCGGGAAGAATAGTAGTTAGTTAGCATTCATTTTACGCTTAGACGAGCACGGCAGTTAACATAATACTAAGCTTACTTCTTATATTATTATAACTTACTATGAGTATTAAGGTCCCAGGCGCCAGCCAAGTAGCCATAGACTTCTGCCTTTCTCAAATGGCAATGTAAATCCAATACCAATAACGCATTAGAGCTGACTGACACTAAAAACGGCTGAACCTTTCCCACGGAAGAAAAGGATACTGCTTCAATCAGCATGTTTGCATCACTGTAAACAAAAAAATATATTTGTAATGTAAATTGTATACAACATTTTTTATACATACTTATGTCTTTCAATTCTGTTTAGGGCAGACAGGTCCTAAGAAACATTGTCTTTTTTGTTTCATATAGCCCTCTCAAATTAGTCTCCTCCACTGACATGTCAAAAGAAAAGTAGGTAGTAGCTAGCACTCTGATAGCTATCCTAACCATTGGATTATATTTAACTATTATAATTATAAGTTTTTAACTATTTTTGAAAAAATAATACATTTCAATTTAAAAAAACCTATGTATTGATTATAACATGTCACATAGGGAAAATCTTCATGTTAGCGCTTCTTCTTTTTTCTTTTTTGTTAGCTTCACTTAAATTTATTACTTCATACTTACTGTTGGACCATCCTGTTTGGTATGGTGTTGTGTTTCATGACTGTCCTCTGCGGGGGAGGTTCAGGGGGACTCTCAATTTCTGTCTCAGCCTCTTCTATAAAATGAAAAGTTATATTGAGTGTTAGGTCTTGTAATAAGTATGTATGTATCTTGTAAATGGCAACATGGCTGACCACCTGTCAGATTGAGTACTGACTATCTGGTTAACACGTGGGTTTGAGGTGTCCATAGAATTACTACAATTGCGGAGATGGAAACCTGAACCTCTGACTACCCCGCAAGGGTTAGTGATCGTGAATGTGTTTGTTTTTTTTGTTTAAATATTTGACTATTATTATCTTTAACATTATCCAGTCATAGCTCCACTTAAACTATGCAAGTCTGGCACATTGATAGAAAGAAAACAGTAAGCCTTTTTGAGGTGACTAAAGGACTAGGAGTAATAAGAATCGATTAGGCGATAGCCTAGCAATCTGTCACAAATGTGCCAAATTAATGCCAAAACAAACTCTATATTTATGCTTAAATTGATGGTATTTTATTGCTCTAAGTTTCGGTTCTGTAAATAAACATACAATACAATAGCAAATTTACCTTCCTCACTATGTTCATTTTCTCTTTGCAACTGTTTCTTTCTTAAATACGTAGCTTTGATGGTATCTAACTTCTTTCCTTTATATTTGACGGATGCCCAGCCACAGCCAGATCTCTTGTCAGGATTTATAATTCTCTTGCAATGGATGGCCCAAGCAGATGGGGAGCAGAATATGGTTTCTGTTTCATGAGACTTTATTTTCCCATCTGGCAGAAGATCTCCTACAAACTTTTGGCCCTGCAATTTTAAATGTATTTTAAGTTAAGTTATCTCATTTTAGTCTAGGATGTAAATAGAATGTTATCAATGTATGATTCTCATTGTCAGTTATTTCTCTTCAGGCAACTTGATGGGACAATGGGACTAGTTACAAAAAGGAAGCTTTTAATTCCTACAACAAACAACCATGATATAACTGTCAATGTCATATCCAAGTTTACAACAATCTGTACAACCATTTACGATATAAGGATATGAATTTTATACCTAGCAATCTCAAAAAATTACAAACATAAATAATTGTTGATAAAAGTATAATTAATTTACCAAATATTCTATAGTCATAGCTGCAGCTCCAGGCTCTAGCAGTTTCTCTTCCAACAACATGTTGAGTGTCACGTTTCGGCCAGGTGTTGTTTTGTTGCCACTGGGTATTTCATTATCCTGCAAACAATGACACATTTACAACTTTTTAAGTTACTGTAAGGCATGTCATTATGGTGAACATAAAATTTATATATACTATATATATATATATATATATATATATATGTATATATTACTGAATCTCTAGTGTAGCCACCTGAACCACATCCGCATCACGTATACCTGTATCGGCTTTTCTAATAAACTTTTAAATCTTAGATCTTGGTAATATAACAGCCAATTATTTACCTCATCTGAAAATTCATCGGCACTAGCAACATCCTCCTTTTCGTCTTCTATGACTTCTTTCATGATTTCAGACTTTTTTGGCTTTGAATCATCCACGACGGTCGTTTCTTCATTATTGCTAATATCGTTCGGATTACTTTTTGGTGTCGCACTGATTTTATTGAATAAGTCATTTTCTAAATTTGGGTTCGGCAAACTTAGATCCATTTTGGCAATAAGGAATGAAATGAGTTAATCAAAATAAATAATCATAATATTACAGGTATAGATACAAGTACAAGGCGTTCTAAGCATATACAGATAAAGCTGCCAAACAAATATTGCATCAATAACGCTAGTATAATTGATGGGTATAGTTTAATGGAACAACTTGACAACTATCACGCAAAACTAACTGAATTAAAATAAATTTTGTGTTGAAAATAACTAATTAACTATAAAGGTATAGCATGATATTAAACACCACTTTTACACCATTTATTTAGATAATCTTATTTGGTTTGATTTCTTTTGAACCATTTGTGTATCTCACCACCTGTTCGTGTAGATACTACCTTTAAAACAATTTCTTCAGGATTTGTTGTCTTGACTGTCCAAAAGACCTAATATAAATTTAATTATTTTAGATATTAACTCAAAACAATAAGATCTTTAAATGAATTATTATTATTTAGCATTACATATAAATATATAGCTACTCTATAATTCTAATAACTTTTTTGTTTTGCAGTATGTTTGTTGGTTGATATTGTGCAATTGAGCGTAACGCACTTAGCCAGCTTCTGCCTTATTTTACCGAGTTCTTAGTTTTAGGCTCAGTGTATTGAACTATTCTATTAATTAAATTAAAACGCTTGTTATAACGCCAAAGGAACTCATCTAATGGCTATCGTTAAAATTCCTACACTGAAAGTTATTTTGTGCGGTGAATATGGTGCAGGTAAAAGCTCAATTTTTCGCAGATTTGTCAATAACACTTTCATCAGCAGCAATGATCGTCGATCAACAATAGGGCTTGATCATTTTCAGAAGAATTACACAGTGGACGATAGGGAAGTCAAGGTTTGTTTGATGCGCAATATATTTTCCCTTTTATTTATTGCAAAAAAAGTAATAATATAAAGAATATCAGCTGATTATTCCGATTTTCTAATTAAAATACTGTCTTAAAAACTACTCTCTGAGCTAAATTTCTTCAAGATAATGAATGTTATAACAATATATTAAGCTAGTAGAAGGATTTAGTATGTATAGCTTATATTTGATAAATACTACATTACTGATAAAGATACTTTGTTATATGTATAAATAATAAATGAAATGTTTATTCCAGTTGCAACTATGGGACACTGGTGGAATGGAGAGAATAGCATCAATGACATCTAGTTATTACAAATATGCCCATGCAGCTATTTTGGTCTTCTCATTGGATAATATCTCATCATTTCATGTCCTCGCCCAGTATTTACTTGATATTGTTACTTATGCTGAAACTGCCAAAATATACCTTTGTGGTAATAAGTCTGATTTAGAAAGTATGTCTCCCGAAGTCACAGATGCTGATATTGAACACTTCAGGTACCTTTTTCTTGTAATCTATTTTTGTGATTATAAATGACCAAATACAACATTACATCTTTCCATTATTCCCTTTTGGGTGAACAGAACTACAGACGAAATATATTCTAGATCACCTTTAGCAAAAAATCAAACTTGACGACACAATGTATTCCATTAAGTACAATACAAGTATACATAAATTGACTTTTAATCTTGAATCATTTCTTTTTTAGTTTGCAATGCCATAACATGTTAAGTGGTGTCTACAAAACGTCATGCAAAACAGGAGAGGGCATTGAAGAAATGTTTCAAGATATTGCAACTCAATTACTTGAGTATAACAAGTCCAAATTTTGTTTGAGTAATATTGATCAAGATAGTTTTAAGATTAATGCGGAACCAGAAGAAGAATCTCAGTGCTCTTGTTAAGATACTTAACACACTTAGTGACGTAACAATTTATAATTTAATCACATATTATGACATACCTATGATTATTGAGTGTATTGAACAAATTTTTACTTATTTTATTATTCATGTACCTTTTACAATTGCATGAACAAAATTATTTATTTCCTATAAACAACACACAAAATGCAAAGATCATGTTTTAAATTGTTACCAGAATATTTTACTATAGCTTTAAGTTAATTTTCAATGAAATATGTAAATTAATTACATCTACTTTTAAGTTTTCTTGAATTTACTATAGAGAATAGTATTCCTATATTTTGACATTCCAAAAGTAATCTAATTTGAAGGGCCCTATTATAAGGGTATAATAGGGAGATGAAGGTGAATGGATGCATAAGAAGGAAATAGTACAACTAGTCTTATCCTATACCAATGTATTTGAAGGCAACTGATAAAAAAAATACGACATTACAATCAAGATGTACCTATAAAACAATAACCATGCCAAATTAATTTTTATGCATATGGTAAACTGTTACTTAAGTTTTTACATAAATTAAAATAAATATTCGATAGGCATTTCTTTAAAAATAAATACTAATAATTTATAGGAAGGCATCTATTATATTTATTTTTGACTTGGTGGTCAGTATCATATTTATTACACATTGTAAAATGTAATACTCAGCTGGTAGCTAAAAATGTGAGTGAACAGACCAAAGCAATGATATTAGAAAATGTCAAAGTTGCAACTATTGGTCAATATTATCACCAAACATTCCAAATTTATTATTAAGATATTTTAACACATTCGTCGCCATGGTGGGTCAAAATGACCGGCACCACATATATGTTCTTGGACCATGGCGACGAAAGTGTTGATGATCCATATAAAATATAAGCTACAAATGATTATTGTATGACTAATGTGTTGATATTATGTTTTGTGCTTTAATTTAAATATATGTTTATCTGTGTTTGTGTGTATTGTTTCACAAGTATTAAAAAAGCATATTATTTGTTTAATGGTGCTATTATTTTGTGTGCAGGGATCATAATAAATAGTCTCAAATTAACAATGACAGTTCTTTATTACCTTATTTACACAGCTTTTATACATATTCATTAACAAATAATTTAAAATCAAAACAAATGTGTCATTGAAAACGTCAGTATTTCATACTGAGATTGTACGTTTGAAGTGTCTTGTTTTAAAATAACCCACACTATAACAGAACATACATTTACAACTGAATATTATTCTTTATTTACTGTATGGCTATAGTATTTATACGACTATAAGTTTGATTCTGACTACACATAAATGGTTAAAATTAAATACGCAAAATTTAGACTACTTCCTTACACAATGTCAAACAGAACTCGCGCACAAATATCACATTTTATGTCTAGATGACAGACACATGAAATCAGCTCAAACAGGCAACAAAATCTTGTTACGTATATGCGACAATTTCGTAATTCGCAACAATGGCGTTATAACAGATCAAAATATTGTACTGATAACTGTAGTGCCTTTTACACTAATAATTGATAATCTGGAATATTCATAGCAGTCGTGACAGTATTGCATTGGTTTCTAATGTTGCGACCATTGTATCGTTTTAATGTCTACACCTTCTTGCACCATTTCCCAGAGAGGACTCATTTCTCTTAAACGCAACACATGTTTAATCGTCTTGTCTGCTGTGTAATCAACCTCTTCTATTGTTGTAAATCTTCCAAAACCAAACCTGAAATAAATATAATACTATAGTCAGTACATACCGGATAGTCAGTACTCAGTGAGAGAGGTGGTAAGCCGTGTTGCGATTTACAAGCACTAACTATTACCTGTTTGGGGAACATGTAGGTTTCCTCACAAGATTTTCCTCACTGTATAATTCGACGCATTTCGTAAATGTTTTTTATTACGAAAATGTACACGAATCAACCATTTAGGTAATGAAGAATAGTCATACATATTTTTGGCATCATACAACAAGTATGTGGCCAAAAATATTCACAGCTGTTCTTCTGGGATGAAAAAAGCCAACAATTCTTACCTAATAGAACTATGAGCTAAATCTTCGTCAGTGCCGATTGCTCTCAAAACGTATGAGGGTTCCAGTGAAGCTGATGTACAAGCCGATCCACTGGACAAAGCAATGTCTTTCAAAGCCATTAATAAGGATTCACCTGTAAATGTATGTTCATTATTAACAGTAAAACAAGACATACCATACAACACAATTGTAAATTCAAAAGAGGTGGAATGATGCAAGGGTCCAAAAGAACACATTTAGAGATATGTAAGACAAAGATATAGAAAGGTAGAATATTGGTATATGAGTAATGTCGGCTATATTGATGATAATAACATTTAACCTCTTAAACGCTAAGTTATTATCAGGAAGACAGCTGGTTGCGTTTAAATCCCCAATCAGCATTTGGACAATATTTACCCCAGATCGTAATTTATATTATGGATAATTAAAGTACTGTACCTTCAACATAAGCAAAGGACAAATTGATACAGCCAGGGTAGGATTTCACAGGGTCACCATTTCTTATTACGTGAGTCAATTTTGAATTGATCTGTTCCAAAAATCTCTTAGAAAGTTTTTCCATCCATTCATGATCATATGCCATTTCACGAGTTGCTAATTCACATGCGGCTCCTGAAAGAAGTTAATGATAAGTTAAATGTAACTTAACTAAAATTGATTAAGTGGCACTGTAATCGCATTTTTTCATTAGTAATGGATGATAGTACACATAAATAATAACCAAAATTAATGTTAAGAATTATGTACATTTCACTTTTCTTGTTATGACTAAGTCATAACTCTGCGACTATGAATCACTTATAAAATAAACTTATATTCTCATTCATTTCCATACCACAACCCACAACTCTCATACTAACCAAGTCCAACAGCCAATGGCGTAGGTACAGTCCCACTTCTCATGCCTCTTTCCTGTCCACCGCCACTCTGAATGGGCTCCACACGAACCCTGGGCCTCCGTCTAATGTACAACGCCCCCACACCTTTGGGCCCATATATCTTATGGCCAGATATTGACATCAGATCTATATTCATTTTGTTCACATCTAGGGGAATTTTGCCTACTGCCTGAGCAGCGTCTGTATGGAAGTAAACTTTTTTACTTTTGCACAAAGCACCTATTTCTGCTATGGGTTGAGTTACACCTGAAATTAAAGATTTATAATAATTTTAATAACTTATTATTTATTATAAATAATAATAATGTTTACATACATTTGTTGCTAATCAAAAAATTTCAGAGAAATATCAATCAAGAAAAATAGTTTGTTGAATAAGAAAGTTAACCTGCATTATTTGTGTTAATTCCTATAAAAGCTTTTTTATATAAACATTGTCTGCCTCTCAAAATCCTGATGAACCAGACAGCTATTACAAGCCTTTTGATTGCATCATGCACCATTACTTTGCATATTATTATATTGCAATGTGAATCTTATTTCTGCTTTTGTTTTATACACATCATTACACATTCACATCCTTTGTGTGGACATTGCCTTGAAGAAGTATAGTAGTGTTTTTACTTTATGTTCTTTGCAAAATAATAATATTATATTGGCAGAAGATAAAAGTGGTAAACTCTTACCTATTTCATTATTAACAGTCATTATAGAAACCAGGCTTGTGTCAGGAGTTAGAGCCTTTTCCAGATCATTCAAATCAATAATACCATTAGCACCTACTGGTAAATATGTCACCTTAAATCCTTCACCTTCCAGAGCTCTGCATGAATCTAATACGCATTTGTGCTCCTGAAATGAAGAAGAAAAAATAATTATAATGTTTAGATTTCCTCATATAGAATTTCCCCAAAGCCATAAATTAAATGCAGCCGGCATAACCTTAGTGGTGAATGGCTTAATAAAGAATTAAAAAAAATATATTCAAAGCTTTTTATACATATTGACTATATGAACTACATTTCACATGTGTTTATAGTTTTTATCTTCAATAATTCCTAAAAGATTGAAGATAATATTGCACCATAACAACATCCAGTTACTATGACAACCAGACTTGCACCCATGTAAATTAAACTAGGATTTTTCACCACGCAGAAATGACCTATGTACATTTTAAATTACCTTTGCAAAGTTATTCAACTTACGATTTGAGTTGTGACCACATGCTTCTTTCTTTGTCCATAAAATCTAGCAACACCTTTGACAGATATATTATTTGATTCTGTTGCACCTGATGTAAATATAATTTCTTTTGGATCAGCATTTATTAAATTAGCAACCTGTTCCCTGGCCTTTTCTACGGCCACTTCACTCTCCCATCCGTAAGCATGTGTTCGTGAATGTGGGTTACCATAGTAACAAACTAAATACGGTAACATTGCATCAAGGACTCTGGGATCCTGGAATAAAATATAATTTGATTTCTTCTATACAATAAGTATGGTTAACTTGCTGTAACTTATAAACTAAATTTAAGATAAATTGCATAATGTTTTATTCATGACATGGCCTACACATCATATAGGAACCATCTGTTTGATTTAGTGTAGGAAAACAAAACTTTAAAACCCATACAGTTTTTTACAACTAAAAATTATAAGATACTTCCTTACAAAAATATTTAGACTTGTATTATTTAAAATTATAATATATTATTAATAGAGACCTGTCATCATCATTTGAAATAAAATGCAAATTATTTCAAGTGTATTCAAGGTTATCAACAGTAAGTAGGTATTACTCACCATGGGGGTTGTTGCTTGGGCATCGATGTAAAGGGGTCTGCCAACATTTTCATGTTTCACTGAGTAGTCGTTTTGCACTGCAAATTATGAGGTTTATTTGCGATAGCATGAAAGAGTAAACCAGCAGAGGTATTATTTATTGATAACAAGATCTTAAAACTAACCTCTATGAAAAGTACAGAATAAATAGAAAACGTTCAACGTCTATTTAAGGAATTACGGAAATACTAATATATGCATTTATATAATAATCATGCATAAAATTAAATTATATTAGACATAACTACAAAAATAACAAACCTGAACTTGAATACAATTTCGAAGATTGCACGGTTGCAATTACTTGTTCTTGCACATACGAACGGCTGACAATTTGTTTTGATAGTAAATTAATTAAATTTTTGCTGTATCGAAACATTTTAATTTCCTAGCCGAGGTTTTCCAGTGAACTTTATTTTTGTTTTCCTTTTTATAAAAAAATAAAGAAAAGCGTTCAGCAAACGGTCTTGCTTTGAGGAGGCTTTGAGTTCCATTGAATTGATAATTGATTGAACGAATGTTTCCTCATAGAGTACCCGCCACATACGGTGGCAGTAGCCAAACTTGGAACTAAATTTGACGTTTCCGCAATTGCGTGTTATTTTGTATGAAAGGTAAATTTAGTATTACCAGCGTTGTGTTTTTTGCCCACTCTTTGTAATTTTTATGTTTGTTAAGGGTGATTATAATAAATTGATTTCCGGAGTTTCTTGTTAGTTCTTCTCCAAGCTAGGGTCTCCGCTAATCTAACCTCGGTAAAAAATATGTAAAGACAATGCTCAGTGCCATGTTTGAAATAGTTTTTTTAATTTATACTTAGATCATAAGATAACTTTCAAAGAGAGCTTGTGATAGGGCCTATTTTAAATAAACATATTTTGACTTAGATATATTAATTTGTTTTATTTGAGTTTATAGCTCTGCAACCAAAGATCGTTACAAATGAAACCTCAATATAATGTATCGAGCCGTATGGCACAGTGAGTGCTAGTTTTGGCGTGTTTACTGGCAACACTGGATTACGCGACTGTGGCGACGCCTCCAACTGCCACCGTATGTGGCGGGTACTCTACTTGTTTTGTACTCAGGTTTTGTAGTTAATTACTATAATTTTCTTTACGCTATTTTAACATTAAAACAGTTACAAAATACATTAGAAAATCAGACTAATATTTGGCATCTAACATTAGATTATTTCCATATTAAAGTGATAGAATCTGAGAGCTATTAATTTATTAATAAATTGAGCCCGCGATTACTGTTATATACCTTTCTTTTTTAATTCAGCAATAATCGAAAATCCGTTGGTAGCTGCCTCTGTAATACCACAAGTCTAATTAAATTAGGTGATCTAAATAGTTTGTCTTATTGTAACTTATAACAAGACCTATGTGTTCAAACAACTTAAGATAACTTCCGATTTAGCCTTTATTAGATAAATACTAAGTTATGTCATTTGCTTTTACCCATCTCACATCTTTTCACCCAAAAACCTACTCGAGGCGAGTGTAAGAAGCGTCACAGATATAAAAATACTATGTATGTATGAAAAACAGAAAAGCGTGTATGAGAAAATTAAAGGTTGTGAGCGAAGCAAAAGAGATTTGTCAGGATGGCTCCAGGTGGCGATTCATGGACTCTGACTATCCCGTTAGAGATGTATACGCGTGAAAATATACGTGTACGTACTATCACTATAAGCATTCTCATTTCTTGATCCTGAAGAAGAAATTTTATATTAATCATTTTTATTTTCTATCACATACATTTGCAATGATTATTCAATTGGTCACACAATTGGTTATTTTTATGATGTAATATAATATAATCTTGTAATAGACATCAAAATATGAATAGATATCGATGTTAACTAAATGAGTTTACTTGTATAATTCCTGTTATAAGCATAATTATTGTTGTATTGTTTAAGCGGAATAATAGAGGTCAGTAAACGACATCAATTGAACTGAATTGAAGTTATGGTTGTTGTGGTAATAAACATAATTTATAATTATTCAAGTACATAAATTAAGATACGCGAATTGTATTACTCGTGATAAGCCATTATGGTTTACCTTCACTTTCCTGTAAATTTAACTGAAGAAGAGGTAATGCTTCAAGCCAAATATGCTAAATTGAAAAAGAAAAAAAAAGCTTTACAGGCTTTGAAAGCTCCTCCTAAAGAACCAGAAAAGCCAGTCTTGCCCAAACGTCCCACAGAAGCGAGAGACGCCAGAGAGATTGCTAGGAAGTTGATAAAAAGTGGTGCTATTCAAGCCATAAAAAGTCCTCCAGTGCAACCACAAAATGCTACCTTCAAGAGACCTAGAGCTGGTAAGAGAGAATTATGTTTGGTTTTTATTGTAATAATGTTACAGTTCAATAATGTACAAATTATAGGATAATTCGGTATGCTCAATACTTATAGATGCAATGTGATGAATTATATCTGAAATCAGTAGTTATTTATCACAAAGTCCAAAAAGTTATACCTATTTCTTCTTATTCTCAATACAAGTCATGAATATGTTTGCCCAAATAGCCTTTGATGACCAAAATAGTAACATCTTTCAAATTCATCAGCCAAATCCTACTTGTTGTATTTTTACAGGTCGTGAACGTAAATTAAGTGGATCAGCTGGAACTACTGGTGGTGTTGCATCATACCAGCCATTCAGTGCATCACAAGAACCTCCACCCCCTGAAGACAAACCATCACCAAGAGTCAAATACTTGTATGATTCATTTGTTTCATCTCGTGAGAAGTAAGTACAATTGCTTAACATACAATTAAAATGTTATTGTATTACTTAGTCCAGGATTAACTAGTACTAATGAGCTATCTTCATTTTTGGAATTAATGTCATAGGAGGCGAAAAATGGTCTAGAGGTTAATGACGTATTTTAGGCAATAAGTGAGCAATGTGTCACCAGTGTTCTATGTGAATGAAATGACAATTCTTATAGTTATTAGCTAAATGTGAATATTTTGTTCTGGTTTTGACAACCCTGTAGGATGCATGCATATAACAATAGGTCTGTACAACTATGAACTTCAGAATTAGAAACAGAATTCATCTAAACTTAGTAAAACTAAAACGAAATTCTAAA
Source organism: Leucoptera coffeella (assembly GCA_030578115.1). NCBI lineage: Eukaryota > Metazoa > Arthropoda > Insecta > Lepidoptera > Lyonetiidae > Leucoptera > Leucoptera coffeella. Next base: position 868,826 of record JAMBLF010000009.1, read on the forward strand.
CATGTCAAACAATTTCTTTATACAGAGATGACAAAACAGTAAAAGCAGACCCAGGTACACCGAATCCGGCAACACCAGATAGTTCACAAGCAACCAAATTGAACATAGTCCAGATTCTTGGCAAGTTAATCACAGAAGAGGTGATCAGGAGAAGACTGGTTAATTATGAACCGTTTACGTATACTCAGGAGGAAGAGGAAACGTAAGTTATGCATCATATCAATATACAACTTAGCTAGTCACTTGACACCAATATTGCATGCAGCAAGCCATAATAATTGTGATATTCAATGTTATGCTAAGGGTGACCAAGGTGGTATGGTTCTGAGGTTCTATGTGAAGGATGGAAATACATGTATATTTTGGTACATAGCTACCATTACCTACAAGAGATTAATGCCACATATATATGTGGTCTCCATTCTATGTCAATTAAAAGTTTTATGTGAATTTTAGTATTTAATTTGAAAAAAGCATTCCATCACATAATTAACTTTATTTAAGATTGATTATTATTTCCAGGGTATACCTATCATTCGAAGTCCAAGACTCAGCGTCTAGAGCGCTAACCATCCTAGAAGGTTGCGAAGAAGGATGGAGGGTGTCCATGGCTAGGAAACCACCAGCGTCTTGGTCGGCCCCAACTGCACCCAAGGCTGCAGCTCCGCCAAAAGATGCTAAGAGGACTTTGCTAACTTATGATGATATCTTTGACTGAGTTTAATATTCATACTAAGAATCATTGTCTCTGAGATGTAAAAAGAATGCTAACTATAACTAGTTGGTGTTTGAAATGTCATGTCGTAGGAGGAAAATAAATGAAGGCAATACAAGTTTTCATACTATTAAGTTACTATCCAAGATGAGAGCTAGTGGTAAATTGAAGAGGTAACTGACTTTGAAAAATGTGGTAAGTTTGAACTTGGTACTGAAATGTTTATCAGAAAAAGTTTACAATTTTTATGTAAGACAAATAAAGGCATTTACATAATAAAATATTTGGTTTTAATATTGCTTCTCTAGAGAGATTTATATATTTTATAGATAACCCTGTCGGAATAACTAGATTCTTTTAATCAAATACCGCCACATAGCAAAAACTTTACGTGAACCTGGTTCTTTACCCTATAGTTCATCTAGTATTAAACATTTCGATAAGACGGTAGACTCGATCGAAACATCACCCAAATATAAAAAAAGAAACAAAACGATTGATTTCGAGTAGACAACATCTTTATGAAATATTTGGTCAACTGGAATATCTTTTTCTCTATGACTTTTTGTGTTTTAATGTCACTGACTATGGCTTGGTAATAATTCTACCAAATTGTAAAAAATCGCGTTTTGGACGAGTGAATCGTAGTTTTCAACTTGTGTATTAATAATGTAGAGTTATCGTCACAGCTAAACAAAGAACTGAGATGTCCTTTTGTATTTGTTTACCCATGTTGCGTGCCTTGACTCTATTTGTGCCATTGTGTAGCTAGATAATCACTTTAGTTAATTAATTACTCTATTCTATTTTATATGAAGTTGGATCCGGTATCATTTACGTAATTTGTTGTAGTATGAAGAACAAATTAGTAAAAAAATCTTTTCCTTTAATGCTGCAAATATGCCAGTATACCAGCCACCGAATCAAACCGTGGTCGGGGCAATATGTTCATTACGTAATTATACCAATTTTTTTTCTGATATAAAAGTATACTTAGCTTTCTTAGTACAAGTTATGGTAAGTTTCGGACCTTTGTTTCCGAATTATTTGTCTTGACCAAGCCACGATTGTTTCACAACACAAAACCTTATTACATGCATTATTAGTACGAAGTAACCTTCGTTACCGTGTTTACTGTATACTAATCATTTCATAACTATTGCGATAGGTGAATCATGCGCGATTCCTCCGTTTCTTGGTAAACGACTGCTCGTTAGCGAACAAACGGTATTAGTCATTCGTTTTCCAGATTTAATTAGACTCCACTTAGCACTCATTGTGTGCATATTTAAGGATTGTATATTGATGACAAGAACCACGTACGAAGTTCATTCGACTCTGAACACTGAAGGAAGAAAGACATAAAAATGAACGCAGTGGTTAAATTGGTACTCACAGCCTACTTAGTTAGTGTGCTTGTGCAAATAAGTTATGCGTATCCTAAACACGCGTATTCACAATGGGAGAACCCAGATTTTGTCGAGCTAAAGGATACTCATAGTGAAGCAAAGGAACCAATTTCATCTAGTTATTGGCCTGAAAAAGGTAAGTTTGTCATTACACAATTATTCTGGTGTTTTGTTTATATCGATATTATTACGTATTGTTTATATTATGACGGGTGGTTGGTGTTGTGATATCTGTAATAATCTGAGGTAATAATGCACGTATTTTATTAGGACAATTATAAGTATATATGTCACTCAGTGACACTCGTGCATAATACCAGTCGATGTGGACAGTGCAAATGATTATTCCTGACATTCTGCCCGTTTTTGAAAGAGTAACCAATCTGTCATATAAAATTAGACAAAAAAGGCAAACGCGATCACGACCATTCCCATGCGGGATAGTCACAGGTTCAGGTTTTATCCATCTCCACAATCGCGTGTTTACAATGGTAATTTCATATAAAATTTATTTAATAATAATAATAATAAAAGCATTTATTTACAGCAACAAAAACATACACAATACAAACATTTTACAAATCAAACTTACGAACTAGGAGGTATAGCTTGTGCATGTTATTGTCGCAGCAAAAGGGTTCTAACTCAGCTTGGTATGTTACGTTTGGTGGCAAACGCAACGCTGATATTACGTTAGAACCAACAAGAGGGCAAAATTAACAATGAGAGCTTAATAAACATACATATTAATAAGTGTAAACTATAAATAAATTATTGTGTTACATATTGTAATAATATATTGAAATTATACATACAGTATATAAATGTTTTTTATTGCTTATATTATGTGTACGATACATGTATTTACAAATACATACAATATAAAGATATTCAACGTAAAATATGAGAAAAATTAATGTGTCACAATTACACGTTATTGTCCAGTCAACACAGTGTAGCGGCCGGATCGGGGGGCAACGTCGGGAGCACACGCCTCTTTTTGCTGGCTGAGGAAATGTTCCTTGAGTAACCGTTTTAGTTTTGGCTTAGACGTTACCTGCCTCATCGGTGGGGGGATGTTATTCCAGCACTTACACTTACTTATTTACGAAAAACTATTAGGCCCATACATGTCGTTTAATGATATTTACTTCCTATGTTTGTCCCAGATCAGCAGTAAACAAGAGTTATTTATCATATAGTTAATCTAAGTGGATCATATTCAGTTCCTACTTGCTAACTTAGAAACAATGTTTATCGAGAAACCATTTAACACGTTCGATTAAACTAATGACCTGAAATTTAAAGGACTTTGAACTTAGGTATTTAATTCTGACGCTGTGTGACATACTTCAAGAAAATAATTTAACATATATTGTAACATTCTAGAATACACTCCTATTTGACAAATCTATTAGATAATGATACACTAGAACTGATTTGCTCTGCTCTTGCACTTCTATAAGTACTTACAAATAAAAATAAAATAATCTTTATTTTTCAGAATTCAAGCGTATTCCGTGCCCATTGGTAGAGCCGGCAGAACACGTTGTTTGTCAAGACCATTGTCTGCCCAAAGGATATTCTTACGGTCTTTGTGTAAATAAAGTGTGTACTTGTGTCTGAGACATGTGTTTATAAAATGATTTTTATTTAATTTAAGTTAGTTTAAGTAATAAAAATACATTTACGAAATGCGTCGAATACTACGGTGAGGCAAAACATCGTGAGGAAACCTACCTGTTCCCCGAATAGTGAATAGTTAGTGCTTGTAATTGGCGACATGGCTGACCACCTGTCACATCGAGTACGGACTATCTGGTCAACACGTGGGTTCGAGGTGGCCATAGAATTACTTCCTTCGCAATTGCCGAGATGGACACCTGAACTTCTGACTACCCCGCAAGGGTTAATGGTCGTGAACGAGTTTGTCTTTATTTTTGTTAATTTAAGTTGGGTATCCAGTAACCATATCTAAGTGAAGTTAGTACTGTAGATTGTATACACATCAGAGATCAGGGCTATTTTGGGCTATTGTATTATACTCTTTTAATTATAATATTGATTCTATAATATGGACATTTTATTATCTGTGATGTGGATACGATTTGAAAGTGTGGTCAGTATTCTCTGCCTAGAACTTCCGACATTATTCCCGGTGGGTAATCAACATTGAGTTTACTGCTCATCTAGGAACATCTCAAATTATACTATTGAATTCCAGCTACATGACATCTTGGAAAATGCTGACTCAGCATGTACCTACTACTGCAGACTATATTCTAATTAAGTATTCAATCGCGACTCAGTTTTGCTATAATTGGCTGAAGAGATAGTATGCAATCTCCTAGGTTCTGTCTAACCAAATAGGGATTAAATAACGAGATTGTATTTGCATAATGTAAAATGAAAAACCATTTATATTTAATAAATATATTTCTACGAATAGCTTACAATCAAATCAATCAAGATTGCATTATGTTATAATAACTTAACAGTAGCAATTAACCAACAAAAAGTCAAAAGTAACACGAAAGAAACTGATTAACAACTATGTGATGAAATTCGTACTTAATTAATAACATATATTAAACTTAAATCTAATAGTTACTAGAACTCAATCATCAATATGTTTTTCAGCAAGATGTGTAAATTATGAAATAGGATGATAAACTATCACACTGGCTCTTAAATTTGTAAAAATCTTAGTAGAAAAGATAACTTTTATTATTTTAGTTTTACTTTTATATTAGATATTTTTATCTTTCATATTATTGCAAAAAGTTTATCACAATAATGCGACAAAGATCAATTTTACTGTGGGTTGGTGTAATTTCATTCCATTTACATAGACTTTTCGCAAATGGCTTTAGCCGAGATATGATGCAACGAACCATTCTTCACATTGAGCTTATGCGGGCAAATAATATCGGCCTCCTTTTGTATATGATTCCAACTGAATTCCACGTCTGCTACTGTTGTTATTCGAGAACAAATAACAAACCTTATGATGTACCTACCACGGTAGTTTGCAGCGACCATATAGAGTTGCTTTTTGGCTGTTATACTTTCTAGAAGTTTCTTTGTTATTTCATCACCATTCTTCAACCTGAAGCATACGAGACCCATGGACGGTTCTGGTTCAACCAAAAACCGTTCATCTGCCATCACCAAATTGGCGAAATGCTGAGCCAGACTGATCTGGTTCCTGATGTGGCTTCGTAGACCTTCAGCGCCCATAAGTCTCAACACAGTCCAGAGCTTCAACGCTCTGAAGCGACGTCCCAAGGGAATTTGCCAATGTCTGTAATCTGGTATTTTAGTATCCGTTTTCACATCAGCTAGGTAGATTCTTTGAACGTTGAACGTGTTGATTAAATCGTATCCCCTCTTAACCCACATGGCGGAGCAGTCAAACGTCACAAGCATCCACTTATGGGGGTTGAAATCAAACGAATCAGCGTATTCAACACCTCTCATCAACGACCTGTATTCTGGGCAGATGAAAGAAGCGCCGGCGTATGCAGCGTCTACGTGGAGCCAAACATTATATTGGTTGCATACAGGACCTAGTTCGTAGAGGGGGTCGAACGCACATGTTCCTGTGGTGCCGAGATTAGCAATGACATAACATGGTATAAGTCCCTGTGCGATATCTTCTTCAAAGGCCTTCCTCAATGTCTCTCCACGCAAGCGACATGTGTTATCAGCTTTCAGAAGCCGCATTTTCATAGAGCCTAAAAGTCCTGCTTTTTCGACAGAAGAGTTGCATTGATCGGATGTGTAAGCGATAAGTTTCTGCTTGATATCGCCTTCTGTTAAATGTGGGTTGTCGTTCAGCATTCGTCGCACTGTTTTGTCCTTCGCCACTAAGAGTCCCACCAGAGTTGCCTCGCTGGCTGAGCCCTAAATAATAGAAAAAAATATTATAATAACTTAATGTACACATTAATTTATTATTGTCATTTAATATGAGGCGAATGAATATGTGAATACTTTGGTTATAGGTTGATGCGCTAGCCACAGGCAAATATTAGCAATGACTGTGAAAATTATATCTAACTCTAGTTTATATTTAAATCATCATACACATTGAATCTATTTCCCTACTAAAGGGTAGACAGAGATGACTATAAAGGATCCGCAATTTGTAATATTTGATATGGAAATTATTTTAGAATGTTTTTATGTGCAAATGGTATAAGATCGTTGATATTTTAAGTGTTGTGTTAGAAACATTACAACTATTTATGACTTTCGTTTCCCTAGTTTAGGAGACTCATACTAGAACCTCTTTAAACCCTGCAAAATCAGCAAAGCCGTAAAATATCAGCAGTGAATTGTATGTTTATGTCGTATTAAACCTGAAGTACTTAATGATTGAAAAGTTACCTGAATGACTCCACCTCCGGGGCCCTGTGAGCAGTTGAGGAATTCCTCGGGCAGGCCGAGCAACTTTCCCAACCAGTTCATTGTTACCACTTCCAGTTCGGTGCACGCTGGGCTCGACATCTACAACGAAGCCGATTATAAAAAGTGACGTTTTGCAACCTGCATCGAGGTTTCGAGGTTACATAATTAGACTCATTGTGTGACTGGCTAACAAGATGAACATTACATATTCTGAGCAACTGATTAAGTCCATAATTATGATAGCATGTCCTAAGGACGTGGTCATGCTGTAGGATGATATGAATAAATTTTTCGGTTCGGTGACCGTGGATCGCTGGATATTATCTATCATTAATTGAAAATTTATTTAATTAATTCTAATTTTAGGTAATTCTAAATTGAGTTTAGTATACATTTTTGTGAAGTATAAAAATTGCTAAGGTTTTCTCATTTGGAAACTGTGGTTTTTGTAATCAATCTCAAGACCAGCCAAATATCATCGTGTCAGCTAATAGCACTCGATGTTTAAAGTAAAATATATTTACAAGTTGTGTTTCTGGATTTACATGTATCTCCTTGTTTTCATCCAAGATATCTATCTCGAGAAAATATTGTGTTCCGGAAAAGGTTGCAGGATGTGATTGAATATCTACGTGGAATTACTTACCCAGCTAAATCCGATGACACCCAAACCGTCACTGAGCAGATTGCCCACAATACTCTCAAAGGATGATCCAGTGGGGTAGAAGGCGTGGAATCTTGGAGAATGCCAATGGGTGATCTAAAAACGTATATAAGTTAGGTCACAAATTATTCTGAAAGTAAATAATAATTAGACATGTTCCATACAATTAATGAACACAGTCAATAAAGAAAGAAGTCACTAAGCAGTGTGGAAGGATGATTTCTCTGAGGTTCTGTCCAATCCCATAGGGATGAAAGAATGTGAGTGTATTTGTAGATACAAGTATACGAAATTATATATTCTTTTAATATAATTTTATCAAACATCCTTGCAATATATGAAATTTCATGGATTAGACCACAGCTAGGAAAACAAAGTAAGATTATAAAATATAAAAATATTTATTTACTTACACTTTGTTTCGTTCATTTTAGATTTTATATATTATGTCAACTAGTGTTATTTTACACTAAAAATCGACGTTCCTTAATAAATCTGCGTTCCAAATCTGATTAATGCTGAACATACCCCATTCACGATCACATCGTTGAAGTCTTTCAGCAGGGTTTCCCATTGTTCAGGATTCTCCGGGGCTTCTTTTGGCAGCATGTCTATCATGTATCCTGGCTTAGTTGATGGGAGCACATCTCTGGAAAACATTGATACGAATGGTTATCAATTATGTTTTAAATCAATACACACAAGAAGTATTTTTCTTTAGCTATCGATGCCGTAATATTTGTGAGGTAGTTAAATCGTTCCATATTCTGGTGTGAGTGATGTACATGGAGTATCGTTAAAATAAATAAGAATTGATCTGAGCAGCTTTTAAATACAATGTGTATAAAAAACTAATCAGTATTAAAAACATGGTAAACATAAAGGATAAAACTGCGAAACAGGCGTTTAAATTATATTATTCCACCTTAACCACGCATTATGTAATGGCAATTAATGACACGAAAGTCAAGCAATTGAGATAATAGATTAACAACTCTTGACACGTAAAGTTTTTCTAGTTTACCTATATACTCTTAGGTAAATAGATAAAAAACCCTTGTATATGATAAAAGGTTGTATCCAGTACAAAAATCTCTTGAAACTTGTGATGTTGTTGCTGACATACTAATATAATATCGTTTGTCATTAACAAAAATTATAACTGCGTACAAAACAATGTATATGCCGATGGAATGAAGCATCTTATAAAGAATCTCAATGAAGTGAATGGCAAATCTATAACTTAGCAACTGTTTCATTCAAATTCCTAATGCATAATTTATCTTGTTAATTGATTTAGTGCCATAAATTAATTAAAAATAATTCCTTAAGTCAACAATGGACAATGAAATGATTTACGGAATGATCCTTGACTAAATATTTATATCTATGCAAAATTTACCTTAGAGATAGCATTTTTTATTACTTTTACAGTTGTCTCCATAATGATTAAATACATAATAAACTATCATTAGGCAATTGTTTGTTTCTTTCTACTTTTTATAACAAATTAAATCAATTAGTCATTACAAAGATGTGATGATGATAGTACTTTGTTTATTTTATTAGTAATTTAATTATAATACAACTGCTTGTTACCACAAATTTTGAAAAATAAAGTATTCGGGTTCAATTCCAGGCTTGTTCATGAATTTGTTTATGAGCTAATTGGCTGTTCTCGATATTTCGGCGTCTAGTATCTGTTGGTACTCGTAAGACGTACCGTGAGGAAACCTTTTTATATGTATCTTGGCGTCCTAAAATGTTTCAGTTTTGGGTATCGACTATCTGGTGAAAAGTAGGCTTAGATCCGATGACTATTAACGCACTATTGATGTGGATGATGGTCATTGAAACCTTTGTCTCTCTTGAAAACTGTTTGCTTAAGACAATTAGCAGTGTTGCGTGTGTGCTCACAATTATTATTCATGTCTATTGTTTAAATGAAAACGTTTTATAAATCTACGTAACGTTCTAGAAATTTAGTAAAAAATGTGATTTAGTAAAAAGTTGCCAAGTACTACAATTGAAAACCTTACAATCTCACAAACTAGGAAATGAGTAACGATTTATTTTTATAGATAATTCAATAGTTTTTTGTGATATCGTGATTACTTCTATACGTTGGAACTTTTACGCCTCAGAATAATGTCCTTTTACTATTATGTCGGAACAGAAATGACGCACGTAATAATGTCAGAAAAACTTACATTAACACAAATAATGCTAAAATTTAGAAGTTTTGTGAATGAAAAGCATTTTTACATTCAGTCATTTAGTGAATTCTTTTTTAGAGTTACTCGTTCAAAAATATAACCGACATGTCGGCCGTTATCGTCTATTATTACACCAATTTGCTAAATATTATCACTTAAACTAGTAAATTGGACCAGAAGTTAATATCATGGGTCAACATTTTGAATTCAAATATAATGCGTCCACCTTCCACATAATTACCAAACTATAAGAGAATACGAAATAAGCACGATCAAAATGATATATGCATAACGCAATGTATGAAATAACAGTTTCAAAAATAATGTAAAATGAAATGAGTTTGATTTTATGATAATAAAGAAACTTTTTTCCTACAAGGGATGTTAACATTATTTTTTTCTTATTAAATTAATTAATTTATCATTGCATCATTTAATTAAGTTTTGTATGATAAAAATATTATTAAAATAAATAAAATATAAAATTTTGATACGTTTATTTTTGTAAGAATTTCTTTAATTTCTTTAAAAATTATATTTTATAAAATATCGCCTTACCTCTCTCTAATTGTGTCAAAATAATCAGCGATCGCATCTATAGCCGCTTTGCCAAACTCGCGAAATTGTTTAGAATCCATGGCCGATGCACAACATAGACAGGAGAGAAAATAATTTATTAATTAATTAAAATTTTTAAAGAGAGAGCCACTGTGTCGGCTGTGAATGGTGTCAAGACTGTGATGGTGTGAAGTGATGAGAGGTGGATTTATACGAACGAGCGATCGTCTCGAACCTTTCCCAACTGGCCAGTATTCAGAAACAGTTTGTAAACTCAGTTTACTACGGTTCTTTATAGTAGCAGGAAATTTATTTCATATTATGAATCCTTGTTTAAATGAAATGATTGATTAATGGGTTAACTTGAACACATTTTACATAACACAGATGATTGGACATTGTAACTTAACTTTGGATTAATCTTAATAAACAAGATTCTGAATAATCACATTTTTAAATTTTAATTCCTACATTGCGAAATATTGTCGCATAACTTGATATCACTATTTGCCAGATAGGTTAATATCCAACTTGTGTAGTTTTTTGCATGAAGATCGTAGTACTATATATACCTCGAAGGTTCTAGTCATGTGATCAATAGTTGCTAGAAACTAACATTTACTACACTTTTATGAATCTAAATTAATTTGCGATTATAACTTAAATACGTTATTGAATAACGGTGCTAAGGCATCGCAACAAAACCTCGTTGGACTGTCGCGTGTCTCGCCGCTTTTGGTCAGCGCCATTTTGCATTTCCCAGGAACAGCCTTAGATGGAAGATTAAGCTTATTTTTCAAGCAAAAAAGCAATTGGATCAAGTTATAGTCTCGGAAACAAAATTTTTTCAATAAAACCTTGAGTATATTATTCAGATATTGTTATGCGATGGACTTAAAAGGTGTCTAGTTCCTCAACAAATTTGTTATACTGGAGCCTATTAATACAAAATTAGATGGAGGGGTCGTGCCAAAGAACTCCTGACATGGTTAGGTTAATTTAATAAGGTCGATTTAGTTCGTTCAGAAAATGAAATCGAAACCACAAGTTAATGGTACATCGGTGGAATTTACGCTTGACGTTGACAAGTTTTATCAAAACTTCAATTTCTTTTATCCACTGAAATATTCAGATAATGATATATTTTGTATGTTAAACCCACAAATTAGTTCCGAATACAGGTTAGCCGTGTATTTGGAATTTCTTACGTAGGTACGTTACGTTTAATTAATATTCTCATTAAGTGTATTGTCATTAATGGTCTGGAAATACTCGTAGTTAAAAGGTTGATTATCGTACCTATATCTATCTGCGCTGTTCGTAGGAATTCAATTAAATGTATAATACGCAGTAGTCTTTAATAAATAATTAACTGTAGGTAATAAATTAATTATTTACATGGTTCAGTGTTTTACCTATAATAAATGTAATAAACTATAGTCCACAATATAATAAGATTAGACGAATTAAATAGTATGTTCTTGCTAGGTTAGCTTATATTCCTTTTTAAATATTTTATGGTGAAATTTTAGTAAGGATGAATCGTAACGGGATCTAAAATAATGAGATTCTATTCCTCTCTGGGAAGAAACTGTAGGTATATATGTACGACTACAAGTTACACATACCGTTGCAAAGCGAAATCTCGGGTTTTTCACTGATGAAAATTGAGTTAGCATCTAGATTTTTACTTACTTATTTTGCATTTCACTTATTAATCATTGAATCTTTCGCAATTCGCCAAATATATTTCTTGCTGCGGTTACTAAAAAGAATGTGGGGAAACCTGCATATTCTGAAGAACAGGTCAGCGCGTATATACGATGACATGCAACAGAGCTTTTCACGTTGGGTCCTGTCTATCTGGCGAAAACCAACTGGCGATGTGGCTATGAATCACATACTCAGCAATTGAAAACATGGAGACGTAAGACCCTGACTACCCCGTGAGGCATACATGACGTATGCTTCTTTATAAAGTGACGAATAATATCTCAAAGACTTAAAAACAGTATTTGGCATTCAGAACAAATAAAAAGTAACGTCAACCAACACAAAATAAAGGCTTTATATAAGACATTTAATTTGTCGACGCACAGCGCAGCCTTATCTAATTCTGCCTCGTTATAGGCTTAATGTGAATATAATAAAACTTTCCCTACTCATAGCGACAGAAACATAAACGAGGCTTGCGAGCTGGATAACGTGGCGGGGTAATATCGTTGAGGGATGTACGGGGGAGTGTCGCGCGACTCTGGAAAATTAGTTCGGGGAGGGCCCCCCGCGCCCTCTCGCTCCCCGGGGGAGAAAAATGACCTCTGAATGGGAGGGGCATTACCAGGGTGGAATGGGCGGCGCTACTCCACTACACGGCTCCAGTAACACACGGGGCACAATAGAACCTGGTATAGGCTGCGGGAATCGCTGAAACATTTAGACACGGTTTTCCTAGTTTGAAGTGCACTGGGTAAAGCATTTAGGTATACTTTTTCTGGTTTGTAGTGGACTTGGTTCTTTAAGAATTACGATTGAGTTATATTTAGGCAAAGGCACAATTTCAATAAATGATAAAATTACAGTAAATTAAATTAAAGGTGGTACTCAATACTCGTAAATGGGTTAATAACATACATCCACAATACATAAAACAATGGAATATTGCACAAGAAAAATGAGTCAACCTTTAAGTTCTTAATTTACCTCATTGCATAGAATACCGACAAAACTATCAAATAAGTTCATGACAAATTTGATGCTCTACATCTAGTTTTACGATGTGGCTCTACAATAGACAATATGGTATGACTCTTCTCAACAAATTTAAATAGTGACTCTCTGATTGTTATCAAAAAACTGTTCACTCTGCTAGTGATATAGTGAATGAGTGATAATAGTGAACAATGGAGAGTGGTTTCGTGGAACGAGCTCTCGTGATGGCTGACGAGTCACGGATGGAAGTTCCCGGTGATGATATACACGGGATTGATCCTCCGCCACCTGATGTATTGATTGCCTTATTGGCTAGGAACAAAGCACTTGAAGGTACGTCAATTTATACTGATTAAAAACAAATGTAAAATAATAATATACGTGGAAGTAATTTTCTCCAGACGATATCTCGCAGGAAAATTCGATGTACATTGTGTGAGATACACAATCTTACGGGGTCCAGTATACTGTAAACGAAAATGATGCGATATGAAAATAGTTTAGAGAAATGTTTATTAATGATGTTCACGAAATGATTTTAAAAAGCCATTGTGGATGATACAGTTAAAATAGGAAAACATATAGATTAAATTGGATACAGTACGTCGTGCAAAAACATGTATGATGTGGTTAATGGATGTGAGAGACACAAGAGAGATTCTTCATGATATAGAAGAGGTAGGTTGTCCATCCCTATTGGATATACGGGCAAGAAAATATGTATGTTTATGTATGAATTTACTAAAAAAAAACCATCTATTCACTGTACGAGTATTAGATTAAGTTTCTAATAGTACAAGGTTTAATATAAAACACATGTCGTTGGTATAGTTCTTAAAAATGTGTTTGTTCAGGTAATATGAATTTAGTTACATGCAATTAGTGTAAGTCACGTGAGTACCAAAGGTAGACACATTTATCCAGGATTTACGAGTTCAAAATAAGTAACAAAGAAAACAAAAGTTTCACACAAAAGAGAAAGCTTGGGAAAATTCCATCTTAACTGTACCGAATATTTTACAGCCGATTGTTAAGCTTGTACCTTCTTAGTCGAAATAAAAAGGAAGTTTTGTAATGAATAATTTAAATAGACGCAATAACCTCTTTATAGGGCAGGTTAGTAATATATTACGTACAACAATAATAATATCAATTAAGGGACATCTTAATTGCTACATTTTTCTCAACAATTGATTACAAAATAGAATTTTCTCATAATCATTTTGTTAGTATTTACGAATTCATTCAAATGTGCGTTGAAGATACACTACTTACGTTATGGATATGCAGTTATTAATAATGCTTATATTTAATTTCTTTTCCTAGTACAATATATTATATATCTCAAAAGACCCAATCAATCACAGGACCATTAACTATTCAACGAGTATTTACAATCACTTAAACACTATTATTGAATATGTTAAAAACCAACAAAGCGTACAGAAAAGTGGGTGTAACCATTGCATAGCAGTGGTACGTTGTAGAGCGATGTTCATATCGCACAGTACAATTATCGGCAGGGCCCGCACGTGTTAAGGTTTCAAAGGCACGTGGCCAGCGAAAGCGACAAAGTACACTTTTACTAGGGCTTCGAGTAATCAAGTAAAGTACCCTCCACTTTTTGATTCCCAACTTTGACAAGCGGTAACAACCGGCCTACCTATTAATCCGATAGAATCACACTCAAATTATTGTAATGCTTTTCGTAATGTACACACCTGCTCCAATAACATTGTTTTGCTGGTACACGTCAATTAACTAATGGGCTTACATCATCGTTAAAAGTTTCCACCGTGTCAGTGACGCAAATTTAATAAGGTAACATCGTGTGTTAGTGCTCATGGTAGCATACCCGTCAAAAAGCACAAAAATGCTTAATATTTAAGCAAGCTTCGAGTATCGAATCTAAATCCCTTGGATCGCAAGCAACTGGCAATGACTTCCAATGCAAACAGTTCGGTTAAGTAAGTTACCTTTTTGAATTATAACTTGGAGTGTCTATCTCCCCTTCCTACCGTACCTTCCACCGTCAGTACCTTCTTCACCGCATCTAGTGTAAGACATTCATGAATAAAAGATAAAAATACTTTTAGTGATATAAACTTTTTATTTTTGTACATTTAAAGAATAAAAATCATTTTTCAATCATACATATTTCATTGCAAGTACTTATAATTTTGTTTAATAATTTCAGTAGCTATTGTTTATAACTTTAAATTGTTTATAGCTATATTTCAAATCTGTTCCCTCCCTTTATTAAATAAATATATGTTTGGGCCTGCGTAGTGTATTAGGGTGCATTTAGCCGACGGCGATCCGCCGTACCAGATTGACGTGGCTGGTTATTATTTTTTAAGCCATATTATATTAGACAATAACTACCATGTTATTGCTGTTCATACAGCCGCAACTATTATAAACATTCACAGTAGGGTGTTAAGTGTTGCGTGGGAAAGGCTAGGACTCCTCATTATTTGTAATGCAATAAGACAAAGAGTTAATTGTTGATGTTTTTTGTTAATAACACATCATTCAAGCCAAGTCAAGCAAGAGTCATCACAATACAACATAATTTAAAAGCAATTTCCAGAATTGACAGACATTGTTTATTACCACTGTAATTCTTATACATACATACACATCACCTTACAAAGGGGTAAGCAGATTTGATGAGTACCTTTTTGCTGAAGGCTTATAAGGACAAATAATAAATTCTTGACATGTTATTTATTATTTTATTGAAATAGTCTAAATAGATTAAAAAAATAATGTAAATTATAGTTATCAATAATATTTTACGTATACAGACAACCATTAATAAAAATAATATTGTAATGCAATGATATGCAGACGTTCTTTAGGTACGTAATTACTAATCAGTCCATGGTGTATTGTCATACTGTTTAATAATATTTTCCTTGACATACTTATGGGCAGTAACAACACGGTTTTCCTTTCTTGTCCAGTCATTTGCATTTTCTATTCTTTTCATGACACTTTTTTCAAAAACAAAATGGCAAATGCTAAAAATCATATCATTAATAAACCAATATTCATATATATACATACATACATCACGCCTGATTCCTTGTAGTGGATGCACAGATCCTCGTCTGTCCCGATCCTGACAAACCACTTTCGCGTTATTGATACTCATACTACTCCTCAATCACACTCGGCGGTTTAAAATACTTCTAACATTACCTTTTCCAATATTACGTTTATCTGACTCAATAAACCAAATCAATTAAATAAAACATAGAACTTGAAATATGACACTTTTAAACCGAAGCTTCCGTACTAAAAACGACTGTTCCAATAATTCTTTCTCCGCCCTTAAGCCACTAACTTACCTAAATCCCAGCGAGCATGTTGATTGATTAAAACTCCAACAAAGGGAGATCTGCCTTTGTGAACAGCGAAGCCCTAAAGAGACCTCCCTGACTAATGCCGAACGAAAATTATAACTTTTCTCCTTTCATCCTTTTGTTTGGCGAATATGAAATCTGTAATCATGGAGAATGATTTGCCAAAGATGATTGGATACCATATGACTTCTTTTCAAATTAATCTACGGTTTCAGGAGTGATTACTTGTATAGGAGATGATTAAAACACTCCCTATCTTGTTTTCGTATCATATTTTAGCTTAAATGAGTTCTGTGCTTTGTGAACATGATGCAAAAATATCGCTGACTACCGTTAAAGGGATAGTATGGTAAATGTTATATCATACAACAAATATGTTTTCTTATCATGATTTTGATGACAATATTACTTAATAATATGAAGTCTAATATAAAAAATAAAAGTGACTTTTTTGGATTTTAAACCTATTATTAAACTTATATATTATACGTGATACAGAAAGGGTATGTGTTTAAAAAATATTAATACCACCAATCATTTTCCTCCCAGATGTTCATTCGATATTATCAATCCCTTCCATCTCGTTATAAATACCAACTAATGAAGATGATTCAGGTGTTCCAGTAGCTATTAACTTTATCTGCTAGGGTAGAGCATGGCGTGTAGCTTCGCAGTAGCCCCGACAGATGTCGTCCCCCGCTGCGCCGCTGATGAGTAGAGCCCCCTTTAACTGGTCGACTCATAAAATTTGTTATTTTAACTTAGTAATGTCTGTGGGAGTGATATCTGACCAATCAACGAGTATGGAATGGGTAAAATAGCTTAAAAATATTAATTAAATAATAAGTAGTGAGAAAAGTACTTACAAAAAAGTACTTTGGAATAGTCGAAGATCGCGTGAACACCTTGTAAATTAGTTGCAAAAGTCAGTCAATACTGTCAGTGACAGATGGTTATTTAAACATCGTTTTCCATTTATTAATTCACCAAAACTCATTCTACAATTGGTTAGCTAGTCAAGTGTAGATTACCTCACAACATTTTCCCTTGTAAACTTACTCAATAATCAATATATTAATCCAGTTGACTTTAAGAAGTTGCTATTTACGCAACGGATATTTAATTGTGTTCACGTTATTGTAAACAAAAATTAACTTTTTTTATACAGATATTCAATGAATAAATTAATTTACTTCAATAATAAAATTTCCATGTTTCAATTCCTGAACAAGTGTTAATAGATGGGCAACCGGAAACCAAAGTTAGCCGCCATTTCGATAATCCACGTGCTGGCACGTGTCTACTTCCGGTGTTGAAGCGATCGCATAATAGGTGACGTCTCCAATGCTCAACACCCTCTCGATTTTAGGGTAAAAAGATACTATGTCAACTCATTAAACGTAACTTTTTAACGTGGGTGTTTTGTTCTCACAGTATCACTTAATATTTTCACACGAATGCCAACTGGCCTGTTCAATCGGCCATATTTTGGTTCGCATCAACTTAATTAGGCAGGAAATTTAAGACAATTGCAATTCTAGATCAGGCACAAGCGATGTAAATTTATTTTAGATCTATTATTATTAGAATAGTAAAACCATAATCATGTTAACAAAATGAAGAATAAATAATACATAATAATTATTTACGTAATAAAACTAAATAAATAAGTATGAAAAGTACGATTCAGAATTTAATCTTAATTAATAAATCAATCAAACCATCAATAGCTATTCTCATTTTCTCTCTCGATAGTTTAATGAATATATCAAGATTAGCAAAATATACCTGATCCAGTTTGATATATGTACTTGGCAAAATATACAAGTATGTAATCCTATTTCAGTACGCGTATACAATCTCTCATAATATACAAGTTACGTAATCATTCCTCAAATCTTTTAGACGCTCTGAGCTTACGTTTGGTTTTCTAAGAAAAGGGACCTTTTCCTTGTATCTCGTACAGGGAAGGTGTATTAAATGCGGCCTCTTCTAATAGAATATGTATTTTTATGGCCTGACCTGGGCGAGGGGTAGCTAAATATTTTATGCGGCAAATCTCGGCGTACCATTGAACATTCCGCTTTTGGAACAATAGATCGTGAAATGTCTGTTAAATGAAATTATAGCAAATTGATTGAGTATTATTAATTAACCATAAAAGTGAAATTTCCTTGACACAATCTAGTCTGGTCTTTATTTACGTATTTGATCTTGCGTAAACATAAATCACGTTTAAGAAAAAGTTGTAAACGCATCAATATACTACATCACACTTTGCATTTATAACAATTTTATCGTTAATGAAGGCTTACATTTCCATAACTGCACTATTTGGAAAATGTATTTACTTTATCAATTAACATAATACAACAGAATCGTCGTCAATGAAAACTAGTTATTTATGACTAACTTTTGTACATTTACAGTGCCATTTCATATCAACTTTAAAGGTATCATCTTTCATAGAAACTTTTCAATATTTCTCTTATAATTCAGAGCAAGAATCTTGCCTCTATGACTAACTACGTTAAGTATTTCACGACACAGCCTATCAAAATAGGCGAGGTATGCATACCATTACACGTATATCTATATCCATCTATACCTCGGTACGGGGGAGGCTTGCACGGCACATTGTGAGGGTTGGTTGGGGTGTACTGTAATCAAGAAAAGTACTTCCCTGCTTCCCCCTGACTCCTCTTTAACTGTTGTAAGCCGCTGCCCCCTGCCTTCAGCCAATATTGACTTCGGTTCAGCTAAGCAAATCGGTGAATTTTTGTAACTTGACATTTTTACAAGAGAATTATGTCCTCGCAGTTTGCATTTTTCGATATGGCGTAACACTGCATAGGGTATAATGATATAAAAACGAAGTCAACGAGTATTTTGAATCAGCTCTCAACGTTATGTAATTAATAGTTTTTTTTAATTTCTAATAAGGTCAAAAGTGGGTCTCATGTGGCTAAATGAATTGCCCTAATTGATAATCTAAGTCTTTACATGTACGCTTCAAATACATATATTATTTTATTACCCGTATGGCAGAAATAAGTTCTATTTAAGACTAGTTTAAACTTCATTTATGGTCACTACATTCTATCTACAACGGTCATCATGAAATTATTGCTAAGAGATTATTCAATCAGATATTGAGTGGCTTCCAATACCATTATTAACTTAAACTCTCAGAAACAGTTCACCCTTAATGAATTAAAATATTCAATGATCCGTCGAAATGTAGTGGATAAATCAACATTTGTGCTGACAATGAACTCTAATGCACCGCTTTTGTGAACCAACAAAAGTTAACCTGTTCACTCACATTTAGGGTTCCATGGAAGTTCCATTCGCAATGACAAGCAACTCATTCATCCGTCAAGACAAACAACAATCGACCATGTACCAAAGCCATAAGAAAATGGAATCAATTTGAATCCTTTCAATGATTGCTTGATGTGTGCTTTGTTTGCCGTATGGCGTAGCTGTAATGTCTTTGTTTTGTAATATTTATTTATCTAGAATACAGTTTTGAGATTCATTAGATCAATAATTTAAAAAAAAAACAAAAAGGCAATCCAATATCAATAATTTTTTTTTAGAGAAATACACAGTTCACCGTTTTCCAATTTTGGTATCTATTTTCTTCACAGTTTAATGGTTCCATGATCCAGAGCTTTATATACGCCTTGCTATTATTTAATTTACATGTACTTATAGTATATTTTAAGTATGAATGAGATCGCATTGACGAAAGTCTACACGTGAAAGTAAACGCATAGAAAGTACACTGCTTCAAGATTCTTTAAAATTGTGATATAAGTAAACAGTTCTATGTCATGAAGTATAGAGATTTTTCACGGGGACAATGCGACTCATCGCTCTCACACCCTTCGCAAACACATTGAGCGATTAAACGGTCTAATAGCTAATACCATTAAGTGATAAATGCAACGAGACGCGTATGAATAATTCCGCTATATGGGCACTGTTCGGCTTTGACTAACTGGCTCCATATTTTCGAAATCCCCATAGAGCGATAATATTCAATGAGCCGAGCGAGATAGAAAGGTTGCTGTTGCCAATGTTAGAGGGAGACGGGGCTGATGGGCAAATCCTGGAGATTAGTGCGACGAACAGTGACATGTGGCCGTTTTGCACTTTGCAACACCCTCTTTAAAAGTGACATGGCCGTACTAAGCGTGGTAATGACGTACAAATAAAATTTGGATACAATTTCGCAATATTTATGTCACTGTGTTATCACGAAAATTTATCAAAAGTTTCAATTATTTCTGCTGAAAGAGTTTATACATCTTATAAGTACATATAAGTTTTTTTTTAATTTTTGCAATAATAACCTCAGTTACCATTAGTTATTTTTAATGAAAAGTTAAAGGTCAAAAGATGATTCATGGTAATTTATTCAGACCGGTTTTTTTACTTAAATACTGTAACACTTTTTTATTAATAAACAAAATAAATTAAATAGCAAAGAAAGAAAATTGTTATTGTTTTGACTGTGATGGTTGTAATGCTTGATACATAATATACAATAGGAATGCAAAGCCATCACTCCACTGGTCGTCCCAAAACACCATACGGGTAATCTGCAAGTGGAGCATTTTGTCAAAGGTATCAAGGTTGGATATCTACGAATACAATAGATGCACTGGTCACCATAGTCAGTTGAATACATAAAAGGTTCAACTACAATGAATACAAACACTGTAGCCTCTTGTACTAATGTCGATGATCGGATTTTGTTTTGCTACAGTGTAAGGAATAAATTGTGTAGATTGAAGGAGTAAAATGTCAATGTATAAATTATATAAATAACATTTCTGTAATCAGTGACTTGTATTTGACAGAGCCATAACATTTTAATTTTGTTACTCTTCTCAAATACAAATATAAATTGGAATGCCAAGTATATTCAAAAATAATACGATGATCACTCAAACCTACAGGTACAGAAGGTTCTCGGTAAATCTCCATTTACCAACTTAAAGCCTTCAAAATCTCTGATTTTTTCCATGCTTGTATGACGAATATTTTAAAATATATGCTTTATTATCCTTGTTCTCTTGAATTTCACTTTTGCTGACATCTCATCCTTTTAAACATTCTTAGACCTAAGTATACATTACATTCTCCTTACATTACGTACATTCTTGTTTTCCTATATTTTATATTCAGTTTGACAAGTCTATTTAGGCACACAACCCACCCTGATTATAAAGGTACGGGTAGCATTCTGCTCCATCGAGGCGGAACGACAGAACCAAGTAGGTACAATTGGTAGCAGAACGCCATATGCCGAGTACATTATCGCTTGCACCCTTTAGAGATTGATGGCAACTTGCACTTTGGAGTATTCAAGCTTATCAAGGCATATAAATACTGGACCATCACTTAGCTAATGGGGTATCACATTAATGTGATGGTCTCCAAATAGCAATAAAAAAAATTGCAATAAAAATCAATTTGGCATATGCACCACTGTAACTTATAAGTTGCGAGACGGTTAACCACCTGTTACATGAGCGGTTGGTTATCTGGTTATCACGTGATATATTCACTAAGTCTACGATTGCAGGATTGGTCAATCGAACCTCAGACTACCACGCAAATGATAAGGTTGGTGTATGTTTATCTCTCAATCCGAATAAGAAAATAATTCATGAAAACTGTAGCCTTTTTTCTGCCACTAACCTAACATATATAACAGTTTTGTATGTTTAATTCTAATAATGAAGTCGTAAATTTCTTAAAACAATATGTTTAGATATTACACCAACATGTTACCTATAAAATACTAAATCAATTTATAGGCTTAGTATATAATTTTAGACAGTATTAGAGTCACTTGAAACACGAAAATGTGCTTCCATAACACTAAAGCCTGCATTAACAGGTCATTGCCACTCATTTGCTTTTCGCTTCATTTCATTACTGAGTCCTTAAGTGGGAGATGTTTTAAGTGCTCCGCCTGAGGGCTCTGAGGGAATCTCGGTGGAGAGACAGAGGTTAAGAGCGGTGCTACCGTAAACCCTGCTTAACCTATGAATAAATTATCAGTAGGTGGGTAAACGCTTTCCGCGTCACTAGGGATGATATTGTGTGTTTGGTTAGCTATGTTTATATTGGTTGATTGTGGATAAGATGATGATTAATTACATTTGGATTATTTATAAGTAATTTGAAATTTAATTCAAGATTTAGATACGAGAATAATTGCCAATCTTTATTCATATTTAACGTTCTTATCTAAAAAAAGACAAACGCGTTCACTACCATTAACCCTTTTGGGGTAGTCAGAGATTCAGATGCCCATTTCCGCAATTGCGAAGGTAGTAAATCTATGGCCACCTCGAACCCACGTATTAACCAGTCAGTACTCAATGTGACAGGTGGTAAGCCATGTCACCATTTACAAGCACTAACTATTACCTGTTCGGGGAACAGATAGGTTTCCTCATGATGTTTTCCCTCACCGTATTCGACGCATTTCGTAAGATTATTTTTATTAATGTGAATCCTTCCTTACTGTATAATAAGTTATCTTATATATTTTACAAGCAATAAGAATGCTATGCTATGTAAACTACTGCCGAGGTTGTAGTATTCTTTCAATAATAAGGTACAAAAGCAGAAACAGTTAAACAAATATTCTTCAACGAGACTCACACTTACATAACAGTTTTTAGATAGACCCTGTAAAATTGGAGTGCCTAAACGTTGTCTTTTCTCTCAATTGATAAAACACCGGCGCCATCTATCGAGGGGTCGTTCTCACCCTTGTTTTACCAGCATAACACTTGGCAAAAGTGTAATGTTGTTCCGTAATGACCCCCGACTGCCGCGCGGGCTACACAAACTGTTCTACCCGCTGAGATGTTTGTCATAAAGGGAATTAGGACTTGGGATTATTGCTCTTGTTCGCAGTGAAGCCATTTGTACGTTCTGTACTGTGTTATGGCAGTCGTTCAATAAAGTGTTGTTTTTGTTGTTGTCAGTTCACAATCATAAAATAGCTCTAATTTTGGCAAATAATAGTCAAACAGTAACATACTCGCACATACATATTCTTACGTCTTTTTGTCCTAAACAGGCGAGGTTGAGTTTTGAGTCAGCAATCGCCACATTTTGTACGATTTTGACAAAATCTGTTTTGCCTGAACTAACATTCTCATGGATGTTCTTTTACTTCGCAATATTTTTTACTGTTTTCTCTGAATTTTTAAATTAATCTCATTAGAAATCAATAATTATTTACTCTTATTACTCACAGTATTAAAACTACACTTATATCATAGAATTATAGGAGAGGAATGTTTTTCTAATACACCCACTCAGCAGATAAAGGGTCAGTGGCACCCTAACCATAGACACAATTGTTGCGGGGTGCCTCCATTTGTACTGCTATTGGGTGTAAACGATACCTGTGAGAGATTGCTTTATTGTTTTTTCTCGTGAGCAAAAAGTCAATGCTATCAATCAACCTATTTGGTTGGTACAGATTTTTTGACTCTCCAAGTAAGCTTAAAGTACAGTGTATATTATTGTGACATAACACAATAGTCCAATAGTAAGTTAAATAGCTGTCATTCTTTCATGTAAGTCATAGAAGGTGATTAAAGTAATAGGGCACTAAGGCCTTATGTTGTCTTCTGTATGTTGCTGAAAGGGCTAAAAGGACGTGTATGAATGTGTACATTATAATAGATAAAAACCGTTAACTCTATTAATTCATTACAATTAAGTTAACAAGGTTTTTAAAGAAAACCGCAACACAAAGAGGCTCTATACCCAACTTTGATTTAGCACGAACCCAATAAATTCACCAGTAACAGGTGCGTGCACCGAATCACAGTGGCTGAAATATATCTTTCCCAAACTAACGTATTGTTTACTAAATTCAATTACCGACCACAGTAACCTCGACTTCTTATTTTCTCCATTTCACACACAACGCGCACAATAAACAACAAGTTGTGTGAAAGTTCATTGTTTTTATGTGGTGTAACAGTGACTTTATTTTTCGGCGATGTTTATTTGTCTGCTAATTTGTTGTTATAGGGAATGTAGTGTTGGGTGGGATAAATGATGAGCAGATAGTTAAAGTAAATGTTTTAGTAATGTATATCCGAAAACTATTTAACTAGTTGTCTTTCAACCAAAATCGTAAAGATTTTGATTGATATATTTCTTATCATCTCCAACATTAATGTAACGAAACCTTAAACTTTTTCTTCTGTCCAACCATCAAGTGCATATAAAGACGTATCTACTTATATATAGGTTCGTCATTTATCGATGAAGCTAACATTGTTTTATGGTTTCACGCTAGCAAGCCATGGCTTTAGGCAATTAGGTAATGGAAGAGGGACGATCAATGTACTCCACCCCACTCCATTCGTCTGAACACTGCAGCTTACGAAATATTTATAAGCTTTAAAATACGAGCACATATCTGTTATGCAAAGAGTTGTGGATATATTCCATTTGTGCTAAGTAGTAAAAGTTTATATTGTAACTATGGTTTTGCAAGAAACAGTCTCCTCTGATAAAGCTTTACTTGAGTTAATAATACTCTTTTTAAGCATTTCGGTTTTGTAGGGCTACGTTGAATCATTGTGATCAATTATATATGTACACAGAATTACTGTAGCATATACGTATTATGCTACATATAAACCGAAAAATAACTGACTAAAAATGAAATTGCCTAAAAAATATACCATCTCGATTATATTAAACTTATAGTTATATTTATTCCCTATGCTCATAAATTAACTTCTATATTACACCTAGCAAAATAACAATATACATTTCATAGAAATGAAAAATGAAACATTTCTTAGGCACAAAAGTTTTTGTAATGGTTTCTTAGAGCCACCCCAATTTATAAAAGAATTCGCTGTTGAGATTATAGCGGTGAAGTACCTTTATTTTTTCTCATTACGTTATGTGTCAATCAAATTTATGGCTTTGTCCTATCTAGTTGAAAATCCCCATTTAATGGTCCAAAACAACAGGATTTTTTTAGAGCAAATAGGCGAAATACTCATGAAGGGTAACTTAGCAGTATCTATAACTAGCAAACATATAGAAATGGGAACACGAATGCGAAGTTGGTAAAAATGGGTATTTGATATTATTGATGTACAAGTACTGTTCAGATGTAGTAAGTTATATATGTATAGTACACTTTGTAGTTTGCCTCAATAGAACGGGTAATATAGGTACTCTAATTATTTATATTAGAGGAAACAATCTTCCTGAAGATTACGCAAAACAATGTAAATTATATCGTTACGAGCCTCGGTCAGGTTGAGTTCATTGTTTATCCTGCCTTGTTATTTACTTACGTCAATATTAATTAATTAACAATCGCCAACTCAAGAACAATAACTTAATTATATGCTAGGATAAAATAATACACTTTTCAATTATTATCATCGGAAACTACGCTTCGGCATATGGCGTAAACAGCGACATCTACAAATGGAGTAAAGTAATTAATTACGGCACAAAAACAATGGGTTTTGGTCAAAAGTTAGAACATTGCGTGTCTGACTCTTCCCCATTAGATAAAGCCCCAATGTTACTCATAACATACGCTTTTTGTTATTAGTTACGGAATGTTATATGGCTCATAAAATCACGTCCGTTTCATTTTAAAGAGATAGGTGAAATTATAAAGTTTTTTGAGTCAACAACCAACTTGATTTAAGTTAAATAGGTACATAATATACTTCCGCATACTAATTTATACTTGTATATGCCGTGCAATGATAATTGCATATTTAACACTTTATATTAAGACACCCCGGAGTGGCAATTATGCATGGATGTACAAGTCATAGTTAATATATTATTATCAATAAGTATTGTACTCATATACCCCATAAGTAATCTCTAGAGCCAATACAAAGACTTTTAACACCTAAAATGAGAACGTTAAACATTTTAAACTTCTCATAAGTTCCTCTACGGTGTGACCATATATCACTGTAGCCTGAGTCAGTATGGCGTGTGCCACAGCGATTATTATCAGCTCGTATGGTGTTGCCAGACCAAAGGGTGGGTGGCCATCTGGCCGGCAGATGCGTTGAGGGCACGCGAAGTCCTACCTTGCTTTTGGGGCTTCGATTTAAGCCCGTGACCGGCACGCGTCTTGTATATCCCCTTTACCCGTTGTCGTGGATAATTCTATCCTGATTGCAAAGGAAATATGGGAACATCCTTTAAACTTGATTAGGTCCGCTTTAAGGGGTAGTGCTTCGCAAAATATTTATTACAGGATGAGAGGTCGCATGATTTTATTGGTTAAGTTTAGACTCGTTTTCGGACACTAATTGAAGTGACTTTATTAGAAATTTTGTATTATTTGTTCTGCTTATAGATGAATCTAAGATTATAAAAATAAATTATTAATATGATTTAAACTTAATCAAGAAATCTAAATAATAAACTCTAGTTTCTCTTGCTGACAAATATCGACAACCGTCTTCCAACATTGAATAGTTAAAGCGCATTTCCAAAATCACCGCATGAAGGGCCAGTCAAAATAAATTAGAAGACAAATAAATGCAAACGTGGTTTATTGATAATATTTATTCTGTAAACAAAGGAACCCCACAATCCGACGCGACTTAGGGTTGCAAGAGGAAGGTAAACACTCAGCGCCGCATACTGAGCCATGGTGGATCAAAGCACCAGCTTAATTCCGAGTGTTTATGGGTAATGATACTTGGTTAAACTAACCTTTTATTCTTGAGCTTCACTTTGATGGTAATGCAAACTAAAAATGCAGTGGTCGGGGTAGTAGTATGATTGGCAGTTTTATTTTACTATAACTTGAATGCTAATCATGAGGTTTCGGAAGAGATTTTCTGTTGAAGTGGTGTTAAAAATTCTACTTTTCAAACCAGTCTGATTATTAATTGTGTCAAATATGACTTAGCCATCATAGTTACTAATGCTTTTACTAATGCTAAAATTGCTATATAGAAATTATGTCTCTAAAGTTCTATCCCAAAAGGGTTTTAATAGACGTAAAAGTATTATACATATATCTTCTAACAAAATTTTTAAAGTACTCACTAATAGTTAACAACAGATATAACAGAAGTGACCAGTGAGGTCAATTGGTGTAATTATTTTCTTAAACATTTTTCTTTCCAAAATAAGGTTTCAACATAACTGCACTAAATTAAATCATAAAAATAAATGTGAGCAGAGATTGCTTTATAAAATTAACTGGCGACCCCATTTCGTATTAATGATCACACTATGTCAATATCTGCATAATATTTAGCAAACAAACGGGATCAACCATAACGCAGAGGGTGGGTATTATGAAATCTACGCTATAAAACGTATGCATTGTGAAATGCATATCCGAGAATTTATGATTTTACTTGATATTATACTGAACTTTTAAATTATACTATAGTATAAAACGATTTTAATATATAATGGCGGTGATATATGTTCAGTAATAATTGAAATGTGTTCAAGATTACAATTATAAGATCAGTGATATGAATTCCTAAAAATGTTGATTACAGATTTGCATGCAGCTGCCATTTTCCTGGCGCTACATAGAGCTAGTCAGGCGCATAAGTCGAATATAAACTTAAACTATATAATGTAACTTATCGTAGGAGACTAGAATTCAATGATACATACAAAAATATAACAACAAGTGACAACAACGGCTCTTAAATATAACAAAACAAAAATTTATAACAACATCGCGTCCAATAGTCAGTCCCCAGACAAATAAAGCGAAATCCCTCCCGCGGCGGCACGCATCACTAAATTGCATTTTAATCTAATTAGTGAATGATATAATTTTTCGGTTCCGTCATAATCAGATAAGTTGCTCGTTACCGAATGAATGTATCGTGTTTGAGCGGGCGTGACTCGTGATGTGGGGTTAGGCTGGCCTATTTGTGACTGAAATTTATTTATTTATACTATTAGGAATTAAGTCAAATGGTATAAACCTACAAGTACTCGTATTTCATTCCCTTCCGCTATGAATTTAGGTGGCCCAATATTTTTGTTCCATCACTTTTAGCATAGATATTTAGGCTTCAATTATGTTGATTTGGAGCTCTGTTACATATTATCAATAAACCTAAATCCAGTAGTCGCTAGCTGGCTGAATCTCAGTTATTCAGAACGGGAATATATTCCATGCAGAAATTTACTTTCATGACATTACCCCAAAATGAGTTTTGTGAATATAAATTTTCCCATAGAAATTTGATCTCAGTCCCTGACCGATTGATCTAACTAAAGCAAAATCTGATATAATTGTCTACAAATGATATTTGTATAGAGGCGCGTGTCATTTCCATCTCAATTATTGAAAACACACAGAATTGATTTTTCCCATTGAAATATGATAGTATCTAGCTTGAACTTTAACTTGCTACATTGTAACGATTGCTAGTTAAGGGAAAGTGTACATTGTCAAATATGTTAACTTATTGTTATAATTAATTTTATTCATAAATACGATAAATCTAAATTTCAGGTGTTTCAGGACTCTTATTGTGATGACAGATGCACTCTTTTTACAAATGCAATAAGCCCCGTTTTGTGTATCCGTTAGTTATTATTAACTTTTACATTAAAGTAATAATTGTTAAGCATGAGTATTTTGCTACTTGAGACTTGGAAGGCGTCACCATTAAATCTCGTACTCAATTAATATAACTTCCATAAAAGATTACATCTGTACCCTAAAATTACTTTTAGAATCACTTAATCCGTTTTAAGCCTAATTGATATATTCCAGACAAAAATAATGCTCTCTTTATAATATATAATTGGTTCCTTATTATTATTATATTCCTTTGACCTTCACAAGCCTCCTCGTATCCATGTAAGAGAAAATCAATTCTAAATCGTAGAAGCCGTAAAGAAGCTGGCAGGACCCTCAATTATCCTCTGACGATGCAGCAGAGGCACGCTCCCTTACCCTGGGGACAAGGCACGCTCCCCGTCTGCCGTTTATTAAGAAAAATGCACACGCCACTGAAATTGGGAGCAAATCGGGTTATGTCAATATTTATGACAGAATATTCTCGATTGGCGCGGGTTTAAATAATGTGACGTGGATTTAAAGGAGTTTGGAAAAAGTATTAATACAATTGTTGTAATAATATGTTATTAAATGTTTAATAGGTAAACATAGAGACGGTATTGTAAAATTAATATAAATATCCAGTTATTCGTGCAATTTATTTAGTACCTGAGTATAAAAATATCAACTAATAATAAGGCTAACTAGCTGCCTCTCTTTGAGATTCAACAAAATGAATAGAATATACTTTAACTGTAAAGACAGTCTAACTATATATCTGTATATCATAAACAAATGAAGATTATGACTTTCTGTTTCGATTGAAAGATAAGAAATGAGTTATTGAATAATATTGACCTACCTACAATATTTAGGAATTGGTAACGTAGTGATTACATCTATTTAAACTCTTATTTACACCCGTTAATTTAATTCTCAACAATATGTTTATTGATACAAATTATTACTGAAAGACACATAGCACAGTTACAGACACATCAAATCATTCAGCCAATGCTATTGATTTGCGAATTTTCAAAGCCTAGCCAGACAGCCTTTATTTGCGTTGAATTTATTCATGCTACTTCCTCTTCGCATGACCTAACTCTGTTAACAGAGTATTTATTTCCTTTAGTAGCACTATTAAGGTTCTAAACGCTATTCATCGGTGACCTAGTCCTCAATTTGTTTGCAATAATACAGTTATACGTTTTGTCCATCTGAATAAATATAGCTTTAGTTATAATTAGATATATTCTATATATTAATTGGATTATACGTAGGATTTGTTGGTATCGTTAAAACATTTGATAAGTTGTTATAACAAGATATAGTTAATAAGTTTTCACTACTTAATTGAATAATTTATTGAAAACGTTATATTAAAATATGAACTTGGAATTAATTAACATGCGTAAACTTTCCAGTAAATTAATTTATATGTTACTACTATCTTTTTAATAAAATGAAATACTAAGATTCTGATTTTTTTTATTAATTGTCTAAAGTGGTTGCTGAACGTATATATTTTTCAATTAAATAAGTATAAATCAAGAGGTACATATTTTGTAATCGAGATATAAATCAAGAGATACATTTGTAATTAATTCTGATTTTTAATAAAATGAGATATAAACACATAACGGCTATAAATATTTTAATCTAAACTCTTATTAAGTCTATTCTCTTCTATATACATATTTTATTAGTCTATTCCCTTTCAGAAAATTATCCTTATACTATATTGCACTTTTTCCTATTAGAATTGGATAAAAAGACTCAACGAAACATCCCCCGTATTACGAACGTCCGTGTTCCGTGAGTTGAAAGCTGGAGTAAAGTGCTAAAACGTTCGATATCCATGAAAACGCCGGGAAAATTCTCCTTGAAGTGGTATGGGTGGCTCCAAACCTCGTGGTTGGTGGAAGGGCGTGGTGATCTTCGCTTGTTTCGAATAGGCGACCAATCCCGTTGAAGCATTGACAAGGGTTTGGGGTAGTTTTTGGGGTGATTTCAGTGCGTTATCGGGAGCGCTCGGCGGCAGACGCGATGTTGGCAACAATGATGTATCCTGTCAACGAAGAGAATCTACAGGACATGCGCGTACCACCAATCCAGCTTGAGCATCTACCTGAAGTGTTTTTGTGTATGTAGTTATATACAAGTGGATTTAACAAGTGTCTTATTAAGTTTGCGTATAGTTAGGGCGTTCTTGTGTTGGTTAATTAAGTTTTCGGTACAAATATGTGATTTACTAGTGTTAAAAATTTGAAGCATAATTATTAAAACAGATATATAAATCAAAATACTTTAAAGGAAAGTTAGCGGTAATAAAATGATACTTGTGCAAGGCGACAGATTTATCATCCTGTCAGATTAGGTGTCATCTATCTGGTGAAAAAAAAAGTTCCAAGAATCCAAAGCCCAACCCATTCTTACTTACTCCCTTTGCCGAAAACTTACTCCCCTATTAAACCAAATCATATAACAGTACAAATACTTGTTGCAGCCAGTATCCCGAAGTGTGGTGGCTGTCATGAGCTGATCGTAGACCGGTGGGTCCTGAAGGTTCTTGACAGGACGTGGCACGCTGGCTGCCTGCGCTGTGCGGAGTGCCGTGCCACCTTATCTGACAAGTGCTTTGCTAGGAACAATCAGCTGTATTGCAAGGACGACTTTTTCAAGTAAGTGTATTTTAATATTTCTTTAGTGATATCCTTATTCCTTCGATGTTTCCAAATATGCAACTACTAGATACATTAATATTAAAAACCTTTATTTAAATCCACAACTTAATAGTGCTTTGTACGTTATTTTTGTACATTACCCATACTTATACATATACAAATTCTCGAGTCATGTCCTATGTAATTGTTATTTATTAAGCCGTTTCCAATCCACCTCCTTAGACACAACATTTAAAAGTTACTAGTTACCTTTCCTTTCGGAATATTTTTGTATGTAGTAGCAATAATTCATCGACTACAATACATCGATATCACACAAAAAATAGTAATAACACATCACGCCCGTTTCCTTACAGAGGAGTATGCTCAAATCACAACTTAGTACAGCAGGAAAATAATATCTCTTATCGGGCGACAATATGTAATACCGTATATACCATTAATTTATGAAATTTTAACATGACTTAAATCCCTCTCCAAGACGCTGCATTCCACTATACGGAGATAAAAAATATAATAAAAAACATGAGTATAGTTAAATATACATACTGTCATAATGGAACATCAGTAACAAGCTGCTGCCCCATCATCAAACAGTTCTATTTACCCCTAGCCCCTTAGTCGCCTAATACGACATACCAAAAAGAACGGCAGCTAGTCAGCATTATTTTACGTCCCAGCTAGCACAAGACAGGATCTTTCTTTGTAATGTAAACAATACCTATACTGTTACACTATAGAACATAACCAAAACAAACACGTTGATAATGTTACGACCTTCCGGCTGTTGTCCTAGGCGGTTTGGGACCAAGTGCTCAGGCTGTGGCCAGGGAATCCCCCCAACCCAAGTGGTGAGAAGGGCGCAGACCCATGTGTACCACCTTCGCTGCTTCGCGTGTGCTGCCTGCGCCAGGACCCTGAACACTGGTGATGAGTTCTACCTCATGGAGGATGGGAAACTCGTCTGTAAGCCGGATTATGAAACTGCTAGAGCTAAAGGTTTGTTTTTTATTTATGGTTCACTTTTAACAAAATATTATATGTATTTATTTATTTTAATGTGAATATTTGCAAACTCGATGATTTCAGATTAACTTATTATAGGTGTCATTTTTCATAAATAATTCCAAATTCATTGTATTTTCTCCTAGTATCTTATTAGCCTCCAATGACATGCGCAATTAAACAATATTAGATGTTGTCATTTTGATTTATAAAAGGTGAATTAAAATAATACTCATCAATGACAACACTAACTACCCCGAAAAGTTTATTTATTAGCAATATTTATTAAACTCCTTAGTCGAACTAAAGTACAGAATCGAACTTTACTTTACTTTACTTTACACATGTCTCAGTATATAAACTAACACTACTTTAAATTCTATTTTATTTTTTAACATCAGCGTACTGTATTCACAACAATAAAATGTAGGGAAATGTTTAAATTATACGTGTCGACGAGTATAATGCTTCCTTGCTTTGAGAGTACGATTGTGCATGGCTATCAATACAACAATAGCAACAGCTGGCAGCCGAGTTCGGAGTTTCCATATGTTAAACTAAATCTAAAAGGTCCTTCCTTTTTAGACGAACTATTGAACTCTAGTCGAGATGTGGAAAGAAACACATAATTCAACTGTGATTTAACTTTCGTTACCAGCTTAAGGGATGGGCAAAATAATTATAATTGAATTCCTGTATGTTGAGTAAATACCGAATCGTAATATATTTTTGTATTTTTTTCATTTTCAGTTTTTTAAATTATTTTTTTGCTTAATTTTGGTTAATTTAATTATACAATAAATTTAGTTTTTTATTACAAGTACGAATTGTATGTCATATTGCTGAGTAGTGTGTACCTATAGAGATGCACAGATATTTTCAAAAACAAGTGTTAAATTTGGGTTATAAAGCATTATGTTAAAACTTAGAATTTTTAACTATTTTTAAAATTAGAAAGTAAGGACACGGTAACCGATTATGAGTATATACTCACCAATTTTACCTATGAGAATTCCCTACGCTCGGTTGGGTAACGACGGCCCCCCGCCAAGCGCAGGCACCCCGGGAAGCGCAAGCTTTTGCTAGAAAGACAGGTGTTTGTTGATAGGGTCTGCGTGAATGTATTGCATTGTATTTTTTCGTGCCAACCACAAAAACAAGTTTACCTCAAGTGTGGGGAGCACTATGGGCTAAGATTAACCGTTACTTTATTATTATTACCAGGGGATGGATCGCTGGATGGTGACGTAGCGAATAAACGGCCGAGGACCACGATCAGTGCGAAACAGCTGGAGACCTTGAAGAATGCGTATAGCAGTAGTCCAAAGCCGGCGAGGCATGTGAGGGAGCAGCTGGCCCAAGACACTGGGCTGGACATGCGAGTGGTCCAAGTCTGGTTCCAGAATCGGTAAGCGATTTTATTGTCTATTATTCATTTATTTCATGATAATATTATGATAAAATAAAAGGAAACAACATTTGTTTACGGTGTAAGCGTGTGTTTTTATAAAAAAATATCAATATTGGTTTACGGCAGTTAACTTTATAACATGTATGCAACATACCTTCATACACACTCAAGTTCCAATGCTCTTTCTGTAACTAGTTTTTGTTACTTTTAATATTTAAACTATACAACGAGCAATCGCTGCCTATAAAATTAATTGTTTTCTTTCAATATCTTTTTGTATAGTACAATTTAACCAAATAAACTTCCGCAATTCCCTACTGCCAGTTACAATGTAACCTAACTAAACAGGCATTCAATATAATATCCATGCTCGCCGTGGCTAATTAACGTAAAACTGAGTACTTGTTTTAAGGCAAGAGGGTAACTTCATTAATCCGAGGCAGAGAGTCGAAAGCACGCTCTCAAAGGAGGCGGGAGCACTTTAATTAATCGACCTCTTTGTTGACCTGCCGCCAAACCGGTCCATGCCTATTGCGAGAATCTGAGAGGGTTACTGCATATGCTTATTTATATTTTACAGTATTTGTATCTATGTAAAGTTTAAATAAACTGAAAGTCGGGAGAAATTTTCGTTTACATCGTGTTATTCATGAGTACTAAACTTGTATGATAAATAAGAGTCATATAATTTTTTTAGAATTTTTTTGGTTAGAAAAGAAAAAAAGTTATCTGTAAATTCAGCTGAGTGCTGAATAAGAAATTAATTATATCTGTGCAAATAGTCTAGTTTGCGTTTAGTATTCGTTCTAAACTGCGATGAACTGACAATACCTCACTACTAAGGAAATTATCACGTAACATCAATAAAGAATTACAACAACACACTTCACAACTCAGATCAGAACAATAATTATTATAACATTCTTTTTCAGGCGAGCCAAAGAGAAGCGTTTGAAAAAAGACGCCGGGCGCACGAGATGGTCCCAATACTTCCGCTCCATGAAAGGCTCTGGCGGAGGGTCGCCCAGACACGATCGGCTGCTGGACAAAGACGAACTCAAAATGGACTTGGACGCTTTCAGTCATCATGGTATGAACATAATTTGTACAGTATTTGCCATTCAGTTACTCCTCAATACAATGCTGTTTTAGGTTTATAAATACCAAATATAGTTATATACCAATAATTGTTAAGGTTTTGGTCACCCTAAAGATGATTTAGACATGTATATTTATGATAGTTACTATTAATGCAGTTTATAGCTTTACAGTGCATAAAATAGTAACTATCATAAATATACATGTCTGAATCATGTTTGGGGTGGCCAAAACCTTAACAGTTATTGGTACTTTTAGCATTAATATTGTAGTTGTAATAGAGTTCATATGTAGGACATTGGTGACAGATTTCCCGCCTAGTCCCTTAGTCGTCTTCTAGTATATGCCAAAGAGGACAGAAGGTAGTTAGACATATTTTTACGTCCCAGACAGCACGGGACAAATATACTGTTTATAAAAACTGTATTAACCAAAAACCTTTTTCCTTAATTCCAGACCTAAGTAACGACAGCTACAGTACAGTCGCCATGGGCGGAGAAGACAGTTCGCCAGCAGCTGGCGGGGCGGGGGGACAAGGTGTCCCCAGATATTCCGCTACGCCCCCCTACCTAAGGGCCCATTCGCCACCCCTGCCCCACTACCAATACCCTCCGGAGCACCTCGTCTACACTAGCATCGGTATGTATCTGCAGGTACGCTAGAGACACGATTCAGGTATTTCTTTACTTCTGTGCCAGTGTTTGTGTTCTGTTTATTGTGATGAAATGTATAATATAATATATTATAACATAGTTTAAAGACCTAGAATGTGTCAAAAATTTTACAGCATTGCGTTTCTAAAACTTAACATCACAGTTAACTTACTGGAACTTAACTTCTCAGTTAGCAACTAGCTACTGTTAGAATATAAGGTGTCAGAGATGCCACAAATCACAGTACGAGTACCCCGGCCCTAAAAAAGGTATCCATAGGTTTGCTTTACATCTGTGGTTCTAATATCATAAAAAAAAATTAATTCCTTAGTAACCCTACTTTTCTACGTCATGCTGATTAATGAATGTAGTGTGTATATAATATTATTAATGCTTAGCAGCAAAAGTACTTATATTCTAAATCAATGTAATTTCTTCTCAACAGGACAAGGTATAAACGCAATCGCGCTAGGCGCAGCAGGGGCTGGTGGAGCCTCAGATCTGAGCAGCTCCTCGTCACCTGCAGCGGGAGGTTACCCTGACTTCCCTCCATCACCAGACTCTTGGCTGGGTGAACACCACTACTCCCCGCGGGCGTTTCCCTAGCGGCGGCCACCGCCGGCGCACGGACATTTAGTGCCCCCGCCGCCACATGCACCGTACATGCCTTTTCCCTCGCAACCGCTCGAGCTAGTTGTCAAACGAGAAAATTGAATTGAATTGATTGAGTGAATGATCCATAAAACAAACGAACATGCATGGTATTTAAAAAGTTATTTGACATAAATTCAAATTGGTTAGTTACAAATTGATCCATGTGACCTTGCGTTACCTGTTATGAAAGTCATTGTCTAAATTAAAGAACATAATTCCAAAAGTATGAATTAAACATCATGCATGAGATTAATATGATCTATCACTTGAATTTTGGTGGAATGTGGACGTTTGACAATTTAACTAAATATTAGTAATTAGGTAAAAATGGACGAAAAGGCATTGTTTAAGAAGTTGTGTGGTTAATGTTACTTCTGTAAATATTTAAATTTTGTGATAAGTATCTTAAAGAAGACTACAGTCAGTTATATTTATTATATTTAATTATATTACAAATTAAACTTATTGTATAGTGATTCTAATGTACATAATGTCAATATGATTACCAAAATTAAAACTTACTATTAGCTCAATAGTTAAGTCTTAATTAAGTCCATAACACATTTGTGCAAGTTGAATTCTAGTCGACAAATTGATGTATAAATATACACTTATTATTAACAGCTACGTTTTATTTTAGTTCATAGTTCTGTGGTAGCGACTCCCCAATAATTTTGCATACGACCTTCGAGATCCAACGAATCCTGAGATTGCGCAACTTTTTCTTGTATAACGGCGAAGTCATACTCAAGATGATATGGCATGAGCCTCTGCAAGGAGCCAAAATAGGCAGCGTTGGGTCCACCATTGGGCAACCGCCCTGAACCGAAACGGAAATCTGGTTTAAGAGAGTTCCCAAAGTTTCTGGCACTACCGAAGTGCTTTGACAGGAAAGGTACCCCGCTCTTAGTCGGCTTACCAGTAAGGTGAAGTTGTGGACTGCTGCCAGACAAACCCTTTAAATTCCTGAGACTGCCAACATTAGATTTGATACCTTTCGATAGATTATCTAGTTCTTTATCAAATATCATTTGGGTGTTCTGTTCTAACATATACTCCCAAGACTTGAACTGTTCTTCTGTAGAAGGCCTTTCATCTCTCATGGCAATCAGGTCTTCATCTTTTTCTTCCTCTACTCGTACCCGAATCGCCCTGGCCACGCCTCCGCGGCAGCTTCGTCTTTCAGATGCTTTGGTGTGTGATCGCACGCTTGCGTAATGCTGATTGGTAGTTGATTCACTAGGCGGACGGTCACTTTGGCCACTAGGTGAAGATCTGTCACTTCCAGACTTTGATGGAGAAACTGAATGACAACATGATTCTAAACGGGAACAACAACAATCGGGCCTGCACAGTGATTTGTTAGAACCAATAGTGTGACGAAGTTCTCTCATCAGCTGATCAACGTCACAATGTCGTGTGTCAAAGAGAATCACTATTATAGACATACATTCTTCAACTCCGTAGCTCTGTGCCAAATCTTGAAGTCGTTTCGCTGCAAGGACTGGATTTTTTTCATTCCTCACCTCAGATATAGCGGAATCTACACTAACAGCTTTCCAGAACCCACCGTTCGCCATTATGAGGAACTCATCGTCATCTTTCAGAACAGTTTGTATTACATCAGGATCTGGTACAGTATTAGGATATCTGACAGAATATCCTAATCTTTTGTTGTTTTCAATACCTAATATTAAGGGCCCACTATGACGAGACAATACCGCCCTGGTATCTCCAACGTTGGCGAGTTTGAGGCTGTATTTTTTGGGTGAAGGCCCGAAACCATTTTCAGGCGTATTTATTGCTGAAATATGACACAAAATTAAACTGGCTCCTTTACGTTGTCCCTTCTCTTTAAGCTCTCTGTGCGCTGATAGTACAACATATTTCATGTATTCATTGACGGTTTCTTTTATCGCCTTTTCTTCTAACAGTAATCCTGGTAAACAACTTTGAAGTATTTTGGGCACTTCCATATCATTCTCACCATCGATCACAGCGAATAGTCCTTCTTTATTACAAAAAGTCGGTTGTCGGATTTGTGCACAACACAACTGCAGGTACTTGTTTGGACATTCAGAAAAACCCGTATTCCAGGCAGATAATGTGTTTAGTTCATCATGGAAACCAGGCTTCTGTGGCATATGCAGAGAAAGACGACCAGTAACGTCTACTAAACTCAATGGCCTCTGATACCTGTAGGCATTAAATTGCGACGCGTCAACTTGTAATCTTCTATTGCAAGATATATCTAAAAATTTCAACTGTTTCGGTGCGATCAATCTCAAATCAATATTATCAATTTCATTATGCGCAAAATCTAATATTTTCACTGACGGACTACAAGCAAATAGAGGAAGTGATCTAAGTTTATTAGAGTGCGCTCGAATGATTCTTATATTGTTTAACTGCGGCAAGTGTTCAGGCAAGCACGTGAGCATATTTCCAGATAGCACCAACTCTTCGATGTCAGGCCAAAAATTAATACAATTTTCTGGTAAGCTCGTCAAACGATTATACGCCAGATGTAGAATTCTTAGACCTCTAAAAGCTATCACAACATCACAGACCTCATCCGTTAAATTATTAGCACTCAAGAACAACTTTTCAAGATAATGAGAAGTAGATCCTCTTGCTGGTGGTAATCTATTGAGCTTGTTGTTCGTCAAATTCAAAACACACAATCGATCGCAGACAGAAAAGAAATTCTCCGGTAAGTTTTGTATGCAGTTATCTTGAAGCAGTAGTTCTTTAAGGGGCGACCTTAATCTTGGCATAGCAGGTAAACTTGATATTTTGTTATGAGCCAAATGTAAACTGCATAAGCTGGATAGTTCACTGCAAAATAGGTGGTCGGGCAGAGCGGTTATCTCGTTATTTGAAGCGTGAAGTGTAGTGAGATCTGAACAGCCGTTTAGCCATTGTGGCAGGGAGGACAGCTTATTGAATGACACGTCTATTTCTATCAAGTTGATAGGTGGTACTGAAATAGTCAAGGTTTCCAATCCTGAAAGAAAAAATTAAATTGCTATTTAACTAAATGTAAACGACAGAGTTTCTAAAAGGTATATAAATATAGAAAAGTCTGATTCTTATTGTCACGGCCTCGGCTTGTTGCAATAAGCATGTAGTTTAGCTAGGATAGGAAAAGACAACTAATTATCGAAAGATGAATAATGTATTTAATTAATTCTAACTGCATATTTAATTATCACAAACTTGATAAGTACCCATTTAAGTATCACAAATAAAATTACATAGAGTCATCATGGTGACCTTTAAAATTATGTTAGAATGAGGATCGTAACGTTATTAAATACTACATTACAAAAGTAGAATAATTATAACTGTTTGGTATCCTTTCGCGTATTAGATTGTAACACTGTCTGTTATGACATACTGGGACGAAGGGCAGGTTGTTGTACTATAATTATTTCATAGAATAACATGTAGTATAAGTACTCACTGTTATGTGGGGCGTACAGAGTCCTAAGGGATCCGCCGTGTAGAGACAGATGCTGCAGCGCATTATGTGACACTTTGATCTCTCTCAGACTGCGAAGCGACGACACTACAAGGACTTCCACTAAATTGTGGGACAAATCCAATGATACCAAATGCTGGAAATATAGAAAATAACGTAAGATTCACGAATAATTATTCATAATAAAAATTAAAGGTACTTGAATAATTTCTTTTTTATCTATGAAATTCTTAGAACGCCCAAGACACTTGTTTTACCAGATAGCCAGCAAAGAACGTGACCAAGTGTATATAAGTATTGCAATAGTCTGTGTTGAATGATTGACGGATGTAGGTGAGTGAAATAAAACAATAATTTTAAATTATAGTGGCGAAAGAATTAATACTCGTTAATAATTCATTTTCATGTAACAATGTTTTTATGTAATGGATAAATGTATTTATATTTTAAATTATCTGTGAGGTTTTACAGAATATGTGACCGATGCTTTCTAACATAACATACTCTACACAACTCTTATCCTTTATAAATTAGTAAAAGGTTAATTGGTACACATCCTAATTGATTAGTTTATTTATCACATTGAAAACATGTCTGATGTTTCATGTCACGTTAACACTGGATTAACTTGTATTCTCAAAAATTAGGAAGGTTTATGTAGGATCACTCACGGAATTAAAGTGTTTTATATGGTTCATAGTGCAGAATTTACTTACGTCATAATTGCCCAAGATGATGCTGCCTTTAAGTCGATTGTGTCTTAAGTCCACATGAGTTAGCGGGGCTCTATACTCCGACTTTTCCTCTTCGATACCCATGGATGTAATTGTACTCTGAAATATACAAATAACAAAAACACTTTAATTATTCCGTACTGTATAAATATATTGGTCGTTTAAATTATGATTTTAAAATAAGAGTGATGTTAGAAGTACCTATAACCGCCGAATGTATGAGGAGGTATATGAGTGCCAATGAAGCGAAAGTGGTTTGTCAAGATCGGGCCAGGTGGGGATCTGTGATCTCTGCTTACCCCTCTACAGGGAAACGGGCGAGATGTATGAATGAATTGAAAGACTGACAATAATAATGTTTTTTCGTTTCTATACAAAGGTGTATAATTATATTTTTAAGAAATTTATCGTGAGGATATCCATATATGTACCAACATATGGGATGTGAGCGTGCAATAGCGGCGTTATGGCTCGTCACTTATTAATTGACTAGATCAATTAAGTCTGTGAAGTGCAGTCATTTGGTAATAGTAATTATTGATTATTATTTACTTATATTTTTTAAGTTCTGTGTAGCTTAATGGCTGTAGCCTAATCGTAATCAGTAGTCAATTCCCGCCTAGACTGATCATAATTAACTGAAAATAAGTTCTCAAATTTTTTATGCGAGGTAGCTATAGAATTATAAACACAGCCGTGAACATCTGACTATTAAGGATAGTAGTCATGAAGTGTAAATATGTATGTCATAAATTTTGTTTTATATTAATAAGTGCACTTACCCCAAAGGTAGATAGTTGATTCCTGATGGCCTCAAGAGTTCGTAACTTTGGTAGATTAAGGGCACAATCGAGAATTTCCAACTCGTTATCATTGAGTAACAATTCTTCTAATCTGAAATAGGTTAACAATAACAGTTAGTACTTATATATTTAGATCATAGATCGAATACGTATATTCGTATAAACATGAAACCTTAAGATGATCATTACTGAGAATAGATGCACATTGACGCCTCATTTTATTAATCCTTTTCGACTTAAAATCAAGGACAAATCTCGGGTATATCGACGGTCAGTTTTAGCAAAACTACCAAGATCAAGAGATTATAAGATAATGGTATATTGAGAGATATTATAATTGGCCGATCGGTACTTTTCCATAATGTCTTTTTATAAACTACTGTAAAATCTAGGATTAATCAAATATATTTCTTACGATTCACTCATCGTTACTGCAGGATACATATCTGTTTTGATATATACAATATTATAATAAATGTAACACACACAATTCTGACGGCAAAAGAATAACAACTAAACATATTCAAATGTTCGTAAAACAGATGAGCGTAATTAAAATATTATTAATGGAGTATTTTGCGTGTTTGAACTGATCGTTTAGAAAATAAGATAATTATATTGTTATTATGATTCAAGATACTTTTATTAACAGGATTACATTAACAATTTCGTATTTTTCTTCTAAATTGTATCATAGAGGAACTGAAATATAACAGCGGAAACTTTTTCGTAACATTGATTTTATCGTAAAATGTACGAGGAAGCAGTTGCATTAGTTTTTACAATTACTTGCTTGACTACTGCCATTAATACGGTTTCTTCACAAACGCGTAATATGTTTATATGGACATATTATAGTACTAGTTAATTTTATATGTTTATCAATGAAATATTTCAATTTATAGAATTAACCTAACACAACCACCATGATTCTAAATTACTTTTATATAGGTTAAAAATCGTGTTTGAATCTTTCATATTATGAACTAAATTTGTTTCAGGCACTGCACCTATTACAAAGTAAGTCATTTATATTCATTTTATTAAATGTATTTCAGGCAAACTTACAAATCTAGGTAGTACAAAATGTAATATTTATAGTTAGATACAAATGATGGCAAATAACAAAAGATTGTAAAATGTTGAATGATCCTATAAATGTAGGTTATCCGGAAATGAATGAATTGATTATATTTAATTTCATTCTGATGATTCCAATTTCAAGGATCATTGGTTTAACAGGAAGGATGTGACAAGTAAATGCATTCCATACATTAGATAAATGGAACTATTACATACATACATACATATATTAACATAGCTAGCAATAGAGGTTATGTGAAAATAAGACTGTAAAACATATCTATATAACTGTCTATAAAACTTCAGCATACCACCACTAAAATATTGTTAAGGTAAGTTAATTTTACTATAAAATCTTGCTTCTGGTATTTTATCCAAACTTAATGTCACCGAAGATTCTCTAGTTTCCTTGATTGATAAAAATACCACTTCTAACGCAGGATCATTTTTCTTGAATCCGACAGATGAAATGGAAATACTGTCCCTTATCAAAAGTCTTCCATCAAGTGCAGCTCCTGGGCCAGATGGTATAACGAATAGGCTCACTAAGCAAATCGCTAACCTGGTACTGGTGCCTCTTGCGCATATTTTCAACCTAAGCATGACTTCTGGGGAATTTCCAGATGTTTGGCGATCCGCTTATGTCACACCAATTCACAAAGGAGGTGCCACAGATATTCCAGATTATAGGCCTATATCTTTGCTGGGAATTTTCTCCAAGTTATTGGAAAAAGTCATCAACACGAGACTCAGGAAATATCTGGAAGATAATCTACTCCTCAGTGACTCTCAATACGGTTTTCGAAACGGAAGATCTACGGAAGATGCTCTTAGAAACTTAACTGATAAAATAGTTGACGTTGTTGATGGGGGTAAGTGTTGCATCACTGTGTTTCTAGATCTGGCAAAGGCATTTGATACCATTTCAAGGAAGATATTGATAAAAAAGCTGGAGGCCTACTACGGAATCCGTGGAATACCCTTGAAATGGTTTGAATCATACCTCTCAGATAGAAAACAACAAGTCAAGGTTGGTGAGCTCACGAGTGACTATCAGAGCTGTGATTACGGGGTGATTCAGGGCAGCGTCCTTGGGACGACCTTATTCTTACAATACATCAACGACATAAACTCCATTGGCCTAAAAAACGGTAACATAATTTGCTATGCAGATGATACTGCAGTGATATTCAGTGGTGAGGACTGGAAAGAGGCAAAAAACAATGCAGAAGAGGGTATGATCAAGATATATAACTGGCTTTCCAACAATCTGCTGTCTTTAAATGTAGATAAAACTAAATTTTTGACTTTTCACAAAACAAAGGCTTCTTCTCCAAAAATTGACAAAGAGTTATTCCTAAATAGATGCAATAATCACACCAAAAATTACAACAGCTCTCACCGCTCGATTTCTAGCAACAATGAGTGTATGTGCACTGTGATAAAACAAAGCGCTAATATTAAGTACCTAGGTGTAGAGTTAGATCATAAATTAACATTCCGAGATCATATACATAATCTTTCAGGCAAAGTTAGAAAAATAATATTTATTATGAAAAGACTTCGAAATTGTGCTGATAAATTACTCTTACGACAAATATATCTAGTGATCTGTCAACCGATTATCATATACTGCCTTTCTAGCTGGGGAGGAGCAAGCAAAACTTACATGATAGAGATAGAAAGAGC
Source organism: Leucoptera coffeella (assembly GCA_030578115.1). NCBI lineage: Eukaryota > Metazoa > Arthropoda > Insecta > Lepidoptera > Lyonetiidae > Leucoptera > Leucoptera coffeella. Next base: position 912,789 of record JAMBLF010000009.1, read on the forward strand.
GCAAAGGGCCGTGCTTAAGGTCATGTTAAGGAAACCTCGCCGATATCCCACGCATGAACTTTACCAAGAATGGGGAGTGATGAGTGTGCGAAAGCTATATATAAGCCAAGCCGTCCTCAACGTGCATAAACTACTTATAAGCTCTAAAGACTATGACATCATTAAGCGAAAGCGGATTTACTCGGCCCCCATACAAGCAGTTGCAACAAATTTTGCACAAAAACACAGGAAATATTTGCATCCATATTTGCATAATCAACTTACAAACAAAATTTCTTTGGTTGATCAAAATCTATCCGATGCAAAGAAACTCATAAATCAGTATATAGAACAGCTGAATTATAACCAATGTGAAAGTCTTTTGTCTAAACGTACAAACTAGAACTTAAAAGTAAACAAAATCCTACATAAATATATTAAAGGTGTGTTATATATCTATAGCTTCATATAAATTTGATATGTATATGTGTATGTATGTGTATATGTGTGTATATATATGTATATATGGGTATATGTATGAATGTGTATGTATGTATGTATGTATATGTATGTTTATGCTTATAGAATCTTCAATTCAATATCGTATCAGTATCGATTATTAGAATAGGTAAACATGGATATATGCGGTTACAATAAAAACAAATGAAATAATGAAAAAAATATATATATAGATCTTAATAAATACAAAATCGCTATCGCGTATGAATTGGAGTGCATCCTAACTTGGCCGTCGCGACACAGGTGCGCCTAGTGCGATGGCCAGCGAACTTCACATCAACTACCCTCATATAGTGTTAATTGCGATCAGCACCCGACAATTGATGTGAATGAATTGTTATTTGTAGAATTTTTAAGGTAAATAAAGTATTTTGTATTTGTATTTTTTTTTTTTTTGTATAAAATATCAAATATATTTCATATATATGCATTAAAATATAACTTTTTATTCATAAGGTTTTCCATCTTGGTTTCTTTTTGATATGTAAACATACATGAACGTCCTCGAAATTCACAAGGCGTAAACTGTAATTAAAAGGGGCCATTACCGAATGATGTTCCTCACAATGGATATCAATACCTCGAGTTATACTATGTTGAGTTTGAAAATCTCACTAATATAAGGAGGCTGAAGTTTAAAACGTACTAAGATGTGTGTTTTATCATTTGATTTACTCAAAAGAGGAATATGTTACAGACGGACAGATTTTAATTGCACTAACACCTACCTAATCCAGACCAAATAATACGTAATTAGTAATTACATTTATAATCAATGTTATAGTGTTAAAAATCATATATATGTGATTTAATTAGGGTGTAATTTAAAGTACTGTTTAAAGTTTAAAGTACACAAGTTGGTATAACATAAAGTGGAGTCAATGTTTTAATTCATTCACATTCGTACAGTGCGTATTACTATGCTACGCAACTACGTATCGCAAATTGTTACGCACTACATACCAGTCCACTACATGAAAGTGTTGAATTAAGTTTGTATTATACTCATTATTTTGTTAAAATTAACAAATAAAATATATATAGACGTTTTAGATACAGTAACTACTAAGGGAAATCTATGGAGTGATTAATCCATACTTTATTTAAATAAGAACTTAGTGGTTTAAATTATGATATAGGTATTGTAAATTCGAGGATTATTAATCGAATTGTAGCTATACATTTAGAAGATTCAAAACAACTCAATCAAAAACCTTCTTCATTGTTCATATTCATATGGTAATCCAATTATAATTATAATAGTCTACTAGGATTGCATATTTATGTAGTAATCAAGTTTTTTTTTAATCTTTGTTTTATATACATCACATTGTTATAACTCCCCTTAAGCCATACTAACACATTCCAAAAACCGTGATGACAAGACAAAACATAATTATTTTATTCAGCAACTTACGCGTTTCAATATTATTTTCCAAGAATTTATGCAACTTTAAAAGTATTCGCAAATAACCACCACGGACTTTATTTAAAAAAAACACAAAAAAGGCACTAATAACCTGCTGTCTGTGCCAAAGATTTTAATAAGACTGACCAGCGATAGTGAATGTGGGGATGGACGACTGACCACGGCCCGTAAGTGCAATCCTACATACACTAACATGAATATTGTTGTACATACCTATTCCTATTCTTACTCGCTTTAAGTGAAGCAATGTTAATGAATGGTACTATTGTTCAACGTGTACTGAGATTTGATTTATTTCGGGTTGGGGAAGAACAATAAAACACGTGTTGGTACAACTATGTATATCATCCTTTTGCATCTGAAATGATGTGTACTGTACATTATTTAAACTTTTACCAGGAATAGTTATTTTTAAACACTCACGATTTATACTCATTTTATTAATTATGTGAGACCGGGTCAAATCAGTCTTAGTCTTCCCGCGACCACGGCCTATGCAACTGGGTCGAAACGTCGGGCAAAATAAAGGTAATTACATATCTTTATAAATTTATCGTGATTTTTCCAGGAATATTTATACTATGGTTTAAATGCTAAAGCATAGATAAATAATATGTAAAGTTAGAAAGAATCTAGTAAAATTATAACAATTTTTATCCTTTAAAAAGAAATGATTAAAGAAACAAAGTAAATAAATAACATAGATCCTTAAACCAGACGTGCTTAGGAACAATGCCGTATGTTTTTATCGTAAATACACTCAAACAAAAACACCAGATGCGATTTAATAAGCAGCCATAGTCTGCCAAGGCTGATCTTTTATTTGTCTTCCATCGGGGCTTCCGGTTTACCACTCACTTTGAATCTAAGGAAGCGGCGAGGATTATTATTTATCTGTGTAATCAACATCATATTTGTATGTGTATCTGTATACACACATATTCATTGCAATGTATTTCCCAAAAAAAATTATTTTTGCAATCTAATTGTAATAAATTGAGGCATAAAACTTAATTTGTTTTCTTTCTTATTTTCATATTGCAGATATATTGATGATATAGCGCAAGCCTGAGTTATTATGTTTAATAAATTATATTAACTTTTTTAATAAGATGAGATAAAAACTACATGGAACTTATTCATTTCGATGCACGCCATTATTTTGGTATAAACAATCGAACGAGCATTTTTAATAGGAAAATTACATAGGCCGGCAGTGTTAGCTAATATACAGTTGTACGTACTCGTAGTAAAGTGAACGTAACCCGCCACGGTCCAAGGAATAGATGCAGATAGGCCTCTACCATACGCAAGCGCTCATTTTAAAGAAAATTAGCACACAACGGAAATGAACCTTAAGCCAGTAAGTTACTTGGAGTATATTGAAATTCATGTTCTTGCGCAACACAAGAAACTTATCTCTCGCACTGTCCATCAACAAAAGTAAAATCTAGTTGCGTTTAATGATTTGCTCATGCTTAATGGGATGTAACAAACGATTTCGTGTTTTAATGAAATAAACAATGCACTTTGTGAATGTAACTCAAACTATCCAGTTAGATCTTGACTGAATTTTTCACAATGTTCATTGGTTACTAAATTGGAAAGTGGAGAGATTCTAATGATCAAGATGTGTGTAATTTTATGGCAACTTCGAGAAGAAATATTACGTTAACTGAATGGCAAAACAACAAGCTAGTGCTCAATATATAAATCAGTTTCACTTCATTGTTATTTTACGCTGATCTGTGAAATGCTGTTATTTTTCTTGAACGTCTTTTGGAATTCGCTTAAGACAACCAGAATGATTATACTATTAGTTTATTTTCTACAAATACAGTGGTTCAAGATTATTATCATAGTTGAAAGGCAAATATTTGAGTATAATATGTTTCCGAACAGAACATGAACAAAAATTTTTAATTAATTAAATTTAGATTTTAGTTTAACACAATACTAATTACTATTTGATTAGATTTTGTACGGCGCATGCAATACGTCTTAATTCAACAATTTTAATTAACGATCAATTTAACTAACATGATATTTAACTTACAACATACAAAAGACATGATTTATAAACACTAGTTTATTGTAATGTGCATCTGGATTGGGAGCTCAATTTTTTTTTAACATACCTAACTGTTTTCTGTCACGATTAAGAAATTTTAAAATATATACTAGGTTTTACTACTTCTTTACACTAAATAAACTCAGAGTTTCATTTCAACTGTCAAAAATTTGAAAAAAAGACCCTCAATCCAGATGCATACTTTTTTATAAATATAATGGGAAAAACAAACTTCTAAGATTGGTAATACGTATTACGCGAAGAGGAAAAAAGCGCTTTATTTGAAGAATTTGTGGAATAACCCGCAAACAGCATCCGAATCATACTCAGGAATGTTGGTCTCGCAAGGGCACTCTTGCGTTACTCTATCGGACGTAATAACTAATTGCCATGGTAGGAGGAACCCACACACAATTCTTTGTGTTCGATAATAAGTAACTAGGTACCTACCTGCTTATGAAACAATAAAATCACATTCTTTTGTATCATAACTTTCTTACAGAATAAAAGCGAAACCGATGCTATCTTATTTCCGAGATAATTTGATTATGTGGTGAAAATATTTAAATGAATTACAATATTGATATAAAAAGTATCTTTTTGTATCGAACCTATTGTTAGAATCTGTTATATATGATTGATTTCTAATGTATGCTTATAATTTACTTGAAAATTACATGTTTTGAAAGAAAAATATGAATGTTACTCTATCATCAGGTATTATTGCTAGTTTAGTACAGTATTTATTGGCATTTGATCTGTTTATGAACGTACAACCTGGGCGCGTAGGCAAGGCTCCAAAATCTTTCTATCTTTCTATAAGATTTCCATACATTTTGGTTTCTGTTGCATTTGCGTTTATGCACTTGGCTTAGGACCCTGGTGATGACCCGAGACGAGAATCAATGAGAAAAATCATGTCAGAAAAGCAGTTACTATCCCTAACAATTCGCATATCCCTTTCTGCAATTGACAAACTTTTCACAAACCAACATATCTCAACGATAGTATATAGTAATCTTCCACGATACAGGCGCAAACCATTGCTTTTCCCGAATATTATATACTTTTAAAACAAATAAACTTATATGAATATTATATACTTTTAAAACAAATAAACTTACTGTGTCAGCCGCTTCAATTCCGATGGTAGTTCTTGTAGCTTATTCCCACTAAGATCCAAATGTGTCAAGGTGTCCAAATGGAGTACTCTTGACGGAACTTGGGTCAGGGCATTGCCTCTCATCTTCAGAACTCTGACTGAGGATGCCTCCATGACTTTCTCAGTTAAGGCTGTATCTAATGCTGACCGACCACCGCCGCTTAGGTCGAGAAGATCAGACGGTTGTGTGCTTTGAGTGGCCTGTGAATAAAAGAAAATATAAACAAAAGATATCTTTATATAAGTTGTCTGTAGGTTAATCCTATGGTGTTTGGGATCTTATCGTCGTAAGAGGCCATCAGGGGATTATTGTCTTAGAAGTACATAAGCAACGGGATGTACTGTGAATAGCGATATTTTATCTAACTTCGACACTAATCCTAAATTTCTTACATCTTTGTGTCTAATATTTGATGTTATTAACTTCACAAATTAATAAATGTATTACAAATAAATTGGCTACTCTGGGATAAAAAATAATGCTAACCGTGGGTCTAGGGTTATATAGAATCTATTGGAATTCTAAGAATATCCCTTATGACATCAAAACTCGAATATACATACTAATAAGTGACTAATAAAATGTTTTCATGTCTCCAAGGTTCTGTTCTGTACGAAAGGGATCAAAGGACGGGAAT